>CM017197.1:19627509-19982509 GCA_004837865.1 Musa balbisiana
TTATTGGTCTCTAGATCTTCCTCTCATTTCCTCTTAATATCCTTAAGGAAGTCATTGGTTGGGAGTGAAACGACCGAAAATTTAGCTTGCTCGGGTAACTGCGAAAGTGCATTTGCAACAATATTCTCTTTCCCCTTTTTGTAAGTTATTTCATAATTATATCCAAGAAGCTTTGTTACCTATTTTTACTACTCAGGAGAAGATAAATTTTGCTCTAAGAAATATTTTAGGCTTTTATGGTTGGTCTTGATTTGAAAGCGTCGCACAATCAAGTACGGTCTCCATTTGGCCACTATATGCATAATCGCAAGCCTCTCCTTATCGTAAATTGTCATCCTAAGATGGGAAAGAGATAATGCCTTACTAGTATAAGTGAGAGGGTGACCATCTTGCATTAGTACACCACCAATTCTGACTTTAGAGGCATTGACTTCAATAACAAAAGTCTTGTCGAAGTCGGGTAGCGCTAGTACGGGCATCATCGTCATTGCGACTTTAAGTTGGTCGAAGGCGATGGTGGTTTTGTCTAACTATTAGAAAGCATCTTTTTTTAGCAAGAAAGTAAGGGGTGCACTAATCTTTCCATAGTTTTTCATGAACTTGCGGTAGTAGCCTGTTAAACTAAGAAAGTCACGTAGTGATTTTATGTTCCTCGGGGTCGGCCAGTTCTGTATTACTTCAATTTTGGAGGGGTCCACCGCCACACCTTCCTATGATATGATATGCCCAAGATATTCCACATTCTATTGAAGAAAGCTGCACTTTGATTTTTTGATAAAAAAATATGTTCTCATAAAATCATCAAAACAAGTCATAAGTGCTGAAAATGACTTTAAAGAGAAGGGCTCTAAATAAGGATATCGTTGAAGAAAACCAACACAAACTTACAAAGATAATTTTGAAAAATATCATTCATAAGACTCTAGAAGTTGGAGGGGGCATTGGTGAGACCAAAGGACATTACCAAAAATTCGTAGTGGTCATTGTGTGTTCGAAAGGCGATTTTTGGTATGTCTTCTATGTACACTCATATTTGATGATACCCGGATCGAAGGTCTAGCTTTGTGAAGACTCATGATCCCTTTAATTCATCAAGCAATTCATCTACTACTGGAATAGGATATTTGTCCTTGACGGTTATGCCATTGAGAGCTCGGTAATCAATGCATATTCGCCATGTTCCGTCCTTCTTTCATACAAGAAGCACCAGTGAAGAGCAGGGGCTGAAACTTGGCCGAATAACTCCTATTTTAAGCATCACTTTTATAATCCTTTCTATTTCATTCTTCTAGAGATGTGGATATCGATATGACCAAGTATTTGTTGGAGGTTTGCCCGGAAGAATTAGTATACAATGATCACGTCGACGGGTAAGAGGTAGGTTGCGCGGTTCGTCAAATATATATGAAAATTCAGCAAACAAAGTAGGTTTGGATCTTCAAAATTCTATTGGCTCTCCCTTAGTTTGCTGCTCAAGTTGTACCAAAAAGTTGTTGCATGCTTTGTGCAAAACCGTCTTCATTCGTTATGTGCAAATCATCGTTACATCGCCCCTACATTTCTTGTGCAGTATCAACTGTTTCCCCTTACTATAAAATTTCATAATTAGTTTCATAAAGTTTTATAAAATATTACTTAATGTTATTAGCCATTCAATTCTGAGCATGGGCTCATAAGCATCAAGAGGGAGGAGGAAGAAATCTATAATTATCTCTTGGTCCTGCAGTAATAGTTTCACTCGTGGGCACTTATGATCACACTTCAAAATTCATCCATCGGTGACCTTAACATCAAACCTGCTATAATTCTCAATAGGCAAGACCATCCAGAACAACAATCTTGTTGTTTATAAAATTATTAGTGCTCCCAGTGTCAATAAGAGGTTGTTGCTTCAGAAGTCCTCCCACTTTTATCGTTTGCGGGTTCACGTAACTAGCAAGGGCATGCATCGTAATATCAATTGGCTATTATTTTTCATCCGTGACCTCTTCCTCATGCTCTTGGACCTCGTCCTCTATGTCTTCAAGAGGTTCAATTAGTAGGAGGTAGCTCCTTTTGCAGCAATGATCACAGTTCCACGGCTCGTCACAATGCCAACAAAGACCCTTTACTGATCGGTCACGTAATTCTTGTTAATTTTTTTGGTAGCGAAGGATGACTAAGAGCAAAAGGAGGTTTATATGCCATGGGCCTAGGAGAGGTTCTCATCCTCTGAGCATCTTGGTTGAGTCGTTCTTCTTGTATTCGGGCAAAAGAAATCACAACTGCACGATATAGGGCTACCGCGCCTTAACCACCCCTTTTATCTCTGGCTTGAGTCCTTCGATAAATGTTCTTAACAATTGATGGTTAGTTCAATCATGAGCAAGGTAGAATAGCTTCTCAAACCTGGTTTGGTACTCTTGAATTATAGAGGTTTGTCGAATCTTTGCAAGTTGGCCATTGATATTTTCATTCTTCATAGGTCCGAAACGATTCAGTAGTACGTTCTTAAATTGATTCCACATCGGAGCCCCATGATTATATTCCAACCAATTGTACCATTGAATAGCATCTCCTTCAAGGTGGATGATGGTAATTTCCACCATAGCATCATTTGACGTTCGGTAGTAGCAAAAGTAACGTTTGGCGCACAAAATCCACCCCGCTGGGTCTCCTTCTTCCCATCGCAAGAATTCCACCCTCATGCGTGGCTGAAGCATGTCCAAGGGCTTTCCCTCATTCTTTGAAGGTCTCTCTGAACTCTTTCCTCACTGAAATTTGGTTGGACTCGGCGGTCGTCTAATTTTGAATTCTGCAAACAAAGCGTGCAATTTGTCCTCCAAGCCCGATTCAAGCCACGATTCAATCCGAGATGCCAAATTTGAATATGCCTATAGATCAGAGATGCCCTTGTCTTTTTTCTGTTGATGGGTTAATGGCATGGGGTGGTGGAAGGTTTGGAAAAATTGAGGATCACGGAAAGGCACTGTAGTAGGTTTTTACATCTAAAGTGTAGTAGTTTGGACATAAAAGGTCAGTGGTTTATATTGAGAATTTTTGATGAAACCAAAGAAAAATCCGCTGTTAGGAAGTGTCAAAGCTGTTGTAAAAATTTCGTAGAGATTTGGATAGAAAATGTAGTAGTAAGGTCAAACAAATTGTGCTATGCGGTTGGAATTCTGTAGTGCATCTTTTGTTGTAGAGATAAAAAGTTTGTAATGAAAAGTTTATGCAGTAATATAGGAACAACTTTTTTATAGATTTTTAAATAAGGATAACTAAATTGCAGTAGTAGTAAGGTAGGAAACCAGAACCTATTGCAATTCACGGGGAGATCAAAGGATGATCCGTGGTGGTGGAGATGACGACGGAATTCGGTGACGATCTTTTAAGCAATTGTGGGAATTGCTTTGGGTGGCTGTGGAGGGCTGATGGATGGCTATAGAAGGGCAGTGAGATACCAAGAATGCTGCTTTGATATCAAGTGTTAGAACCCTTGTGGATTCTAAGCTTAGGGTTGATCTTTTTAGGGGATCGGCCACCTTGGAACTCTATAGGGGTTCCTTCCTCCAAGTTGCTACTCAAAGGCTACTCAAAAGATTCATCTATTACTTATTAAAAGAGGATAAATATATGACTATTTATAGGGCTTCTAAACCCCACTCCTAATAGGGCTCCTACTCAATTAGGACTCCTATTCAAGACTCCTAATAGGACTCCTACTCAAGACTTCTACTTCTAACCAACTCCTAATGCTTCTCTAGGAAGCAACCTCCAAACTATTCCTATCCTTAGTCGGCCTCTTTAACTCTTTAATAGGGGTCGGCTAGGTAGGTTTTACATGAATGTCCCTTTCCATGAAACTCAATTAGGACTCTCCTAGCTAAAGTCCTAACATATACATATCCAGTAGGTGTACAAGTAATCATACCAGATGATCATGGACCACACTCTAATATGATCAAGTCTGAGCCAATGGGCCTAATCACTCATATCAACATCTATATATGTTGCTAGGATCGAGTCAGCACTAAGAGGGGGGGGGGGGGATTAGTGCAGTGGATAAAATTACGTTGGTTCAAAAATCTTTCGTTCGATTAAAACCGATTTCAGAAAAGATATTAACTTGAAACACGTTCGTAAGAGTGTGTGGTTAAAGTAATTAGGAAATATGGCAGTTTGCAATAAATGTAAATAGCAAAGCAAAAATGCAAACAAGATTTTATAGTAGTTTGGTCGTCGTGACCTACATCCACTCCCGATTCCTCTTCCGTCGAGGCCACCGACATCTACTGACGATCTTCCTTCAATGAGCGAAGATCAACTACTCATTTACACCTGATTCTCCTTTTGACAAGTTTAGGAGAAAACCTTTACACCCCACTTACTCATCTCTTAAACTACACTAACACTTAGAGCTTTTAGAGGAGTTTTCACAAGATTACAATAGCGTTTTTCTTCTTTTTGCTCTCAATTCTTATGTATTTTAACCAGGGATAAGAGGGGTATTTATAGGCCTCAAGTGGATTCAAACTTGGAGCCTAAAAGTGTCTCATCCCTGATTTTTGAGGAACTGGCGATACCACCGCATTTGATGGGCGGTACCATCACCTGCAACACTGACACTAGGCAGTACCATCGCCTAGTTTGGCGATACCACTACCTAGAAGATTATGTTTGGGCAATACTACCACTTGACACTGTCTCGGAGATTGTGCCTTGCAGACTGAGCCACTAACGATGCCACCTGTTAGGTCATTGTTTAAGCCTTTCACTTGGCCCAACATAGCCTAATCTTAGGCACAATTGGCTCCTAATTGAGTCAGCCCAATTCCAACCCAATTATATGCTAACTACGAATTTTAAGGCATATATTAAGCTAAATAAGTCCAATAAGTCTAGGTTTCTTCCGACGATCTCTCGGTAGTGTTCCAGTGGACTCCTGGTAAGCTCCTGGATTTCACGATGATCTTCTTGGCAAGTTTCAACGAGCTTCTTTGGTAAGCTCCTGGACTTCTTGGTCATTTCCGGCAGAACTTCCGACGAATGTCCGGACTTTCAATGAACTCTCGAACTCCCAACGAAATCTTATTCTTGACTCCGGGACTTCATTTTGTTTTATGCCTTGATCGTTATTATAGTTAAACCTGCATACTTAAAATCTACTTCGATCTAGACAATTATTACAAAGCTTGAATTAAATGTTGTCCAGCATGTCATTGGTTCATTGATGTTTCATTCAATTCTTCAACGCATCATCCTCTCTTGCGGCCTATTGCCCAATCGGCCAGTTGACCTCTGCAACTTTGATTTCCTTGGCTTAATTTTTGCTCTTCTTGGCCCAATACCTGAACCGATGGCCCGAAGTCTTTTGCTAATATATGACCGATCCTCCAGCTCGACATTCAATCTTCTAACATGTTACTCCGGCCCAACATGATTCTTCATGTTTTAATTGTCTCTCCCTGATCGAAGTTTTCTACATCACTCAAAATATAGATTAGATAAACACTATCAATTGGTTTCATCATTAAAATATGAGATTCAATATATGCAGTGGTGTATCTCCATGCCCTATAATCGTCCATCTCATCCATGTCGATTTTGTCAACATCTCGACGTATCTCTATGCATTGCAATCGTCCGTCTCGGCCTCGCGGGTCCTGCTAACACTTCCACACTCTCGCTGTGCCTCCTCATGTAATTACAACTTAATCACAGGTATGTAGGTCTGACAATAAACAAAAAATAAATTAGAAGCTCGTAGGCCCCAATAATAAAATAATCTCATGTACAATAATAATAATAATAATAATAATAATAATAATAATAATAATAATAATAATAATAATAATAATAATAATAATAATAATAATAATAATAATAATAATAATAATAATAATAATAATAATAATAATAATAATAATAATAATAATAATAATAATAATAATAATAATAATAATAATAATAATAATAATAATAATAATAATAATAATAATAATAATAATAATAATAATAATAATAATAATAATAATAATAATAATAATAATAATAATAATAATAATAATAATAATAATAATAATAATAATAATAATAATAATAATAATAATAATAATAATAATAATAATAATAATAATAATAATAATAATAATAATAATAATAATAATAATAATAATAATAATAATAATAATAATAATAATAATAATAATAATAATAATAATAATAATAATAATAATAATAATAATAATAATAATAATAATAATAATAATAATAATAATAATAATAATAATAATAATCCTCCAGCTCGACATTCAATCTTCTAACATGTTCTACTCCGGCCCAACATGATTCTTCATGTTTTAATTGTCTCTCCCTGATCGAAGTTTTCTACATCACTCAAAATATAGATTAGATAAACACTATCAATTGGTTTCATCATTAAAATATGAGATTCAATATATGCAGTGGTGTATCTCCATGCCCTATAATCGTCCATCTCATCCATGTCGATTTTGTCAACATCTCGACGTATCTCTATGCATTGCAATCGTCCGTCTCGGCCTCGCGGGTCCTGCTAACACTTCCACACTCTCGCTGTGCCTCCTCATGTAATTACAACTTAATCACAGGTATGTAGGTCTGACAATAAACAAAAAATAAATTAGAAGCTCGTAGGCCCCAATAATAAAATAATAATAATAATTAATTAAACTTTTAATTAACTAATATTTTCTAAAATTAGGGGCATGTAGGGAATTTCTTGAATTATGAAGGGTATTTAGGTAATTTGGGCATAAAGGATAGACTCAAAATTTTTAAAATTATGAGGGGCAAATCTATCATTTAAAAAAACACATAATTCCCCTTTCTCCTTCTCCCCTACTGTGTTGTGGCCATTGCCACCCCACAAGCGGCAACCATTGCAGGGGGGTGGGGGCGTCGCCTTTGCCCGTAAGCAGCTTGCCCTCGGGCGCTGTGCCTACGGTCGGTGCCACCCTTACGGGTGGTTCTGCCCATGGGCACCTTTGCCTGCATGCGTAGCTCTAGCAAGAGCCGCCCATGCGGGTGGTTGCCCTTGCAAGCACCGTTGCAGGCAGCGTCCGCCCATGCGAGCTGCTAGCCTGCGGGTGCTACCACTTGCACTACAGGTGTAGTGCCTGCACGTAAGTGGCTCTGCGTATGGGTAATTGATAGCCTACGGTTGCAATTGCGTGCAGCAACGGTTACTGTGCGTAGGCAGCTTGCCTGTACGCAGATGGTAATAAGGCTGCCATCTTTGAGGGCAGCAAGGGCAGAAACAATTGCTGCCCTTTCTCGCTTTTGTGTCAATGATTTTGACATAAAAAAACTTTTCTAAAACATAACACACGCAGTTCAAAATCAATTTTTTGCATGAACAACTTGGCTCTGATACTATTGTAGGGAAATCTATGGGCGACATTACATGCGTAGAGGAAGAGCAAAAAACAAAAATTCTAAATTTTCTAAAAGGTGTTCATCGTCGTGCGAAGATTGGTGTACAAAAATTACGATACAAAAAATCACAAGTGAGATAGTTGTGTTACCTAGGGAGATCGTATATCTCTGAATCCCTATAGATTTGTTGGAGAGGATGAAGGAGGTCAAGCGTTCTCTTCTCTAGCGGTGATCCGCACAGCAAGGTTGCAATGACACTCCTCAAATCTCCATGCTTGCTATTTTAGGAGGAGAAGGGGAGAGGAGAATAGGAGGTGATCACTAAGAAACCCCAACCTATGGTCCTTTAGTTCCCTCCTATTTATACAGGCCCCTAGTTAACCCTAATGGATCCTGCCCTATTGGGTATTGGATCTCTATCCAATTACTCAAGCCTCTTAGACTAGTGGGTCTCTACCCAATAATCTCTTATTAGCTCTTATTGGATCTTATCTATGGGATCTAATAATTTAGGGGCTTATTGGATATCCAATATGATAGGGGCTCTAGCGGATATCTCATATTCAAACCTCTACTTGTCGTAACACCTATCATATGTGTATGACCCTCTAGGCCCAATATCGAGCTGGCTATGAGTCATACCTATTGAAACTCCTTCGAGCTCTATGAATTATTATTTCCATAATAATTCACTCGACTCATTGATTGTGGACGTACTAGGCCACTACGCCGTAGTCCCCACATGATACAGGAGAATCCAATCCATTGGACCTCTCTATTCTCAATTACCATGTACCTATAGTCCTTCAACCATCCAATATCCCAAAGACTATATACCGGGCATGGTGTTATCAAGCCCATACGGTTTCTTCTCGAGTCTCGCTCTAATCGGATTCTCCCGGAGAACTCTTTCTCTCTTAATCTGAATGACCTTAGCCAATGATTTGTTTGAGCAAGAACACACAAGAGATTCCTCTCATGATACCAAAAGTGGATGATCTTCTATCGACACTCAATAGCCCTCGTAAGATTGGCTATCACTCCTAATAACCAGCTATACTAGATTTGAAACTTCCAAACCTATAAGTTTTGTATCAAAGAGTGGAGTACTCATACAAGACATCCTTTGTGTCTCAAGTCTAAAGACTAGATATACTATTGAGACTACGGAATCGTTGTTTGACAATAAGGCATCATCAACCATCTAGTATTTTGTGAGTGAATCAATCAATGAACTTATTCTCCAATGAGTACCTGCAATGTATCCTTAGTGTCTTTACATAAGCAGCTATAAAACTAGCCATCTCTATTATATGGATGGGTATACAGTACACCAGTTTGTCCGGTTATCTCGATGTCCCTCTTGAGTAACCTATGACCAGGATTATTTAGGGTTTGTGTTTAAAGGTGAATCGGTCTCATTATCATGATCTCATCATGATCCGATTCTCATTGCACAGATCCATGGACATCATAATATATTCATGCAATAAGTAATATAAAGTGAGATAATACCATAATAATAATAAGCAAAAAGACTGTGTGTCATGATACATGTGTCATCACTCACGTGATTAGCTTGTTTGGCACCCATGACTAGCACTATGTACTTCATGTAGCGAGCAATCTCATCCTCGCTTGCCCATTCCTTGGGAGTAAGCATCACTGTATCAAGGATATGTGATTTTCTCTATCGTGAGAATGATTCTCAGGTTGCGGAGCCAATCGGTGTAATTTGGACCAATGAGGTAGTTGACATCAAGTATGCCATGTAAGGGATTTGAATGCGACATATTTTTGAAAATAAAGATTTAGTAGAAATAAATAATATGTAGATTTTATAGAAAAATAAATAATTAAGATAAGGACTTATATCTTAATCTACTCCTACTATTTTCTCGCGAATCACACAACTCCCTCTAGTATGTGAATTGGAGACCCCCGATAGATCTCTAGTGGGGATCGGGATCCAATCGACCTCTTAATGTAACCTTGAGTGACTTGACCAATTACGCTAAGCCCATAAAGGTAGGCAACTCTTTCCAATCACAGCTTCTTGTGATTCCCATCCTGTTCGGCCTCTGAACCACCATGGTTGGTCGAGTCTTTATGGGCAACTCTTTCCAATCACAGCTCCTTGTGATTCCCATCCTATTCGGCCTCTTTCCTCACAGCTCCTTGTGATTCCCATCCTATTCGCCTCTGAACCACCATGGCTTCGAGTGACTCGACCAACCATGGTATTCAGTTAAGTCATCACCATTATTACAAGATGAGTCTGATTCGATAATATGCCCTCGAGTGACTCGACCAAGCATACCATATCCTCAGGTCACTAGTGATATCTCTATGTCATAGGTAAGATAGCGAATCATGAAATAGATGAGCCTCGAGTGACTCAACCAACTCAACCTATGTCGAGAATCGGTCCCTACCTATAATGATGGAAGGCCACATGAGTCAATCTAATTGCCTCACGTTTATTGACTTAATATTATCGAAAGAAGAGATTTTGATTCGATCTCCTATAACATGTCACACACATATATATTTAATATATATATCTATATCGCATCCAAATATATATACATATCTAGTAGATGTATAAGTAATCACACATCACATAAGTAATCACACCCAATGATCATGGACCATACCCTAATGTGATCAAGCCCGAGCTAGTGGGCCAAATCACTCACATCAAGATCTATGTATGTAGCGATGCATCTCCATGCCTTTGTTAAGATCAAGAGCACTAAGAGGGGGGTGGTAAATTAGTACAGCGGAAAATTTTTGATGATTAAAACTGCGTTCGTATGATAAAAAGCGATTTCGATGCGAAAGCCGATTCGAAAAGTTCTTTAACTTAGGATCAAGTGAAGTGTAGTTAAAGTAAAGCTATGAAGGCAGTTTGCAATTAAGATAGAGAACAGAATATAAATATAAATCGAGATTTAGAGTGGTTCGGTCAATCTTGACCTACATCCACTTTTGGCTTCCTCCTCCGATGAGGTCATCGACATCCACTAGAGGCCTTCCTCCAATAGGCGAAGGCCAACCACCCTTTTACAATTTCATCCCTTTTGACGGGCTTAGGAGACAACTCTTACAGATTTTTCACTCATATCTTGAATGATCAAAACTTGAAAAAAAAGAGGGAGAAGAACTTTTGGCCTTTACAACGCTTTTGAGCTCTAAAATTCATAGAATAAGATCAAGATTTTGGTGTCCTTTCATGCATGAAAGGGTGGGGTTTATATAGGCCCCAAACTGGTTTGAATTTGGAGCTCAAAAATATTATCTCCCAGATTTCCTAGGTCCTGGTGGTACTACCGCCATAATTGGGCAGTACTACCGCCTGTCATTTGTCACTGAGCGATACTACGGCTTAGTTTGGGCAGTACTACCACCTGACATCGCTCGAAGATTGAGCTTAGGCGGTACCATTACCTGACAGGGGTGGTACTACCGCCCAGAACTCTCGGGAGACCGAGTCTCCTGGGCGGTGTCACCGCCGCCCAAGAATTCTAGGTCCGAATGGGCTGACCCATTCGGCCCAATTTAGATCTGTCAAGGGCCCAATTGCCACCTTGGGATCACCTTCTATTCGTAACTTAATCATCATGCTAACTATGATGTTTAAGACATTAATACTGCAACTTGCTACGGTGCGTCAATCGCTTCTTCCGACGAGTTTCTGTGAACTTCCAGTAATTAAGTTAGTGGGATCACCTTCTATTCGTAACTTAATCATCATGCTAACTATGATGTTTAAGACATTAATACTGCAACTTGCTACGGTGCGTCAATCGCTTCTTCCGACGAGTTTCTGTGCGAACATCCGACGAACCCTCGGCGATGCTCCGGCGGACTTCCAGCAAACTCCTGGACTTGCGACGATCCACTTGGCGAGTTCCGATGAGCTTCTTTGGCAAGCCCTTGGATTTCTCGGATTTGTTCTCGCAGAACCTTCGACGACCGTCCGGACTTCCGTCGAACTCTCGAACCTCCAACGTGATCATGTTCTTGACTCCGGCGCAACTCCTACTGCATGGTTTACTTCCATCGTAATTAATCCTACATACTTATCTCAATATATGGATTATATAACAAATGACAATTGACTTCATCATCAAAATCCGAGATTCAACGATCTCCCCCTTTTTGATGATAACAATCAATTGATAACGGAGTTAACCTTAACTCCTTCTATCTATATGCCATACTTGAGAAAAGTCATTCTTGAATTCAAAGCCTTTGAATTCAAGAGACATATTGATAAGTTAAGATCGTTTAACCTTATCAATACTCCCATCATGATTTCTATCATGATGTATCTCTCTGAAAATGATGTCAAGGCTTGACATCCATTTTCAAGTTTTACATTTCAAATATGAATGATAGTAATCGTAGCAATTCATCATATGGTAAGATATCAACATGTAAAATCATAGCTATTATCAATTTATCATATTTTTTGATGTAAGCTTTTGATATCTTAATATAATTTAAATATGGCACTCATAGCTATTATCAATTTACCATATATTTCTCCTCCTTTGTCATCAACAAAAAGGAGAGCGATTTAAGTAAATTTTAAACATAAGTGCGGTAATGATTCATGCTATAATTAGGTTCATGTCATTTTTTAATAATGAGTGATAGGATACCAATTATACAAATATCTCAAGGAAAACATTACATGGAGATAGCTTTCATTACTTCTTCCTTTTTATTTGTTATTATCTTTTTGCATGAAGGAGGAAAGTCATTTGAATGAAGTTAAAATTGATAAGAGATTTAAATCACGTTTCATTTTTACAAAGACTAAGATATGTATGTGAATCAAATCCTCGCCAGTAAAAAAAAGATTTTCCTTTTTCAAGAAGGAATTTGTAAGAAAGAATCATTTTATCAAATCTATTTCTTGAAAAAAGAAGAAGATATTTTTCACACGATAAGTCTATAAGAGATGCATTTGCTAATTGATTCTATATGTCAAAAATCAATGATATGAATTAAACTCTATATGACATATGCTTATGAAAGCTGCATTAAGTCCAGAAGAGAATAATGTATCGTTAGGATCAAGAAAATCCGAAAATAAAATTTAACACTTTCATGCATTCGGATAAGGTTTTGTTATAGATTTTCAAATACAATCATGAAGATAAAACATGTTTATCATCATGGAAATTTTTACATCTAAAACACATAATTTCTAACATATTATTGAAGCATGTAATAGTGTAAAATTCTCATTATAGCAATTAAGTGAATGAATTCAAAACGTCCGAAAAATAAGTTCATGCATTCGGACACATTTTTGCCATATTTTTTTAATGAAGATAAAACATGCTCATCAACATGGAAACCAAGGCACAAAATTTGCAAAGTAAGCATGTTATAGAAACATTTAATTTTAATGTGAAATTTAAGTGATTAAGGAAAATCTGAAAATGAGTAACGTAAAGAGATTCAAGGAAAATTCGAAATCGATGTTCAATCTACATTAATATTCCTAACTCTGCATATGCTCACCATCAAGTAAAACATATCGAGGATTAGTAGTCATCAAGGCAAGGGGCATTGTGATCAAGGTGAGTAGTATAAGGAGTTTACAACAACATAATTTTTACAACATGACAAAAAGAAATTATGTCCACATTTACATATACATGCTCATTCAGGAGGTGAAAAATTAAGATGCCTAAATAAGGAGACAAATTGTCGATGAATTTGCTGTAGCTCAGATAGGATTTGATCTTGGTGATGTTCAAGCCAATCTTGTCTTTGTTCAAACCGATTTTGTCTTTGTTCAAAGTGATCCATTTGAATCCCTATGTCTTCGATAGATGATGCAGGAGCTTGCTCAAATGGATGTGTTTCCTCAAAGGGACCAGTCGGAGGAGATTGAGTACCCCTAAAGATTGGTGTTTCTGGTTTTGGTTCAAGTTGAGGGGGATCAGTTCTTCTAGGCATTCTAACCCAGATACCATTTCTAAATATACATCTCATTCGATGAAGTAGATTTTTATTTATGATGCTAAATCTATCTACCTTTATAACCTCTTCGTCGGGTCGTATTGCAATATTGTAGGCATTAAGCATTCTAGTGATTATGCCACCATATGGAAGCATCATGTCCCTTTTTGATATTTCTATCATGTTTTGTTGGATAAGGTAACCAAAACAGTTGTTATAATCTTTCATGATCCAGTATATGGTTCCTAGTTCCATTTGACTCACTTCATCATGATGGTATTATTTAGGGAAAATGATGCTAATTAGGATGTGATGAAGTATTTTGGTGTTTAATGGTAATAGATATTCACAACTTTTAGGAAGTACCATTAAGTTGGGATTGCCAAAAATTGTTCCTAAGACATCAATATAAGTAGTCCCAATTGTTTCATTGTCCCATTGTCCTCTAAAATAACATCATCCTTCTTTCGTCGGGATGCCTATTATGTCGCAAATAGATCTATCCGTAATGAATATATAATGTCCTAAAAGATAAGTAGACATCCTTTCTTCTTCATCTATATGTAGATTGTTATAAAACAACCTAACAAGTCTAGGGTAGATTGGTTCACTTATTTGTAGGATTGGAAGTAGGTTTAGATTTGCAAACCATTGAATAGGTTCTAAGTCACTTAGTGTATCTAAGTCAACATATTTTCCCTTATGAACATGTCTAAATTCTATGGAAGCAAATTTTTGGGCATGTAGATTTGAATCAAAAAGTATGGAATCAAAGTTTTCTTCTAATTTCCTCTTTCCTTTGTCCCTAGAAGATCTTCTAGAGCCCATAACTACTGCTATTTAAGAAGATAGTAATGAGCAAGAGTAAATGACACAAAATAGAAATCAAAATCCTCTTAGAGAATACCTTAGTTGAGATCTTCAAGAGGATGAATGATTGATTCTTGATCTTGCACGAAATGGGCAGTTTTTGGGCAACTAAAGGGGAGGAATAGAGGTGGAGAAGAGTTAGAGCTGCTAAGAGGAGAAGAGAGTGAGTTGGGGTCGGTTCTACCGTCGGCTCTAGCTCGGTTTAAAAGGGGCAGAGTTGCGGGCAGTGGCACCGCTGGCTAGGTGGAGCAACTGCTTGCTACCCGTGACAGTCAGCGGTGCTACCGCTAGTTGGGTGGTGCCACCGCCAACAGGTGGTGAGCACTATTTTGAAGGCTGTGTGGGCTGATTTGGATGTTTTTGATTTGAGGAGAATTTTTATCAACTTTAATTACGTAATTACGTAAGAGTTTCCATCTCAAGATGAGAAATTTCGTACGTTCATGATAGATCTTGTGAAGCGCATACTCTACTTCAAATGTCGTATACAATTTTCAACATGTTCATGACTTATTATTTTGTAAGCTTCGTTAGTTCATGACAAACTTGGCTTGCTAGGTGTAGGTTCATGATATAGTTGGATCGGAAAATAAAGAAGGAATGAATCCAATGAATTTGGAAATCCAAAGAGAATTATGAGTTCCAAAATTTGAGGGATCAAATAGGATTGTATCAGTATCACTCTGTAATTGGTAGTATAAATTCTACTAATCCTCTTTTTATCATTTAGGCTAGAGAGCATCACGAGTCTTTTTGGATCTCGGACCATGAATATTGAGTGCCCAAAAAGCATGATATTATCTCTTACTCCAAGTTTGTGACGGTCTACATTTCTATAAGAAATAATGATTTTTAGGTACCCATTTACTTTTAGGTGCCTTAAAAACTGATCTAAATTGTTTATCATATTGCATAGAATTTATCATGGTTCCTTTAGGAACCCAAATCAGTTTGTTCAGACTAATTTTCTTAAATGGATAATGATAAGTTTTATGTCCATATTTACAATAAAAGTTGCATTTGCTTTGGTGCCGAACATGTAGGATAGGGCCTTTAATGAAGGTGGTTGGATTTTGGTGAGGACTTCTCACAAATCCGATTCCACTTCTTTTAGAAACGTGACCCTTATTTGTAAGGATCATGTTCAAAGACTTACTACCAACCTCGAATTTCTTCAAGGTGTCATTAAGTAGTAAGTTCTTCTTTTAAAGAGTTTCTAAATCATGACATTTTTTACATGGAGCTAAGCTATCATGATATTCAGTTTTTAATTTATCAAAATTACTAATAAGACTATTATGCTCATTTTTCAGCAATTTATATTTTCTACTGATTGTTTTGCATTTATCAAATAAGTCATGGAAGGCATTTAATAATTCATCAAATGATAAATTTACATCAATTAAATTCGTTACCTCTTCTTCGATGGCCATTAGAGTGTAATGAGCAACTTGCTCGGTGTTGGACTCCTTTTCTTTGGACACACTTGAGTCATCTCACGTTGCTTTAAGCGCCTTCTTCTTTGGTGTTCTCTTCTTGGCTTGGGGACAATCACTTTTGTAGTGTCACGGCTTCTTGCATTCGTAGCAAATAACTTGGTCCTTTTTAGATTCAAATTTATTTTTTATCATTTTTAAACTTGCTTCTTTTAATGAATTTTTTGAATTTCCTTGTTAGAAGTGACAAGTCTTCATCACTTGAGTTTTCTCTCAAGTGGTCTTCTAAAGTTCTAAGTGCCATATTCTTTCTGTTCTTTGGAAGGATGTCTTCTTGCTCTTCATGAACTTTGCAAGTCATTTCATAGGTCATTAATGACTCGATTAATTCTTTAATAGGGAAGTTATTTAAATCTTTAGCCTCTTGAATAGCAGTGACTTTAGGGTCCCAACTCTTTGGAAGGGATCTTAGAATCTTATTCACGAGCTCAAAATCCGAAAAACTTTTGCCAAGTCCTTTTAGACCATTGACGACATCCGTGAAATGGGTGCACATGTCGCCTATGGTCTCACTCGGTTTCATTCAAAAAAAGTTCAAAAGAATGTATCAAAAGATTGATTTTTGACTCTTTCACTCTACTTGTGCCTTCGTGAGTCACTTCGAGTGTATGCCAAATATCAAATGTGGTTTCACAAACCTAAAAACGATTGAACTCATTTTTATCAAGCTCGCAAAATAAGGCATTCATAGCCTTTGCATTAAGAGCGAAAGTCTTCTTCTCCAATTCATTCCAATTGATCATTGGAAGATAAGACTTTGAAAATCCATTTTTAACAATATTCCAAAGTTCAAAATCTATGGAAATAAGGAAGATCCTCATTCGGGTCTTCCAATAGGTGTAGTTCGTCCCATTGAACATTGGCGGACGTGTAATAGAGTGGCCCTCTTGGTTTCCGGTGTATGCCATCTCTCTTGGGTTTTAATCCGATTGAGAGTTAACCCTGCTCTGATACCAATTGTTAGGATCAAGAGCACTAAGAGAGGGGGGGGGTGAATTAGTGTAGCGGAAAACTTTCGACGATTTAAAACAATGTTCATACGATAAAAACGATTTCGGTATGAAAGCCGATTAAAAAATTACTTTAACTTAAGATCAAGCAAAGTGCAGTTAAACTAAAGCTATGGAGGTAGTTTGCAGTTAAGATAGAGAACAAAATGTAAATGCAAACCAAGGTTTAGAGTGGTTCGGTCAATCTTGACCTACATCCACTTTTGGCTTTCTCCTCCGATGAGGTCACCGACGTCCACTAGAGGCCTTCCTTCAATAGGCGAAGGCCAACCACCCTTTTACAATTTCACTCCTTTTGATGGGCCTAGGAGACAACCCTTACAGATTTTTTATACCTCTCTTGAATGATCAAAACTTGGAAGAAAAGAGGGAGAAGAACTTTTGGCCTTTATAACACTTTTGAGCTCTAAAATTCACAAAATAAGATCAAGATTTTGGTGTCCTTTTATGCATGAAAGGGTAGGGTTTATATAGGCCCCAAACTGGTTTGAATTTGGAGCTAAAAAATGTCATCTCCCGGAGTTCCGGGGTCCTAGCGGTACTATCGCTATAACTAGGTGGTACTACTACCTATCATTTGTCACTGAGCAGTACTATCGCTCTGTCCGGGCGGTACTACCGCCTGACATCGCTCGGAGACTGAGCTCAGGCGGTACCACCGCTTGACAGGGGCGTTACCACCGTTGGCAGTAATAACTACCGGCGGTACCACTGCCTGACAGGAGTGGTACTACCGCCCAGAACTCCTGGGAGACCGAGTCTTCTGGGGGGTGCCATCGCCGACCCTGGCGGTGCCACTGTCGGCCAGGAATTCTGGGTCCGAATGGGCTGACCCATTCGGCCCAATTTAGATCTGTCAAGGGCCCAATTGCCCCCTGATTAAGTTAGTGGGATCACATCCCATTCCTAACTTAATCATCATGCTAACTATGATGTTTAAGACATTAATACTGCAACTTGCTCTGGTGCGTTAATCGCTTCTTCCGATGAGCTTCCGTGAACTTCCGGCGAACATCCGACGAACCCTCGGCGATGTCCGGCAGACTTCCGGCAAACTCCTGGACTTGCGACGATCCACTTGGCGAGTTCTGACGAGCTTCTTTGGCAAGCCCCTGGACTTCTCGGATTTGTTCCCACAGAACCTCCAACGATCGTCTGGACTTCCGTCAAACTCTCGAACCCCCAACGTGATCATGATCTTGACTCCGGCGCAACTCCTGCTGCATGTCTTACTTCCATCATAGTTAATCCTGCACACTTATCTCAACATATGGATTAGATAATAAATGACAATTGACTTATCAAAATTCGAGATTCAACAGCCTTGTGATCATCCATCTCATCCTCATCGGTTCCGTCGGCATCTTGGTGCATCTTCATGTGTTGTGATCATCCGTCTTGACCTCGTGGGTCTCGCTATCGTCTCCACGCTCCTGTTGTGCCTCATCGCGTAATTACAACTTAATCATAGGCACGCAGGCCCAACAATAAACGATAAATAAATTGGAGGCTCACAAGTCCCAATAATAATAATCATAATCACACATACACACACATCACATGGTCCATGATCATCCATTTACATCATAAATCACATATATTCAACATCATCACGTAGGACTACTAGATAATAATAAATGACAATTGACTTCATCATCAAAATTCGAGATTCAACAGCCTTGTGATCATCCATCTCATCCTCATCGGTTCCGTCGGCATCTTGGTGCATCTTCATGTGTTGTGATCATCCGTCTTGACCTCGTGGGTCTCGCTATCGTCTCCACGCTCCTGTTGTGCCTCATCGCGTAATTACAACTTAATCATAGGCACGCAGGCCCAACAATAAACGATAAATAAATTGGAGGCTCACAAGTCCCAATAATAATATAATAATTAATTGATTAAATCTTTTAATTAACTAATAGTTTTTGAAATTTGGGACATGCAAGGAATTTTTTTTGAATTATAGAGGGTATTTTGGTAATTTAGATAGAAAGGATAGAACTCAAAATTTTTAAAATCCTAAGGGGCAAAACTGTTCTTTTGCTTAAAAACCCTATTGCCCTACCTTTGCTATGTTGCGACCACCACCACCTTGCCAGCGACGGCCACTACATGGGGCGAAGGCGCCATCTCTGCCAATGGGCATCGTCATCCCTACGGGCACCATTGCCACTACGGGCGATTCTACCCGTGAGCGCAACACTGGCCTTGCGGGGGCCGCTGCAAGCAGCCTTTAGCTATTCTATGATGCAGTAGGGGCAGCAACAGTTCTGCCCTTTCCCGCCTTTTGCGTCAACAATTTTGATAATAAGATTCTTCCTAAAACACAACAAACGTAGTTTAAAATCAATCATTCGCATGAACAATCTGACTCTGATATAACTGTAGGGAATTTTGGGGGTGACATCACATACGCATTGGAAGAACATCAAAACAAAACCTTAAATTTTTCAAAAAATGTGTTTGTTGTCATGCGAATATTGGTGCATAAAAACCCACGAAATTTAAATCCACATATGGGATAGTGTTTTACCTAGGGAGATTGTATATCCCTAAAATCTTGTAGATCTGTGAGAGAGAATGAAGGAGGTCAAGTATCCGCCTCTCTAGGAATGATCCACACAACAAGGCTGTAATAATGCTCCTCAAATCTCCACGCCTGCTATCTGAGGAGGAGAAGGGGAGAGGTGAATAGGAGGTGGCAACCAAGAAGCCCCAACCTATAGGCCTTTAATTCCCTCCTATTTATAGAGGCCCCCAGTTAAGTTAACCCTAATGGATCATATCCTATTGAGTACTATATCTCTATCCAATTACCCAAGCCTCTTAGACTAGTGGGTCTCTACCTAATAATCTCTTGTTAGCTCTTATTAGATCTCATCCATAAGATCCAATAATTCAGGAGCTTATTGGATATCCAATAAGATAGGGGTCGGATAGATATCTTATATCTAAGTCTCTACTCATCACAATGCCTACTATATATATGTGAACCTCTAGGCCCAATATCGAGCTGACTATGAGTCATACATGTCAGAACTTCTTCTAGCTCTATGAATTATTATCTCCTTAATAATTCACTTGACTCATTGACTATAGACATATTAGGCTACTATGCCGTAGTTCCCAGATGATATATGAGAATCTAATCCATTGGACCTATCTGTCCTCAATTACCATATACCTATAGTTCCTCATCCATATAATATCTCATAGACCGCATACCAAGTATGGTGTTATCAGGCCCATATAGTATCTCCTCGAGTCTCGTTCTAATCAGATTTTCCCGAAAAACTCTTTCTCTCTCAATCTAATGACATTGGCCAAGGATTTTCCTGAGTAAGAAAACATAGGATATTCCTCTCATGATATCGAGAGTGGATGATTTTTTATCGACGCTCAATAGCCCTTGTAACATTGGCTACCACTCCCAATAACTAGCTGTACTAGATTTGGAACCTCCAAACCTATAAGTTCGGTATCAAAGAGTGGAGTACTCATATAGGACATCCTTGGTGTCTCAAGTCTAAGGACTAGATACACGACTGGGACTACGGAATCATTATCTGATAGTAAGGTATCATCAACCATCCAACATTCCGTGAGCAGATTAATCAATGAACTTATTCTCCAATGAGCACCTGCACTGTATCCTTAGTGTCCTCGCATAAGTAGATATGAGACCAACTACCTCCATCATATAGATGGGTATACAACACACCAATTTGTCCGGTTATCTCGATGTCCTTCTCGAGTAACCTATGATTGGGATTATTTAGGGTCTATGTTTAAAGGTGAATTAGTCTCATTATCATGATCTTATCACGATCCAATTCCTATTGCACAAATCCATGGACATCACAATATATGCAACACACAAGATAAAGTGATAAAATACCAAATAACGATAATAAACAAAAAGAGTGTATGTCAAGTCACACGTTCTATCACTCATGTAATTGGCTTGCAGGGCATCTATGACTAGTAGCGATACCTCGAGAGATCGTCGTTTTCACCTCAGAGGCACATTGGACAACATTGCACACATGGGTCAGAACCACATCAGGCTAATCATGACATCAACGACATCGTTCCATAAAATTTTTAGTACTAGAAGGAGGGTCCAATGCCATAGGAATACTCGCCCATCAATCCTCTTAATGAATGCTTAAGCAAAGAGGCTTTGCCTATAACCTATAGTACTTTCACCCAAGGGGGCAACAACCACTATTTTTACACATTGATGCAACAACTTCAACACAAACACTGATGAGATACTAATGCTTATTCAACTACCTGAAATACTTATTCATCCCTGCTAAGGTGTTCTTAAACCTTACATAGTAAGTGTAGATGCTAATATGCATGATATAGGTCATTGCTACACTTTTGCCCTAGTTGGCCTAACAAACAATGCCACCAGCTCACCTGTAGTCCCCAACTTCATTGCCACCACCATCTATCGAGGTTCCTTGACTCGATGTGATGCTGACATCCAGGAGCACATGGGGCTTATTGAATCACTAACCAAGGGGGCACTTCGACCTCTAATCAAGAAATTCAATGGACCACACCACCCTTGATCTATCCCACTTGAATTTGAGGCTCAATCGATAGACTTGATGGAGGACTCCTTATGGATCCAACTATAGTAGATGGATCATCAATGTTTGGAGGAAATATAAGAGAGTTCCATCAATCAAAAGGGGAAGCACTAGTCGATCTCACCTCGGGTCGATCGTCATTCACCCAAAAGATCTAAGAGGAATATATTCCAATGAGCTTCTGTCTCTTGTCCTTGGAGGTGTTTGATGATAATGTCAATTTGATGGAGCACATTATAGCTTTCGATGCTCATATGTCATATATGACACCTGGATGCTCTATTGTCTCGCACCTTTCCGGCCACGTTTGAGAATGTTATGCTCGTCTGAAGCCACTTTTCATATGCTCTTTCATCTAGTTAATGAGGGAGTTTAAACTTAACTTTCTTGAGAATATATGCTTTCGGCCTTTAGTGGTAATACTCTTTGAACTTAAGTATGAGGAGGAAGAAATGCTCGCAGACTTCATCACTCGATTCATGAATGAGATCTGAGGCATAGTAGATGCGTATCCATCACATAGAATACAAACCTTCATAATGGGGCTCAGGCTTTCGTATCTCTTTTGGTCATTATTAGAGAGACTATCTATGATTGCACCCAAGGTATTTCAAAAGACCAATCAATATATTGTTGTCGAGGCAATGGTATCTGGCAAGTGTGAGGAGTCGCGGCCACAATAAGCCTAATCCTTATTGAATCTCAGATTTTGATGATGAAATCAATTGATAAGTTTATGATCTAATATGCATTTTAAGTGACGTAGGACTAGCTTCGATCATGGAGAGATAATTTGATTAAAGTAGGAAAAATCAATGTTGGGCTAAAGTGGAACATGTCAGAAGATTGGATATGGAGTCGAAGGATCGGTCAATGTGTCAGCAGAAAGCTTCGTGTCATAAGTTCGAGTATCGAGCCAAGAAGATTGGACATTGCACCAAGGAGATCGGATGTTACAGGAGGACAATATGCTGATTGGATAATATGCCGAAGGAGAGGACGATATGCCGAATGGTCGGACGAAGCGCCGAATGAACCAATGACATGTTGGATAATATGTGATTAATGCTTTATAATAATTATCTAGATCAAATTAGTTTTATTTCTAATTGGGTTAGTTTAGAATGTAATTAGGCCAACTCAATTAGGGGTCAACTGGGCTTGAGTTGGGGTTGTTTTGGGCTAAGTGGAAGGCCCATTTAGTGACCCAAAAGTTGGGTCAAGCGATGGCACCACCAGTCCAGGCGATGGAAATGCCAGCCATTTAGTCTCTAAGACATAGTCTCTGAGACATTGTTAGGCGGTGGTACCACTAGACTACGCAGTGGTACCACCCAGTGTTAGAGAGTACTGGCAATGGTACCGCTAGTACCTCGAAATCCCAAGGATTTGAATTTTAGCTTCACTTTTTGAATCCATTTGGGGCCTATAAAAACCTCACTCATCCTTGCTTGCTTAGTGAAGACATAAACTCATCCCTGCTTGCTTAGTGAAGACATAAACTGAGAACATAAATTGGGAAAAACGTTGTTGTAATCTTGATAGTTCCCCTCCTCTTCTCTAAAAGTGTAATTTCTATTTAAGGGAGGGTTGAGTGATTGTAAAGGTTATCTCCTAAACCTATGAAAAGGAGAAAAGAGTTGTAAGAGAGTAGTTGGTCTTTGCCTATTGAAGGAAGACCATTAGTGGACATTGGTAGCCTTAACGAAGGAGGAATCAGAAGTGGACGTAGGTCACGATGACCGAACCACTATAAATCTGGTGTGATCTCTTCTTTGTCATTTCTATTATGCTTTCTCATTATATTGCTTACTGATTTGGCTACACAATTCACTTTACACCCTTTTCATGTTAAACACATTTCCGATGCGGGGTTTATCGAATGAAAATTTTTAATCGTCGGAAGTTTTACGAAAGAACTAATTCAACCCCCCTCCCCCTCTCTCTTAGTATCATTCACGATCCTAACAATTGATATCAGAGTCACATTTCTCTTCGTTGGATTAACACCTAAGAGAGATGGCTTCTTTCGACTTTCAATAGGGTCTTTCTATCACTCATCCTTCTATGTTTAATGGAACGGACTACACATATTGGAAAACAAGAATGTGAATTTTCTTGCTTTTTATGAACTTTGATTTATGGAATATCGTTAAAAATGGTTTTCAAAAGTCTTCTAAACCAATGAACGAATGGAATGATTTGGAGAAGAAAACTTTTTCTTTGAATGCTAAAGCGATGAACGCTTTATTTTATACCTTAGACAAAAATAAATTTAATTGAGTTTCTATTTACGAAACTGCACATGAGATTTGGCACACTCTTGAAATTACACTTAAAGACACAAATAGAGTTAAATATTCTAAAATCAATCTTTTGATGCATGATTTTGAATTGTTTCATATGAAGCCAAGCGAAACTATTATTGACATGTGCACTCATTTTATGGATGTCATCAATAGTTTAAAAAACCTTAGTAAATATTTTTCTAATTTTGAACTTGTTAATAAAATACTAAGATCTCTTCTAAAAAGTTGGGATCTGAAAGTGACAACAATACAAGAGACAAAGGACTTGAATAATTTCTTTCTTGAAGAATTTATCGGGTCTTTAATGACCTATGAAATGACTTATATCGAACATGATGAACATGAGAACAACCTTCCAAATAATAGGAAGGATTTGACACTTCGAACAATAGAAGACCACTTGAGATAAAACTCAAGTGATGATGATAATGATGACCTTGAACTCCTAACAATAAAATTTAAAAAGTTCATAAAATAAGAATTAAAGAATAAAAATAAATTTTAAAAAAAATAAAATAACTTGTTATAAATAGAATCGACTAGGGTATTTAAAAAGCGAATGTCCGCAACTGATGAAAAAGCTATAAAAGAAGAAGAAAACACTCAAGGTGACATGGGACGAATCAAGTGTATCCGAAGATGAAGTTGCGAACTACGTCTTGGTGGCCTTCGACAATGAGGTATGTGACTCAACCAAAAGTCCTTTACCTTACTATGAAATTACTTGATGCATTTCATAAGTTGTTTTTAAATTAGTTACTAAAAAATAAAAACTATAAAAAAAACCATGCTTCTCTTTCTAGTGATTTTGAAAAATTAAAAATGAGCATGATAATTGCATGTTAACTCCTTACACTAAATACAATGAGTTAGATTCACTAAAGAAGGAAAATGTATTACTATAATAAACAATAATACAAGAAAGATCATTGGAATTAAAATGATTATTAACAAATCGAATCTTTTGTTTGAAGATGCTATGTTAGTAGACATAACTCATTAAGTATTTGTGTAATAAGTGATATAAATTTAAATCTAATTCTTGCATACTAAATAAAAATAATTCTATGAATGCTTAAATGTTTATCTTGATAA
Source organism: Musa balbisiana (assembly GCA_004837865.1). Taxonomy (NCBI): domain Eukaryota; kingdom Viridiplantae; phylum Streptophyta; class Magnoliopsida; order Zingiberales; family Musaceae; genus Musa; species Musa balbisiana. Next base: position 19,652,280 of record CM017197.1, read on the forward strand.
TTTCATTATGAAGCTTGTTTTTCAGTTTTTAAACGTTGATGCATGTTTTTATTTGGCATAAAAGACAAAGGCATGTTTGTATAAAATAAATCACATAAATTGAAATATATAAAAAGGGGAATGCATCTCTTTTGAAAATGTCTCTATATCTAAAACTTATCAAGTTTTTCAATCCATGTATATTATTATTGTTTGAATCTCTTGAACTATGAAAGTGATTTTGATGATATGAATTTGAATAAGTTATTATCCAAATCATGATCTTGATATTTTGATAATTATAACTTGAGATTTTTATATAAATCAAGATCATTCACTATGATTCTTTTGTTTTATTAAAGAGAATTATCCAAATGAATCATGATTTCTCTTTTGATTTCTTGGCTTGGAATTATAAATTAGATCTTTTTTATGAATAATTTTTTCTCTCTTTTACTAAAAAGGAGATTTGTCAAAATGAATCATGTCTTTTGATATTCATAAATTGACCCTTCTTGATCTTTCATATTAATAATTTTCATTTCATGATTTTCATATGACTCATTTGTATTTATGTTATAATTAGAACATTGCTGCAAAAGAATGCACAAAGTGCTAGCTTGAATGTTAAACTTAGGCATGTTAAATTCTTGATTTCTCAAATTTTGATACTTGATATCTTTTATGAATCAAGATCCTTGTTCTTCTATGTTTCCTTTTGTTAAAGAGAATAGTTATGAATCATGATTTCTCTCTTGATTTCTCAAAATTCATAACTTAAATTTTGTTTTGAAGATTGCCTAATATTTGATCTTATAAGATTTCTTTTTGCTATTTACAAAAAAAGAGACTTGTCAAAATGAATCATGACTTGATCCTTCATGATCTTTGATATTGATATCATTCAATATATTTGCAATTGGTTGTATACCTTATGTCATATTTGAAAATTGATGTAAAGGAAAAATATTTACAATATTGTATTATTCCCTTCCTTTGGACAATGACAAAGGGAGAGAAAGATTGCTAATTTGAACATTACAAAAGGAAGAAAAATTGCTAGCTTGCAATCTCAATAAAAGTGCTATCTTGCCCATCTCAAGTAGCAAAACTTGTAAAATTACACATTGTAAAAGGAGATAAGAATTGCTAGCTTGCACATTTAAAAAAAAAAAAGCAAAACTTGCTAGCTTGCATATCTCAAAAGAGAAGCAAAAAAGTGCTATCTTGCCTATCTTTAGATTTGCACATATCAAGAAGTAAAAAGTGCTAGCTTGCTTATTTCAAGAAGAAGCAAAAATTGTTATCTTACATATCTCAAAAGATGGAAAAATTTTGCTAACTTTTATATCTGAAAAACTTGCTAGCTTACATGATGACATATGCAATGATGTTTCAAAAACTTGAAATTATCTTTATAATGCAATGATTTGAAATTATATTTCAAAAACTTACTAGTTGCACTTCTCCTTTTTGTTGATGACAAAGGGGAGAGAAGGTATGATGATGATCATACATGGTAAAATGAAATTTTATTATGTATGATAGTTTAGATACAATACTTGGCCTTATGATGTAAGTAATGTTAGGATCAAGAGCGGTACTAAGAGGGGGGGTGAATTAGTTCAATAGAAAAAATCATCGATTTTATAATATATTCGTTCATTGAAATCCAATCTCGGAAAGTGCTTGACTTTAGAGTAAATGAACTAGCAATTAACTTAGAAAGTAATGACAGTAATAAAAAACATAATGGAAATAAGCACACTAGAATTTATAGTGATTCGGTCGTTGTGACCTACATCCACTTCTTATTCCTCCTCCTCGAGGTTGCTGGTGTCTACTAATGGTCTTCCTTTAATAGGTGAAGACCAACTGCCTCTTTATAACACTTTCTTCTTTTCACGGGTTTAGGAGATAACCCTTACAAGCCTCACACCTCTTCTTGGATGATTACAAAACTAAAGAGAGGGAGGAGGAGGACTCTTCTCACTTTTACAACACTTTTAACACCCCAACACTTAGAGTTTTTTCACACTTTTATTGCATTTTATTACCCTTTCATGCAAAAAAGAGTGGGGTATTTATAGGCCCCTATAGTTTCAAAATTAGAGCCAAAAAGTGTTTCATTCTGAATTTCTGGGGTACTAGTGATACCACCGCCAGTATTGAGCGATACCACCACCTGACACTGACACTAGATAGTACCACTGCCCAGTCTGGTGGTACCACCGCTTGACAGAGTTCTTAGAGACTAAGCTCTGATGGTACTAATACCTAACAAGCGGTACCACCGTTTGACAGGCGGTACAAGCGGTACCATCGCCTGGCAGGTAATAACTGCCGATGGTACCACCACCCAAACCACCTGGGAGACTGAGTCTCAGGTGGTGCTACTGCCCAATCTAGCGATGCCACCGCTAGACAAGGTCTAACAACCTGGTTGGGCCTTGAATTTGACCCAAACCTGTCCAATTACGGGCCCAGTTGGCCCCTAACAGAGTTAGAAAGATTACCTCCTAAATCTAACCCTAATTACATGCTAACTATGATTCTTAAGGCATATACTAAGCAAATCAATTCCGGTTAGTTTAGGTTTCTTCTAGCAATCTTTCAACGAACTTCCGACGATTTCTCGATAATGTTCCAGCGGACTTCTGACAAGCTCTTGGACTTCACAATGATCTTTTTGGCGAGTTCCAACGAGCTTCTTTGGCAACCTCTTGAACTTCTCGGTCAATTCCGACAGAACTTCCGATGAATATTCGGACTTCCGACGAACTCTCAAACTCCCAATAAAATCTCGATCTTGACTCCGAACACTTCATTTTGCTTTATGCCTTGATTGCCATCGTAGTTAATCCTGCATAATTTTCTCAATATATAGATTTAATCAAATAATTTATCAATTGATTTCATCATCAAAATCTGAGATTCAATAATCTCCCCCTTTTTGATGATGACAATTAATTGATGACGGAGTTAACCTTAACTCCCCTTGTCTATATACCATACTTGAGAAAAGACACTCTTGAATTCAAGCATCAAATTGATATGTTACATGTATTTAAAGCTTATTGACATACTCATCATGATACTAGTCATGATTTATCATCTCAAAATATGATGATACCACATATTTACCACAGTAAAAATGATGTCAAGGGATGACATCCATTTTTAAGTCCAATATCAAATGATGATAGACAATCATCATTTTCAAGTATGATACAAACTTCAAATATGAAATTTAGCAAGATGACAATTGTCGATAAAAGATGACAATTCATCATTCAAAGGCATGATACCAATTGTAAGTAGGAAATTAAGACATTCATTATTTTGATACAAAATCAATCATCATTTTAAGAATGAACATTTTCAAGTATCCATGCCATATTATGAAGCGTTTCAAGCATTTATGATACATTCATCATTCTGAGGCATGATACTAATTGTAAGTAGGAAATTAAGACATTCATTATTTTGATACGAAATCAAGTATAATTTTAAGAATGAACATTTTCAAGTATCCATGCCATATTATGATGCGTTTCAAGCATTCATGATACATTCATAATGATTCATGATATATTTCAAACATTCATATTTCAAGCATTCATGATACATTCATAATGGTTCATGATATATTTCAAACATTCATAATGCCAATTTGTCATCAATTTGTCACATTTCTCCCCTTTTGTCATCAACAAAAAGGAGAATAATTCAACAATGTAAGTGTGGTAAAAAAAAAATTCAAACAAGTTTCACACCAATTTATCTAAGCCATAAAGGATAAGCAAAAACTTTGCATGCTAACTTTTTTGGATAAGCTAACATTTTTTACTTTAGATGCGCAAAAGCTTTTGGTTTTTCTTGAGATGTGCAAGTTTCTTTCTTCCTTTGCCATAAAAATAAGAAGAAGAGGAAGAAGGGTAAGAAAAGAATCCATCAAGAACCAAATTCATGAAAGGATTTGAACCAAGTCAAATTCAAAACAATAAATGAGTTTCATTAAATTATGCTTCAATTTTAACAAAGAGAAGAGATTCATGAAAAAGATCAAGATATCCATACGAAGTCAAATCCCAATTCTTGCAAGTGATCATCACATACTAAAAATTCATAAAAATTCTTCTTTCATGAGAAGAGTAAGGAAGAATTCATGGGAAAGGAGCATCATATGAAGGATAAAAAGAAATCCATGAATAAAACTTTATAAATCAAATCTGTTTCTCATTAAAAATTCACAAGAGTAAAATCCGTGAGAGATGCATTTGACAATGAATTCCATGAGTGAAGGGACTAAGTGTATCAAACATCATTAAGTTTGTATGAAATAAATTTGATACCATGTAAATTGATATTCCAAATTTCATGAAAGCCTTATTTACAAAATGAAATAATTTCATGAAAGCTTTATTTAAAAGATTGAGAAAGTCTGAAAAAGATATATAACAAATTCATGCATTCGGACAATTTAACATCCCTAACTTTGTAAATAATCATGAGAAATAATATATCAAGTTGTAAATACCAAAAGTCGAATATTTTCTTTTGTAAATATCATGAGAAGGAAAAAAGTTCTTGATTTAAAAAGAAAATCGAGAAATTCGAAGAATGTATCAAGGAATTTATGCATTCAAAAGATTTATCAAGTCTAATTCTTAGAGTAATGCAAGCATTAAACTATCATCAAGAAGTGCATCATAATATTGAAAAGCACATGACGTCAAAGGGTACGTCATAGAATGTAAAAAGTATAGTATATTAAAGAGTACAACTCATCATGATACTTTTTAGTTCTCTACTCTCTTTTATCAGCAAAAGAAAATATATAACCTATTCAGGTGGTGGTAAATCAAAATGTCTAAATAAAGTATTCAGTTGTCGACGAATTTGCTGTATCTTGGTTAAGATTTGAACTTGACATAGTTCAATTTGCTTTTGATATAGTTTAATTCGATCCAGTCGAGTCACTATTAGATCGACAGATGAAGAGGGTGCTTGCTCTGTTGGAGGTGTTACCTTAAGGGAACTAGTAGAAGGAGAATGACTTTCCCTATATACAAGTGTTTTTGGTTCTGGTTCAAATGGGGGAGGTTCAGTCCTTCTAGGTAATCTAGTCCAAATTTCATTTTTTACTACACATCTTAATCTCCTTAATAGGTTTTTATTAATGATATTGAATTGATCTAGTTTTAAGGTTTCTTCATTAGATGGAATAACTATGTTATATTCAAATATTAGTCTAGTGATTAAACCACCATAAGGAAGGATCATATCTTTTGTTGATAATTCAATCATGTTTTGTTTTATTAGATATCATAGTTGTCATGTCCTATCATAATCCAATACTTTGTTCCAAATTCCATTTGACTAACTTCATTATGATGGTATTATTTTGGAAGTAGAATACTTATCACTATGTGATGTAGCAATTTTGTGCTAAAGGGTAGTAAATGTTCACAACTTTTTGGAACGATGGAAAGATTTGGGTTACCAAAGATAGTTCCTAATGCCTTAAAATACATAGCCCCAATTGATTCTTCATCTCATAGGCCTCTAAAGTAACAACCTCTTCTTTTCTCAGTAATTCCTATAAAGTTACAAATTACACTATCTATGATGGGTATATGATGCCTTAAAAGATAAGTGAACATGCTATCGATTTCATTTACTTGCAAGTTGTTGTAAAACAATGAATAAGTCTAGGATAAATAAGTTCACTTATTTGGAGGATCGGAAGGACATTTAAGTTGACAAACCATTGAATTGGTTTTAAATTACCCAATTATACTAGATCAACATATTTTCCCTTATGAACACTTCTAGACTCAAAGGTAGGGAATTTAAGGGCATGTTGAGGGAAATCAAAGAGTGTGGAATCATAGGTTTCATATACTCTTCTCTTTCCTTTGTCCCTTGAGGATCTTTTAGATGCCATGAGACTACACATATAATCAATGAGAGAACTACATATAAGAAGCAAGATCTTTCAATGAATTGAGAGAAAAGGTTTGAGAATTACCCTTGTAGTGATCTCTTGAAAAGTTGAGATTGATCCTTAGATTTGAAGAAGAGAAGAGTTTTCTTGGGTTTCTAGAGGACGAGCAAAGAGAATGAGGGGTGGAGAAGGGTTTAGAGGTGTGGGGAAGAGGTGTAGGAGGACTTAGGGTCGATTCTACTATCGGCCCTAAAAGCCTTTTTATAGTGCAGAGTTGCGGGCAGTGCCACCACCTACAACCATTGCTTATTAGCAGTGCTACCGCCAGTCCAACGATGCCACCATTGGTGCATTGTTTTGATGTTGGTTTGGCTAGCATTTTTCTTTTGGTATGCAGTAAGCAAATACTCTTGCCTTCTTTTCTTATAAGCAAGATTACAATTATTACGTGATATAAACATTTATTTGCATAAATATCACATCAAGCCAAAATTAAGTTTGACTTTTGTAAATAGGAAGAAGAACTCTTATAGAGATGATTAATTCATAAAAGATCAAACATACCAATGTTCCATGACTTAGATTTCCCCCTTTTTGCAATGAGAAGAAATAATAGTAAATGATTTCGAAAAAGAAAAACTCAATTTTTAAATGTTGAGAAATCCAAAAATTATAAGAGAGGAACTCAAGTTTCAAATATTGAGAAATCAAGATCAAATATTTATCACATAAGATTTTAAATAATCATTGCATCATTAAGTCATCAAATATAAAGTATCCTCAATCATTTTATAACCGATAGTTCTAATTCTAATGATCTTTCCTTTATTTTTTTGGCCAAAGAGCTTCATGGGGTATTTTGGATCTCAGTTATAAGTCCTGAGCATTCACTATTATTTTTGTTCCTAACTTGTGATGGTAGATCTTCTACAAAAGGGAGGGATTTTTAGGCAACCACTTAACCTTGGGTGCCTCATAAATCGATCTACTCAATTTATCATGTTGTATTAAATTATTTGAGATTCCTTTGGGAACCTAAATTAATTTATGTGGATTATATCTCTTAAATGGACATTTATAAGCAACATATCCGGGTTTGCAACAAAAGTTACATTTGGTGTGAGATAATACATGCAGGGGAGGGTTTTTAACAAAGGTGGTTGGATTTTGGTGAGAGCTACTCACAAATCCGATTCCGCCTCTTCTATGAATATGATCCTTATTAGCAAGAATCATATTCAAGGACATGCTACCAACTTCAAATTTTTCTAAAGTTTCTTTGAGTAGTAAGTTTTCCTTCTTAAGTGACTCTAAGTGTTCACACTTAGTGCATGGAAGCAAAGAAGGATTATCATGCTTAAGTTTTTCAAATTCAACATTTAAAATGACATGCTCCTTTTTCAAAGAATTATACTTTTTACTCAAAGTTCTATATTTATCAAACAATTCATGAAAAGCACTTAAAAGCTCATCGAAAGATAAATTTGCATCTAATGAACTACTTACCTCATCTCCGATAGTCATTAGTGCATAGTTGGCAATTTTCTTGTTGCTTTGTTCTTCGCCTTCGGAATCGCTCGAGTCATCCCATGTCGCTTTGAGCGCCTTCTTCTTCTTCTTTGGTTGCTTCTTCTTTACTTGGAGACATTCACTTTTGAAATATTCCAGTTTCTTGCATTCATAGCATATAACTTGTGCTTTCTTAGGTTCAATTTTATTTTTAGTGTCATTTTTAGATTTATTTCTTTTTATGAATTTTTTTAACTTTCTTGTCAAGAGTGCCAAGTCATCATCATAGTCCTCTTTACTTGAATTTTCTTTTAAGTAGTCTTCATGAGTTCTTAGTATCATATCCTTCCTACTCTTTAGAATGTTGTTCTCAAGCTCTTCATAAGCATTGCAAGTTATCTCATAGATCATTAATGACTCGATAAGTTCTTCGAGAGGAAAATTATTCAAGTCCTTAGCCTCTTGAATGACCATTACTTTAGGGTCCTAACTCTTTGGAAGGGATCTCAATATTTTATTAATAAGTTCGAAATTAGAAAAACTTTTACTAAGTCCTTTTAGACCATTGACGACATCCGTAAATTGTGTGTACATGTCTCCAATGGTCGTACTTGGTTTATCCAAAATAACTCATAAGTATGGACTAAAAGATTAATTTTAGACTCCTTTATGCTATTAGTGCAACCGTGAGTGATTTCGAGTATGTGCCAAATATCAAAAGTCGTTTTATAAATAGATACTCGATTGAACTCATTTTTATCTAAAGCGCAAAATAAGGCATTCATAGCCTTGGCATTTAAAATGAAAGTCTTCTTCTCCAACTCATTCCAATCGTTCATTTGAAGAGAAGACTATTAAAAGCCATTTTCTACAATGTTCCATAATTCAAAATCCATAGAAATTAGAAAAATCCTTATTCTAGTCTTCTAATAGGTATAATCCATCCCATTGAACATGGGTGGATGTGTAATTACGTAATCATCTTGGTTGCTGACAAATGTCATCTCTCTTGGGTTTCAAACCAAACCAAGAGTGACCTTGCTCTGATACCAATTGTTAGGATCAAGAGCGGCACTAAGAGGGGGTGAATTAGTGCAGTGGAAAAAATCGTCAATTTTATAAGATATTCGTTCGTTAAAAACCAATCTCAGAAAGTGCTTGACTTTAGAGTAAATGAACTAGCAATTAACTTAGAAAGTAATCGCAGTAATGAAAAGTAGAATGGAAATGAGTATACCAGAATTTATAGTAGTTCGGTCGTTGTGACCTAATCCACTTCCGATTCCTCCTCCATCGAGGTCACCGGAGTCCATTAATGGTCTTCCTTCAATAAGAGAAGACTAACCACCTCTTATAGTGCTTTCTCCTTTTCACGGGTTTAGGAGATAACCCTTATAAGCCTCGCACCTCTTCTTTGATGATTACAAAGCTAAAGAGAATGAGGAGGATTCTTCTTACTTTTGCAACACTTTTAACACCCCAACACTTAGAGATTTTTCACACTTTTATTACACTTTATTACCCTTTCGTGCAGAAAAGGGTGGGGTATTTAAAGGCCCCAATAGATTCAAAATTGAAGCCAAAAAGTGTCTCATCCTAGATTTCTGAGATATTGACGGTACCACCGCTAATACTGGGCGGTACCACCACTTGATACTTTGACACTAGGCAATACCACCACCCAGTCTGGCGGTACCACCGCTTGATAGAGTTCTCGAAGATTAAGCTCTAGTGGTACCGTTGCTTGGTAGTTAATAACTGCCAGTGGTACCATCGCCCAGTTTGGGCGGTACCATCGCCCAAACCACTTGGGAGATTAAGTCCCAAGTGGTGCCACCACCCCAGTCTGGCGGTGCCACCGCTAGACAGGGTCCATCAACCTAGTTGGGCCTTGAATCCGACCCAAACTAGTCCAATTATGGGCCTAGTTGGCTCCTAACAGAGTTAAGTGGGATTACCTCCCAAATCTAACCCTAATTACATGCTAACTACGATTCTTAATGCATACACTAAGCAAATCAAGTCCGATTAGTCTAGGTTTCTTCCGACAAGCTTTTGGCGATCTTTCGGCAAACTTCGGACGATTTCTCGACAATGTTCCAACGGACTTCCAGCAAGCTTCTAGACTTCACGACGATCTTCTTGACGAGTTCCAACGAGCTTCTTTGGCAAGTTCTTGAACTTCTCAGTCAATTTTGCCAAAACATCCGACGAACGTTCAAACTTTAGATGAACTTTTGAACTCCCAACAAAATCTCGATCTAGACTCCGACACTTCATTTTGCTTTATGCCTTGATTGCTATCGTAGTTAATCCTGTACACTTTTCTCAACATATAGGTTTGATCAAATAATTTACCAATTGATTTCATCATCAAAATCCAGGATTCAACAAGTAATAATATAATGTATTACATATATTTCTTGATTGAAATTATGGCGTGTTAATAGGGGGAGTTTAGTTTAAACTCCATCATTAATTAGTTATCATCATAAAAAAGGGGGAGATTGTTGAATCTCAAATTTTGATGATGAAATCAATTGATAAGTTTGTGATCTAATAGGCATTTTGAGTAATGCAGAACTAGCTTTGATTATGGAGAGCCAGTTAGATTAAAGCAGGAAGAATCAATGTTGGGCCGAAGTGGAACATGTCAGAAGATTAGAAATCGAGTTGAAGGATCAGTCGATGTCTCGGTAGAAGGTTTTATTTCATGAGTTCGAGCATCGAGCCAAGAAGATCAGACATTACGCCAAGGAGATCGGATGTTGTGGGAAGACATATACCAATTGGGCAATATACCAAAGGAGAGGATGATGCGCCGAAGGGTCGGACGAAGCATCCAATGAACCAATGACATGTCGGACAACATGTGATTAATGCTTTATAATAATTATCTAGATCGAAGTAGTTTTAGTTCTAATTAGGTTGGTTTATAATGTAATTAGGCCAACTCAATTAGGGGTTAACTAAGCTCGAATTGGGGCTGTTTTGGGCCAAGTGGAAGGCCCATTCAATGACCCAAAAGTTGGGTCAGGTAGTGGCATGGAAGATCCAAGCGATGGATCTGCCAGCGGCTTAGTATCTAAGATATAGTCTCCGAGACTATGTCAGGTGGTAGTACCACCCAATATCAGAGAGTACTGGTAGTGGTATCACCTAGTACTAATTGTCACGGACAAACTTCAAAACAGGATGTTTGATGTAATACTAATGTATGTCTGTGTCTTTTGGTATGTTCATGTTTTGCATAGCATGTAGAGAGACGGCCGAAGGCTTAATAGTCCCATTTTAGTTTTGGTATATAGTGGATCATTTTGCCCTTTTGTCGTGCAACTATTCAGAGCTTGTAAAGTTTGTTTGTAATTTGCATTGGCTAAGAAGTGTTTACGGAGATGATTGCTTATGGATCCCGAGTAAGGCGTTTTCTCTAACCCATTTTCTCTTTTGTAGGTCCTAAGGGACCATGGAAGGTTTCAGGGAGGCTGACCTTTACGGACGGACACGCAAGGGTGCCGCACGACTTAGGCAAAACTAGCTAAGTCCGTGACAGATGGTATTAGAGCGGGACAAGCACTCATTGAAACACTTAGCATGCAAACGTGGGGGACCTAGCGGGACTGCGTTGAGGGTAGCCAGCATGCGCGACCGTTTTTGGGGAAAACGGGCATGGAAGTGTAGGGAAAAGGAGTCGCTCAGAGGAGTGAGCATCTAAGATTAGCATTCAGAGGAATGACCAACCCCTTCGCGCAAGAGGCACCACGAGGACCAGCAAGCTGAGAAGAATGCGGAGCGCACAAAGGTTGTGATGGTTGAGTTTGAATTACGGCTCAACGTTGGCAACCATACTTGATGGTGCTTAATGCAAGCGAGGCGCTTGGTAAAGGATGAGACCACGCAAGGTGGAATGAGTTGCTTAGCGACCGAAAGAGTTGTGCAAAGCTCACAGAGGTGAGGGGAATTGCTAACTCAAAGAATTCGATACTCATGCAAGGGCTTGTATATGGACGATAGAATGTTCATGGCCATCCTGAGGCGATCGAAACTCGTCGTCATGGAGCATTGAAACTTTCTCTTCGGTATGTAAAGGATACGTCGATAGGAGGCTGAAGTGTGCAGCAAGTTCAGCATGTTGCTAGGCCTTGAGTGGTGCAGCGGGGGCTGTATTGACGTGGAGTCGCAATCTAACAAGTGCGTTTGCATGAGGCAGAACAATGCACAGTTTGTTCAGCAAATCGGAGTAGTCCAAGGGGATGGTGGTCTCTGAAACGAATAGTGATGTTGCTCCAACGAGATAGATATCCAGGAGAGATAAATCCTGACTCTCCAGAGGGAGAATCACGTGCAATAGACCACACATGTTGAGGAGTAGTACCTCAAAAACAACTCCACGAAACTCAATGGACCGAGTGAGCGGCGAAGAGTCGTCGCATGATCTTACTTGAGAGAATGCATTGGTGGATGCATTGCAAGATCAAATGGGGGAGCGACCCAAAGCAACACAAATGAAGGCACACTTGGAGTCAATATAGAGATCAGACTCAAGGGTGGGCTGACCCATGGAATGGTGGGTGCGAGGGCCACCATCAACTCAATGCAAAAATAAGGAGCGGAGCAACTTGGTTGTAACTTGACAAAGTACCCAAGCCGCATAAAGGGAGTCGACATAGTAGATGAAATATAGAGCGGAGGCATAGAGCTTTCCTTGGGCGAGGTCAAGGACATGAACTCTTGTAAAGGCAAGAGTAGGATAATGTCGTTCCATGGGTCTTTCATGATGATGGAGCGGACTCGTATTGCATGGTGCCAAAGACAAAGGGAGCTTCTAACCACATGCACCTTATCTCGAAGAAGCATTAGATGGAGGAACTGAGGCGACTCAGCTTGTAGAGGCGAAGTTGAGTTCAGAAAGCCTTGGCACGGGATAAAAGGACGTAGAGGCGGGTACTCTTGAAGAATATGCCACAGTGTTGCCATTCAAGTTGCCATGAAGGGAGCGGTGTGCAGCGAAGATTGTGCTACTAGGGGCAGAGGCCTAGGAACTAGACAATAGTGCACCAATTCCAGCGAAATCAGTGGACTTCGGGAACTACTAGGCGATGAACTGTCCTAGAGCGATGCTTCGTCTAGGTGTGACTCGAGAGCGGGTGGATGAAGGTCGATTGCCAAATGAGCGAACAAAATTGAAGTTGGAAGAGGCCTGCAATGTGTTGGTAGAGACAACAAATGGAGGGACCATAATTTGAGTTCATCCCACAAGGATCAGAATGCAATGGAGATGTCACCAGGAGGCGACAGGGTACAGTGGATCATGGTGGAACAGTTCGTGGCAATGCAATACACACGGGTGCAGTCCTGTGAGGGACTTTATCATGCGGAGGTATGATAAGGAGCTACTGGTAGCTCCACTTCGGTGAACAACACGACGGCAAGAAGGGCTATGGATTCAAGGAGTGAAGGCCATGGTACCGCAGAGGCGGGTCTTCCTTGCGTGCATCGAATTTTGCATCGGATGGAAGCCTTGGTCATTAGCATATGGGGGATGTGTTCTACCAAGGGAAAAGTTCGAATGCAAGTACCAGTGAGTCCCATGAGAGGGACTTGATCATATAGAGGTATGATCGAAGCAGCTGGAGAGTTGGACTACTCTAGAGCCCATATTCGCTTAAGGGAGCCCGGGAAGTCAGAGGACAAGGTCGAGTAAGCGAACGTTGCTACCAAGGAAGCTAAGGAGAACAGAATTGGTGCAAACCCTATAACGTGATGGCAGAGGCCTAGGAACTAGACAATAGTGCACCAATTCCAGCGAAATCAGTGGACTTCGGGAACTACTAGGCGATGAACTGTCCTAGAGCGATGCTTCGTCTAGGTGTGACTCGAGAGCGGGTGGATGAAGGTCGATTGCCAAATGAGCGAACAAAATTGAAGTTGGAAGAGGCCTGCTGGTGGAACAGTTCGTGGCAATGCAATACACACGGGTGCAGTCCTGTGAGGGACTTTATCATGCGGAGGTATGATAAGGAGCTACTGGTAGCTCCACTTCGGTGAACAACACGACGGCAAGAAGGGCTATGATTCAAGGAGTGAAGGCCATGGTACCGCAGAGGCGGGTCTTCCTTGCGTGCATCGAATTTTGCATCGGATGGAAGCCTTGGTCATTAGCATATGGGGGATGTGTTCTACCAAGGGAAAAGTTCGAATGCAAGTACCAGTGAGTCCCATGAGAGGGACTTGATCATATAGAGGTATGATCGAAGCAGCTGGAGAGTTGGACTACTCTAGAGCCCATATTCGCTTAAGGGAGCCCGGGAAGTCAGAGGACAAGGTCGAGTAAGCGAACGTTGCTACCAAGGAAGCTAAGGAGAACAGAATTGGTGCAAACCCTATAACGTGATGGCAGAGGCCATGCATGGGGGTTGCAGTATGTCTTTCCATCGACCAAAGGGAGCTGCTTGGAAAACACATAGGTGTTGAAGCAAGGGGTCGAAAAGGGCGAGGAAGTGACGATGAGTCCAGAGGGACTTAGCTACCCAAAATCAAGCATCAGTTAAAATGGAGGTGGACTCGAAAGAGTGTCATAGAGACATATCTACTGATCATGAAGAAAAGGGAGGTAGATGCGAGGCGACAGATAGTAGGGCCATGGGCATGGCAGCGCCATGGTACCGCAGAGGTGGGACTTCCGTGAAAGTCATTGATCCCTTGCTCTCATGGAGGGAGAGTGCTTGGTCCTGAAAGGGGCTGAAGAGGTAGAGCATGCAGAGGCAAACTCCAAGTACCGAGACAAGGCTGAAGGGGCGGAGGCCAAGGAACTTTGTAAGACCGGTGTCAACGAGCTTCTCATTAAGATAGCCGAAAGTAAAGGACTTTGGGTCATGCAAGATTGCATGACCAAGGAACAAAGCAGGCAGCACGTGGTGCTGTACCTTTGCTACTCAGTGGAGTAGGCAGCAGGGTTGATGGAGAAGATGGTACAATCCCAAAGGCGACCAAAGCTATTAGAGACTTACTCCAAGTTAGGGTGAAAACTTCCAGCATTCCAGAAGTTCGATGGTATTGAGAAGGTGAATCACAATAGCTAACTCAATGCAAAGAGTGCAAACATTTTGAGTGCTTCAAAAGTGTGAGCAAAGAGCAAGCGAAGGCCAGTAACTAGCTCGATGCATGGAGTACAACCCTTGAGGAGGCGGGCGAAGTCAAGTAACCATTGCCTTCTCAACTCTTAAGAAAATAGGCGAAACCGAGTACCCCAATTCTCTTATCTATCCAGTAAAGGAGCTCTGCACAGGTTCAAAGACTCTTCGAAAATATTAGAAGACAATAGTTGTCAAAATACTCACCTATGGTGATCAGTGCTACTGAGAGTAGATTATCCGCTTCATTTCCCAACAGAATGCCAATTGAAAGCGGAAGTGATGCAAATATACATGGAAGTGACAACTAAGTAAGAAGAGTTGATGAACAAATTTTGTGGAGGAAGGACCCAAAACTTCATAAGTTTGCGAGGCAATGCTCGTTAAAGCTCCAACAAGCATCCACCCAGTTCAAGCATCATGAGTCATTTGAGAGACTGGCACATAGTAAGGATGGTCTTTTCCTTCATATGGAGGATCCGTAGGAACCAACAGGGATCAACAGAAATCGGCCAACCCCACACTAAAGTTAGAGTCATTGGCGAGTTGAAGCAGCATAGCGGATCAAAGGTTCGACTACTCCAAAATAGCAGCGTAAAGCAGTTGGGAACCAAAAGGTGCATTGCAACTGGAGTAGATGATTGAAGACTCAGCAAAGGCAAGGAGTTGCAGTCTCGGCAAAGGCTTCGACGAGGACGTCGAAGGAATAAGTGGGGGAGAATGTCACGGACAAACTTCAAAACAAGATGTTTGATGTAATGCTAATGTATGTCCGTGTCTTTTGGTATGTTCATGCTTTGTACAGCATGTAGAGGGACGGCCGAAGGCTTAATAGTCCCATTTTAGTTTCGATCTATAGTGAACCATTTTGCCCCTTTGTTGTGCAACTGTTCAAAGCTTGTAAAGTTTGTTTGTAATTTGCATTGGCTAAGAAGTGTTTACGGAGATGATTGCTTGTGGATCCCGAGTAAAGCGTTTTCTCTAACCCGTTTTCTCTTTTGTAGGTCCTAAGGAACCATGGGAGGTTTCGGGGAAGCTGACCTTTACGGACGGACACGCAAGGGTGCCGCACGACTTAGGCAAAACTAGCCAAGTCCGTGACATATGGTATCAGAGTGAAACAAGCACTCATTGAAACACTTAGCATGCAAACGTGGGGGACCTAGCGGGAATGCGTTGAGGGCAGCCAGCACGCGCGACCGTTTTTTGGGAAAACGGGCATGGAAGTGTAGGGAAAAGGAGTCGCTCAGAGGAGTGAGCATCTGAGATTGGCATTCAGAGGAATGACCAACCCCTTCGCGCAAGAGGCACCACGAGGACCAGCAAACTGAGAAGAATGCGGAGCGCTCAAAGGTTGGGATGGTTAAGTTTGAACTACGGCTCAACGTTGGCAACCATACTTGATGGTGCTCAAGGCAAGCGAGGCGCTTGGTAAAGGATGAGACCACGCAAGGTGGAATGAGTTGCTTAGCGACCGAAAGAGTTGTGCAAAGCTCACAGAGGTGAGGGGAATTGCTAATTCAAAGAATTCGATACTCATGCAAGGGCTTGTATATGGACGATGGAATGCTCATGGCCATCCCGAGGCGACCGAAACTCGGCGTAATGGAGTATTGAAACTTTCTCTTCGGTATGTAAAGGATATGTCCATAGGAGGCTGAAGTGTGCAGCAAGTTCAGCATGTTGCTAGGCCTTGAGTGGTGCAGCGGGGGCTGTATTGACGTGGAGTCGCAATCTAGCAAGTGTGTTTGCAGGAGGCAGAACAATGCATAGTTTGTTCAGCAAATCAGAGTAGTCCAAGGGGATGGTGGTCTCCGAAACGAATAGTGATGTTGCTCCAACGGGATAGATATCCAGGAGGGATAAATCCTGACTCTCCAGAGGGAGAATCACATGCAATAGACCGCACATGTTGAGGAGTAGTACCTCAAAAACAACTGCACGAAACTCAATGGACCGAGTGAGCGGCAAAGAGTCGTCGCATGATCTTACTTGAGAGAATGCATTGGTGGATGCATTGCAAGATCAAGTGGGGGAGCGACCCAAAGCAACACAAATGAAGGCACACTTGGAGTCGATATAGAGATCAGACTCAAGGGTGGGCTGACCCATGGAATGGTGGGTGCGAGGGCCACCATCAACTCAATGCAAAAATAATGAGCGGAGCAACTTGGTTGTAACTTGACAAAGTACCCAAGCCGCATAAAGGGAGTCGACATAGTAGATGGAACATAGAGCGGAGGCATAGAGCTTTCCTTGGGCAAAGGTCAAGGACATGAACTCTTGTAGAGGCAAGAGTAGGATAATGTCGTTCCATGGGTCTTTCATGCTAATGGAGCGGACTCGTATTGCATGGCGCCAAAGACGAAGGGAGCTTCTAAGCATATGCACCTTATCTCGAAGAAGCATTTGATGGAGGAACTGAGGCGACTCAGCTTGTAGAGGCGAAGTTGAGTTCAGAAAGCCTTGGCACGGGATAAAAGGATGTAGAGGTGGGTACTCTTGAATAATATGCCACAGTGTTGCCATTCAAGTTGCCATGAAGGGAGTGGTGCGTAGCGAAGATTGTGCTACTAGGGGCAGAGGCCCAGGATCTAGACAATAATGCACCAATTCCAGCGAAGTCGGTGGACTTCGGGAACTACTAGGCGATGAACTGTCCTAGAGTGATGTTTCGTCTAGGTGTGACTCGAGAGCGGGTGGATGAAGGTCGATTGCCAAAGGAGCGAACAAAATTGAAGTTGGAAGAGGCCCTGCAATGTGTTGGTAGAGACAACAAATGGAGGAACCATAATTTGAGTTAATCCAACAAGGATCAGAATGCAATGGAGATGTTACCAGGATGTGACATGGTGCAGTGGATCATGGTGGAACAGTTCGTGGCAATGCGATACACACGGGTGCAGTTCTGTGAGGGACTTTATCATGCGGAGGTTTGATAAGGAGCTACTGGTAGCTCCACTTCGGTGAACAACACGACGGTAAGAAGGGCTATGGATTCAAGCAGTGAAGGCCATGGTACCGCAGAGGCGGGTATTCCTTGCGTGCATCGAATTTTACATCGGATGGAAGCCTTGGTCATAAGCATATGGGGGACGTGTTCTACCAAGGAAAAAGTTTAAATGCAAGTACCGGTGAGTCCCATGAGAGGGACTTGATAATGTAGAGGTATGATCGAAGCAGGTAGCTCCACTTCGGTGAACAACACGACGGTAAGAAGGGCTATGGATTCAAGCAGTGAAGGCCATGGTACCGCAGAGGCGGGTATTCCTTGCGTGCATCGAATTTTACATCGGATGGAAGCCTGGTCATAAGCATATGGGGGACGTGTTCTACCAAGGAAAAAGTTTAAATGCAAGTACCGGTGAGTCCCATGAGAGGGACTTGATAATGTAGAGGTATGATCGAAGCAGCTGGAGTGTTGGACTACTCTAGAGCCCATATTCGCTTAAGGGAGCCCGGGAGGTCAGAGGACAAGGTCGAGTAAGCGAACGTTGCTACCAAGGAAGCTAAGGAGAACAGAATCGGTGCATACCCTATAACGTGATGGCAGAGGCCATGCATGGGGGTTGTAGTCTGTCTTTCCATCGACCAAAGGGAGCTGCTTGGAAACACATAGGTGTTGAAGCAAGGGGTCGAAAAGGGCGAGGAAGTGACGATGAGTCCAGAGGGACTTAGCTACCCAAAATTAAGCATCAGTTAAAATGGAGGTGGACTCGAAAGAGTGTCATAGAGACATATCTACTGATCATGAAGAAAAGGGAGGTAGATGCGAGGCGACGGATAGTAGGGCCATGGGCATGGCAGCGCCATGGTACCGTAGAGGCGGGACTTCCGTGAAAGTTATTGATCCCTTGCTCTCATGGAGGGAGAGTGCTTGGTCGTGAAAGGGGCTGAAGAGGTGGCGCATGCAGACGCAAACTCCAAGTACCGAGACAAGGCTGAAGGGGCGGAGGCCAAGGAACTTCGTAAGACCGGTGTCAACAAGCTTCTCATCAAGATAGCCAAAAGTGAAGGACTTTGGGTCATGTAAGAGTGCATGACCAAGGAACAAAGCAGGCAGCACGTGGTGCTGTACCTTTGCTACTTAGTGGAGTAGGCAGCAGGGTTGATGGAGAAGACGGTACAATCCCAAAGGTGACCAAAGCTATTAGAGACTTACTCCAAGTTAGGGTGAAAACTTCCTGCATTCCAGAAGTTCGATGGTATTGAGAAGGTGAATCACAGTAGCTAACTCAATGCAAAGAGTACAAACACTTTGAGTGCTTCAAAAGTGTGAGCAAAGAGCAGGCGAAGGTTAGTAACTAGCTCGATGCATGGAGTACAACCCTTGAGGAGTCGGGCGAAGTGAAGTAACCATTGCCTTCTCAACTCTTAAGAGAATGGGCGAAACCGAGTACCCCAATTCTCTTATCTATCCAGCAAATGAGCTCTGCACAGGTTCAAAGACCCTTTGAAAATATTAGAAGACAATAGTTGTCAAATCCTCACCTATGGTGATCAGTGCTACTGAGAGTAGATTATCCGCTTTATTTCCCAACAGAATGCCAATCGAAAGCGGAAGTGATGCAAATATACTTGGAAGTGACAAATAGGTGAAAGAAGAGTTGATGAACAAATTTTGTGGAGGAAGGACCCAAAACTTCATCAGTTTGCGAGGCAATGCTCGTTAAAGCTCCAACAAGCATCCACCCAGTTCAAGCATCATGAGTCATTTGAGAGACTGGCACATAGTAAGGATGGTCTTTTCCTTCATCTGGAGGATCCGTAGGAACCAACAGGGATCAACAGAACTCGGCCAACCCCACACTAAAGTTAGAGTCATTGGCGAGTTGAAGTAGCATAGCTAATCAAAGTTTCGACTACTCCAAAACAGCAGTGGAAAGCAGCTGGGAACCAAGAGGTGCATTGCAACTGGAGTAGATGATTGAAGACTCAGCAAAGGCAAGGAGTTGCAGTCTCGGCAAAGGCTTCGACAAGGACGTCGAAGGAATAAGTGGGGGAGAATGTCACGGACAAACTTCAAAATAAGTTGTTTGATGTAATGCTAATGTATGTCCGTGTATTTTGGTATGTTCATGCTTTGCACAGCATGTAGAGGGACGGCCGAAGGCTTAATAGTCCCATTTTAGTTTCGATCTGTAGTGGACCATTTTGCCCCTTTGTTGTGCAACTGTTCAAAGCTTGTAAAGTTTGTTTGTAATTTGCATTGGCTAAGAAGTGCTTACGGAGATGATTGCTTGTGGATCCCGAGTAAGGCGTTTTCTCTAACTCGTTTTCTCCTTTGTAGGTCATAAGGGACCATGGGAGGTTTCGGGGAGGCTAACATTTATGGACGGACACGCAAGGGTGTCGCACGACTTAGGCAAAACTAGCTAAGTCCATGACAGATGGTATCAGAGCAGGACAAGCACTCATTGAAACACTTAACATGCAAACGTGGGGGACCTAGCGGGACTGCGTTGAGGGCAGCCAGCATGCGCGATCGTTTTTGGGGAAAACGGGCATGGAGGTGTAGGGAAAAAGAGTCGCTCAGAGGAGTGAGCATCTAAGATTGGCATTCAGAGGAATGACCAACCCCTTCGCGCAAGAGGCACCACGAGGACCAGCAAGCTGAGAAGAAAGCGAAGCGCACAAAGGTTGGGATGATTGAGTTTGAACGACGGCTCAACGTTGGCAACCATACTTGATGGTGCTCAAGGCAAGCGAGGCGCTTGGTAAAGGATGAGACCACGCAAGGTGGAATGAGTTGCTTAGCAACCGAAAGAGTTGTGCAAAGCTCACAGAGGTGAGGGGAATTGCTAACTCAAAGAATTCGATACTCATGCAAGGGCTTGTATATGGACGATAGAATGTTCATGGCCATCCTGAGGCGACCGAAACTCGGTGTCATGGAGCATTGAAACTCTCTCTTCGGTATGTAAAGGATACGTCGATAGGAGGCTGAAGTGTGCCGCAAGTTCAGCATGTTGCTATGCCTTGAGTGGTGCAGCGGGGGTTTTATTGACGTGGAGTCGCAATCTAGCAAGTGCATTTGCAGGAGGTAGAACAATGCACAGTTTGTTCAGCAAATCGAAGTAGTCCAAGGGGATGGTGGTCTCCGAAACGAATAGTGATGTTGCTCTAACGGGATAGATATCCAGGAGGGATAAATCCTGACTCTCCAGAGGGAGAAACACGTACAATAGACCACACATGTTGAGGAGTAGTACCTCAAAAACAACACGAAACTCAATGGACCGAGTGAGCGGCGAAGAGTCGTCGCATGATCTTACTTGAGAGAATGCATTGGTGGATGCATTGCAAGATCAAGTGGGGGAGCGACCCAAAGCAACACAAATGAAGGCACACTTGGAGTCGATATAGAGATCAGACTCAAGGGTGGGCTGACCCATGAAATGGTGGGTGCGAGGGCCACCATCAACTCAATGCAAAAATAAGGAGCGGAGCAACTTGGTTCTAACTTGACAAAGTACCCAAGCCGCATGAAGGGAGTTGACATAGTAGATGAAACATAGAGCGGAGGCATAGAGCTTTCCTTGGGCAGAGGTCAAGGACATGAACTCTTGTAGAGGCAAGAGTAGGATACTGTCGTTCCATGGGTCTTTCATGCTGATGGAGCGGACTCGTATTGCATGGCGCCAAAGACGAAGGGAGCTTCTAAGCACATGCACCTTATCTCGAAAAAGCATTTGATGGAGGAACTGAGGCGACTCAGCTGCTCAGCTTGTAGAGGGAAGTTGAGTTCAGAAAGCCTTGGCCACGGGATAAAAGGACGTAGAGGCTGGTACTCTTGAAGAATATGCCACAGTATTGCCATTCAAGTTGCCATGAAGGGAGCGGTGCACAGCGAAGATTGTGCTACTAGGGGCAGAGGCCTAGGAACTAGACAATATTGCACCAATTCCAGTGAAGTCAGTGGACTTCGAGAACTACTAGGCGATGAACTGTCCTAGAGCGATGCTTCGTCTAGGTGTGACTCGAGAGCGGGTGGATGAAGGTCGATTGCCAAATGAGGAAACAAAATTGAAGTTGGAAGAGGCCCTGCGATGTGTTGGTAGAGACAACAAATGGAGGGACCACAATTCGAGTTTATCCCACAAGGATCAGAATGCAATGGAGATGTCACTAGGAGACGACATGGTGCAGTGGATCATGGTGGAACAGTTCGTGGCAATGCAATACACACGGGTGCAGTCCTATGAGGGACTTTATTATGCGGAGGTATGATAAGGAGCTACTGGTAGCTCCACTTCGGTGAACAACACGACGGCAAGAAGGGCTCTGGATTCAAGGAGTGAAGGCCATGGTACCACAGAGGCGGGTCTTCCTTGCGTGCATCGAATTTTGCATTGGATGGAAGCCTTGGTCATTAGCATATGGGGGATGTGTTCTACCAAGGGAAAAGTTCGAATGTAAGTACCAGTGAGTCCCATGAGAGGGACTTGATCATGTAGAGGTATGATCGAAGCAGTTGGAGAGTTGGACTACTCTAGAGCCCATATTCGCTTAAGGGAGCCCGGGAAGTCAGAGGACAAGGTCGAGTAAGCGAACGTTGCTACCAAGGAAGCTAAGGAGAACAGAATTGGTGCAAACCCTATAACGTGATGGCAGAGGCCATGCATGGGGGTTGCAGTATGTCTTTCCATCGGCCAAAGGGAGCTGCTTGGAAAACACATAGGTGTTGAAGCAAGGGGTCGAAAAGGGCGAGGAAGTGACGATGAGTCCAGAGGGACTTTGCTACCCAAAATCAAGCATCAGTTAAAATGGAGGTGGACTCGAAAGAGTGTCATAGAGACATATCTACTGATCATGAAGAAAAGGGAGGTAGATGCGAGGCGACAGATAGTAGGGCCATGGGCATGGCAGCGCCATGGTACCGCAGAGGTGGGACTTCCGTGAAAGTCATTGATCCCTTGCTCTCATGGAGGAAGAGTGCTTGGTCCTGAAAGGGGCTGAAGAGGTGGAGCATGCAGAGGCAAACTCCGAGTACCGAGACAAGGCTGAAGGGGCGGAGGCCAAGGAACTTCGTAAGACCGGTGTCAACGAGCTTGTCATCAAGATAGCCGAAAGTGAAGGACTTTGGGTCATGCAAGAGTGCATGACCAAGGAACAAAGCAGGCAGCACGTGGTGCTGTACCTTTGCTACTCAGTGGAGTAGGCAGCAGGGTTGATGGAGAAGACGGTACAATCCCAAATGCGACCAAAACTATTAGAGACTTACTCCAAGTTGGGGTGAAAACTTCCTGCATTCCAGAAGTTCGATGGTATTGAGAAGGTGAATCACAGTAGCTAACTCAATGCAAGGAGTGCAAACACTTTGAGTGCTTCAAAAGTGTGAGCAAAGAGCAGGCGAAGGCCAGTAACTAGCTCGATGCATGGAGTACAACCCTTGAGGAGGCGGGCGAAGTCAAGTAACCATTACCTTCTCAGCTCTTAAGAGAATGGGCGAAACCGAGTACCCCAATTCTCTTATCTATCCAGCAAAGGAGCTCTGCACAGGTTTAAAGACCCTTCGAAAATATTAGAAGACAATAGTTGTCAAATCCTCACCTATGGTGATCAGTGCTACTAAGAGTAGATTATCCGCTTCATTTCCCAACAGAATGTCAATCGAAAGCGGAAGTGATGCAAATATACTTGGAAGTGACAACTAAGTGAAAGAAGAGTTGATGAACAAATTTTGTGGAGGAAGGACCCAAAACTTCATAAGTTTGCGAAGCAATGCTCGTTAAAGCTCCAACAAGCATCCACCCAGTTCAAGCATCATGAGGCATTTGAGAGACTGGCACATAGTAAGGATGGTCTTTTCCTTCATCTGGAGTATCCGTAGGAACCAACAGGGATCAACACAACTCGGCCAACCCCACACTATAGTTAGAGTCATTGACGAGTTGAAGTAGCATAGCGGATCAAAGGTTTGACTACTCCAAAACAGTAGCGGAAAGCAACTGGGAACCAAGAGGTGCATTGCAACTAGAGTAGATGATTGAAGACTCAGCAAAGGCAAGGAGTTGCAGTCTCGGCAAAGGCTTCGACGAGGACGTCGAAGGAATAAGTGGGGGAGAATGTCACGGACAAACTGTTGAATCTCGAATTTTGATGATGAAGTCAATTGTCAATTGTGATCTAATCCATATGTTGAGATAAGTGTGCAGGATTAACTACGATGAAAGTAAGACATGCAGCAGGAGTTGCGCCGAAGTCAAGACTATGATCACGTTGGGGGTTCGAGAGTTCGACGGAAGTCCGGACGGTCATCGGAGGTTCTGCGGGAACAAATCCGAGAAGTCTAGGAGCTTGCCAAAGAAGCTCATTGGAACTCGCCAAGTGGATTGTCGCAAGTCCAGGAGTTTGTCGAAAGTCCGCCGGAGCATCGCCGAGGGTTCGTCGGATGATGGCTGGAAGTTCGCCGGAAGCTCAACTGAAGAAGCGATTGACGCACCGGAGCAAGTTGCAGTAAATGTCTTGAAAGTTATCGTAGTTAGCATGATGATTAAGTTAGAAATGGGAGGTGATCCCATTAACTTAATCTTGGGGCAATTGGGCCCTTGACAGACCCAAATTGGGTCGAATGGATCAGCCCATTCGGACCCAGATTCCCTGGCCGGCGGTGGCACCGCTTGGGTCAACGGTGGCACCGCCCAGCAGCCGAGACTTGGAGTGAGGCTGGGCGGTGGTACCGCCCCTGTCAGGCGGTGGCACCACCTGGGCTCAGTCTCCGAGTGAGACTGGGCGGTGGTACCGCCCCTATCAGGCGGTGGCACCGCCTGGGCTCAGTCTCCGAGTGAGACTGGGCAGTAGCACCACCCCTGACAGGCGGTGGTACCGCCCGAGCTCGGTCTCCGAGCTCTGTCTGGCGATAGTACCACCCATTTATGGCGGTAGTACCGCCAGGACCCCGAAAATATGGGATATGACATTTTTGAGATCCAAATTCAAATCAGTTTAGGGCCTATATAAACCCCACCCTTTCATGCATGAAAGGGCACCGAAACTTAGCATTTATTCTAAGATTTTGAGAGCTTAAAAGTGTTGTAAAAGGCTAGAAGTTCTTCTCCCTCTTTTCTTCAAAGTTTTGATTATTCAAGTGAGGAGTGAAAAATCTGTAAGGGTTGTCTCCTAAGCCCGTCAAAAGGAGTGAAACTGTAAAAGGGTGGTTGGCCTTCGCCTATTGAAGGAAGGCCTCTAGTGGACGTCGGTGACCTCATCGGAGGAGGAAGCCAAAAGTGGATGTAGGTCAAGATTGACCGGACCACTCTAAATCTCGGTTTGCATTTACATTTTGTTCTCTATCTTAACTGCAATTACTTCCATAGCTTTACTTTAACTGCACTTTGCTTGATCTTAAGTTAAAGCAATTTTCGAATCGACTTTCATACCGAAATCGTTCTTATCGTACGAACGTCGTTTTAATCGTCAAAAGTTTTCCGCTGCACTAATTCACCCCCCCCCTCTTAGTGCTCTTGATCCTAACAATTGGTATCAGAGCGGGGTTAACTCTCAATCGGATTAAAACCCAAGAGAGATGGCTTACGTCGGAAATCAAGAGGGCCACTCTAGTACACGTCCACCCATGTTCAATGGGACGGACTACAACTATTGGAAGACCCGAATGAGGATCTTCCTTATTTCAATGGATTTTGAACTTTGGAATCTTGTCGAAAATGGATTTTCGAAGTCTTCTCTTCCAATGATCGATTGGAATGAATTGGAGAAGAAGACTTTCACTCTTAATGCAAAGGCTATGAATGCCTTATTTTGTGCGCTTGATAAAAATGAGTTCAATTGTGTTTCGGTTTGTGAAACCGCATTTGATATTTGGCATACACTCGAAGTGACTCACGAAGGCACAAGTAGAGTGAAAGAGTCAAAAATCAATCTTTTGATACATTCTTTTGAACTTTTCCGAATGAAACCGAGCGAGACTATTGGCGATATGTACACCCGTTTCACGGATGTCGTCAATGGTCTAAAAGGACTCAGCAAAAGTTTTTCGGATTTTGAGCTCGTAAATAAGATTCTAAGATCCCTTCCTAAGAGTTGGGACCCTAAAGTCACTGCTATTCAAGAGGCTAAAGATCTAAACAATTTTCCTCTTGAAGAATTAATCGGGTCATTAATGATGAAATGACTTGCAAAGCTCATGAAGAGCAAGAAGACATCCTTCCAAAGAACAGGAAGGATATGGCACTTAGAACTTTCGAAGACCACTTGAAAGAAAACTCAAGTGATGAAGACTGTGACGATGACTTGGCACTTCTAACAAGGAAATTCAAAAAATTCATTAAAAGAAACAAGTTTAAAAATGACTCAAAAAATAAATTTGAACCCAAAAAGGACCAAGTTATTTGCTACGAATGCAAGAAGCCGGGACACTACAAAAGTGATTGTCCCCAAGCCAAGAAGAGAACACCAAAGAAGAAGGCGCTCAAAGCAACGTGGGATGACTCGAGCGCGTCCGAAGAAGAGGAGTCCAACACCGAGCAAGTTGCTCATTACGCCCTAATGGCCATCGGAGATGAGGTAACAAATTTAATTGATGCAGATTTATCATTTGATGAATTACTAAATGCCTTCCATGACTTATTTGATGAATGCAAAACTATTAGTAGAAAATACAAATTGCTAAAAAAGGAGCATGATAGTCTTACTTGTAATTTCGATAAATTAGAAATTCAATATCATGATAGTTTAGCTCCATGTAAAAAATGTCATGATCTAGAAACTCTCCAAAAGGAGAACTTGCTACTTAAGGACACCTTGAAGAAATTCGAGGTTGGTAGCAAATCTTTGAATATGATCCTTACAAATAAGGGTCATGTTCCTAAAAGAAGTGGAATCGGATTTGTGAGAAGTCCTCACCAAAATCCAACCACCTTCATTAAAGGCCCTATCTTATATGTTCGGCACCAAAGCAAATGCAACTTTTGTTGCAAACATGGACATAGAACTTATCATTGTCCACTCAAGAAAGTTAGTCTAAACAAATTAATTTGGGTTCCTAAAGGAACCACAATAAATTCTATGCAACATGATAAACAATTTAGATCAATGTTTGAGGCACCCAAAAGTAAATGGGTACCTAAAAATCATCCTTTCTTGTAGAAACATACATCATCATAAGCTAGGAGCAAGAGATGGTACCTTGATAGTGGATGCTCAAGGCATATGACCGGAGATCCATCTCAATTCTCTAAACTCACTAGCATAGACGAAGGCTATGTCACCTTCGGAGACAACAACAAGGGTAAAATCATTGACAAAGGAACCATAGGTAACAAATCCAACTTCTTTATTGAAGATGTTTTGTTAGTTGATGGTTTAAAACATAACCTCTTGAGCATTAGTCAATTGTGTGATAAAGGATATGTTGTCAAATTCGAATCTAATGCTTGCATCATTGAAAAACCACACAAAAACACATCTATGATTGCATTAAAACAAAATAACGTATACACTATTGACATCAATGATCTTTGTAATGAAATGTGTTTCTCGGTTTTGAATGAGGATGCTTGGCTTTGGCATAGGAGATTAGGTCATGCTAGCATGAAACTAATCACTCAAATATCATCCAAAGAACTTGTAAGAGGAATTCCTCATATCAAGTTCATCAAAGATAATGTGTGTGATGCTTGTCAATTAGGAAAACAAATTAAGGGTAGTTTCAAATCTAAGAATCAAATAAGCACCTCTAGGCCTTTACAATTGATCCATATGAACTTGTTTAGACCTATCTCTACATCAAGTCTAGGAGATAGCAAATACGCTTTCGTCATTGTAGATGACTATAGTAGATACACATGGACTTATTTCTTAAAACACAAAAATGAATGCTTTAGATATTTTACCAAGTTTTGCAAACTTGTCCAATGAAAAGGGTTCTATGATTTTGTCAATTAGAAGTGATCATGGTGGTGAATTTCAAAACCATGATTTTCAAGAATTTTGTGAATTTAATGGATACAATCATAACTTCTCTACTCCAAGAAATCCTCAACAAAATGGAGTAGTAGAAAGAAAAAATAAAAATTTACAAGAAATGGCAAGAACCATGTTGAATGAACATAGCCTACCCAAATATTTTTGGGCCGAAGCCGTAAACACTGCATGCTATATTTTGAATAGAGTTCTAGTAAGACCCTTACTCACCAAAACTCCCTATGAGTTGTGGAACAACAAAAAACCCAATGTTTCATATTTTAAAGTTTTTGGGTGTAAGTGTTTTATCTTGAATGAAAAAGATGCCTTAGGAAAATTTGATGCTAAATCTGATGAAGGAATTTTCCTTGGTTATTCTTCGGTTTCTAAAGCTTTTCGTATCTTCAATAAAAGAACTTTAATTATAGAAGAATCCATTCATATTGTTTTCAATGAGATTTCCGAAATCAAGAAAAACGATTTTGATGATGATGTTAATTTTGATTCTTTGAATTTAAATGAAACACCTTCTCCAACTAGCAACTTGGATGCATCCACTTCCGAAATATCCTTACCCAAGGATTGGAAATATGTAGATGCTCATCCTAAGGAGCTAATTCTAGGAGACACATCTAAGGGGGTTCAAACACGTTCTTCTCTTAAAGAATTTTGTGCCAACGCCGCTTTTCTCTCCCAAATTGAACCTAAATGTATTGACGAAGCCATGAAAGATGATTCATGGATTATCGCAATGCAAGATGAGTTAAATCAATTTGAGAGAAATGAGGTGTGGAAGCTTGTTCCTAGGCCAAATGACCATTTAGCTATTGGTACTAAATGGGTCTTTAGAAATAAGCAAGATGAAAATGGTATCGTGGTTAGAAACAAGGCTAGATTAGTAGCCAAAGGTTTCAACCAAGAAGAAGGTATCGATTACGAAGAAACCTTCGCTCTTATGGCTAGATTAGAAGCCATAAGGATGCTCCTTGCCTATGCTAGTAATAATAATTTTAAGTTATTTCAAATGGATGTTAAAAGCGATTTTCTTAATGGCTTTATTTCCGAAGAAGTTTATGTTGAACAACCTCCCGGATTTGAAAATAATAGCCTCACTAATCATGTGTTTAAATTAACTAAAGCTCTCTATGGTTTAAAACAAGCCCCAAGGGCTTAGTATGAGAGACTTAGTTCTTTTCTTATTAAAAATAATTTTACAAAAGGCAAGGTTGATACTACATTGTTTATCAAGAATTTTGAAAATAATTTTCTCATTGTTCAGATTTATGTTGATGATATTATCTTTGGTTCTACAAACGAATCTCTTTGTGAATCCTTTGCTAAAACCATGAGTTTAGAATTTGAAATGAGTTTGATGGGAGAATTAACCTTTTTCTTAGGCTTACAAATTAAGCAACTAAGAAATGGCATGTTTATTAGTCAAACTAAATATGCTTTAGATTTGCTAAAGAGATTTAATATGGAAAGCTCAAAAGCTATTAACACTCCTATGAGCACATCCACTAAGTTAGAAGTTGATGAAAGTGGAGAAAACTTCGATCAAAAAACTTATAGGGGTATGATAGGAAGTTTACTTTATCTCACTGCAACTAGACCAGATATCATGTTCAGTGTAGGACTTTGTGCTAGGTTTCAATCGAACTCTAAGATATCTCATCTCAAAGCGGTTAAAAGAATACTTAGATATCTTAAAGGTACCATAAATCTAGGATTATGATATCCGAAAACCGAGAAGTTTGAGTTAATTGCTTATGCTGATGCAGATTTTGCTAGATGTAGATTAGATAGAAAAAGCACATCAGGAACATATCAATTTTTGGGACATGCTCTTGTTTCCTAGTCATCTAAGAAACAAAACTCGGTTGCATTGTCAATAACCGAAGCTGAGTATATTGCAGCTAGTGCATGCTGTGCACAAGTTGTGTGGATGAAAAACACCTTAGAAGATTATAAAGTTCATCTTAAAAATATTCCCATTAAATGTGATAACACAAGTGCTATATGTTTAACAAAGAATCCCATTCAACACTCAAGAACAAAACATATTGATATTAGACATCACTTTATACGAGATCATGTCACTAATCATGATATAGTTATAGAGTTCATTGATACTAAACATCAACTAGCTGATATTTTTATAAAGCCTTTAAGTGAAGAACAATTTAATTTCATTAGAAGAGAATTAGGAATGTTAATGTGTCCGAATGCTTAAACTCATTAAATTTATTTTTCGGACTTTCTTGATTCAATAATCAAATCACTTAATTGCTATGATGATTTTACATGATTACATGCCTTAATAATATGTTGGAAATTATGTGTTTTGGATATAAAAATTTCTATGATAATAAGCATGTTTTATCTTCATGATTGTATTGGAAAATCTGTAGCAAAACCTTTTCCGAATGCATGAAAGTGTTCAATTTTATTTTCAGATTTTCTTGATACCTTATTCTCTTCCGAACTTAATGTAGCTCTCATAAGCATATGTCATATCGAGTTTGATTCATATCATTGATTTTTGACATATGGAATCAATTAGCAAATGCATCCTTCATAGGCTTATAATGTGAAAAATATTTTCGAGAAATGGATTTGATAAAATGATTCCTTCTTATAATTTCCTTTTTGAAAAAGGAAGATTTTTTACTGTGCAAGATAATTGATTCACATACATATCTTCTCCTTTTTGTTGATGACAAAGGGGGAGAAATATATAAATTGATGCTCTGAGTGCCATAGATGCTATGAGTGCCATATTTGAATTTGAATTATGCTAAATTGATGATAGAAATGCAATGATTGCTAAACACTTTGAAATATTTGCATTATGTTAAGATATCAAGAACTTGCATCGTAATTTTACATATTGATATTAGACATCACTTTATACGAGATCATGTCACTAATCATGATATAGTTATAGAGTTCATTGATACTAAACATCAACTAGCTGATATTTTTATAAAGCCTTTAAGTGAAGAACAATTTAATTTCATTAGAAGAGAATTAGGAATGTTAATGTGTCCGAATGCTTAAACTCATTAAATTTATTTTTCGGACTTTCTTGATTCAATAATCAAATCACTTAATTGCTATGATGATTTTACATGATTACATGCCTTAATAATATGTTGGAAATTATGTGTTTTGGATATAAAAATTTCTATGATAATAAGCATGTTTTATCTTCATGATTGTATTGGAAAATCTGTAGCAAAACCTTTTCCGAATGCATGAAAGTGTTCAATTTTATTTTCAGATTTTCTTGATACCTTATTCTCTTCCGAACTTAATGTAGCTCTCATAAGCATATGTCATATCGAGTTTGATTCATATCATTGATTTTTGACATATGGAATCAATTAGCAAATGCATCCTTCATAGGCTTATAATGTGAAAAATATTTTCGAGAAATGGATTTGATAAAATGATTCCTTCTTATAATTTCCTTTTTGAAAAAGGAAGATTTTTTACTTGCAAGGATATTGATTCACATACATATCTTGATCCTTATAAAAATGAAGCGTGATTTAATCTTTCCTTGAAATGTTTGTATAATTGGTATCCTATCACTCATTGTTGATAAATTACCAATCACTCACTTGTGTTTAAAATTTGCTCATATCATTCTCCTTTTTGTTGATGACAAAGGGGGAGAAATATATAAATTGATGCTCTGAGTGCCATAGATGCTATGAGTGCCATATTTGAATTTGAATTATGCTAAATTGATGATAGAATGCAATGATTGCTAAACACTTTGAAATATTTGCATTATGTTAAGATATCAAGAACTTGCATCGTAATTTTACATATTGATATCTTATCATATGATGAATTGCTACCATTACTATCATTCACATTTGAAATGTAAAACTTGAAAATGGATGTCAAGCCTTGACATCATTTTCAAAGAGATACATCATGATGGAAGTATTGATAAGATTAAACAATCTTAATTTATCAATATGTCTCTTGAATTCAAAGGCTTTGAATTCAAGAATGACTTATCTTGAGTATGGCATATAGATAGGGGGAGTTAAAGTTAACTCCGTTATCAATTGATTGTCATCATCAAAAAGGGGGAGATTGTTGAATCTCGGATTTGATGATGAAGTCAATTGTCATTTGTGATCTAATCCATATGTTGAGATAAGTGTGCAGGATTAACTACGATGAAAGTAAGACATGCAGCAGGAGTTGCGCCGAAGTCAAGACTATGATCACGTTGGGGGTTCGAGAGTTCGACAGAAGTCCGGACGGTCATCGGAGGTTCTGCGGGAACAAATCCGAGAAGTCTAGGAGCTTGCCAAAGAAGCTCATCGGAACTCGCCAAGTGGATTGTCGCAAGTCCAGGAGTTTGCCGGAAGTCCGCCGGAGCATCGCCGAGGGTTCGTCGGATGATCGCCGGAAGCTCGACGGAAGAAGCGATTGACGCACCGGAGCAAGTTGCAGTAAATGTCTTGAAAGTTATCGTAGTTAGCATGATGATTAAGTTAGAAATGGGAGGTGATCCCATTAACTTAATCTTGGGGCAATTGGGCCCTTGACAGACCCAAATTGGGCCGAATGGATCAGCCCATTCGGACCCAGATTCCCTGGCCGACGGTGGCACCGCCTGGGTCGGCGGTGGCACCGCCCAGCAGCCGAGACTCGGAGTGAGGCTGGGCGGTGGTACCGCCCTTGTCAGGCGGTGGCACCACTTGGGCTCAGTCTCCGAGTGAGACTGGGCGGTGGTACCGCCCCTGTTAGGCAGTGGCACCGCCTGGGCTCAGTCTCCGAGTGAGACTGGGCGGTAGCACCGCCCCTGACAAGCGGTGGTACCGCCCGAGCTCGGTCTCCGAGCTCTGTCAGGCGGTAGTACCGCTAGGACCCCGAAAACATGGGATATGTCATTTTTGAGCTCCAAATTCAAATCAGTTTGGGGCCTATATAAACCCCACCCTTTCATGCATGAAAGGGCACCGAAACTTAGCATTTATTCTGAGATTTTGAGAGCTTAAAAGTGTTGTAAAAGGCTAGAAGTTCTTCTCCCTCTTTTCTTCAAAGTTTTGATCATTCAAGAGAGGAGTGAAAAATCTGTAAGGGTTGTCTCCTAAGCCCGTCAAAAGGAGTGAAACTGTAAAAGGGTGGTTGGCCTTTGCCTATTGAAGGAAGGCCTCTAGTGGATGTCGGTGACCTCATCGGAGGAGGAAGCCAAAAGTGGATGTAGGTCAAGATTGACCGAACCACTCTAAATCTCGGTTTGCATTTACATTTTGTTCTCTATCTTAACTACAATTACTTCCATAACTTTACTTTAACTGCACTTTGCTTGATCTTAAGTTAAAGCAATTTCCGAATCGACTTTCATACTGAAATCGTTCTTATCATATGAACGTCGTTTTAATCGTCAAAAGTATTCCGCTGCACTAATTCACCCCCCCCCCTCTTAGTGCTCTTGATCCTAACACAAACTTCAAAACAAGATGTTTGATGTAATGCTAATGTATGTCCGTGTCTTTTGGTATGTTCATGCTTTGCACAGCATGTAGAGGAACGGCCGAAGGCTTAATAGTCCCATTTTAGTTTCGATCTATAGTGGACCATTTTGCCCCTTTGTTGTGCAACTGTTCAAAGCTTGTAAAGTTTGTTTGTAATTTGCATTGGCTAAGAAGTGTTTACGGAGATGATTGCTTGTGGATCCCGAGTGAGGCGTTTTCTCTAACCCATTTTCTCTTTTGTAGATCCTAAGGGACCATGGGAGGTTTTGGGAAGGCTGACCTTTGCGGACGGACACGCAAGGGTGCCGCACGACTTAGGCAAAACCAGCTAAGTCCATGACATAGCGGTGGTATCGCCAATACCCCAAAATCCCGGGGATTTGAATTTTGGCTCCACTTTTTGAATCCATTTGGGGCCTATAAAAACTCCACTCATCTCTACTCAGTGAAGACATGAACTGAGAACATAAATTCAGGAAAATGCTGTTGTAATCTCGAGAGTTCCCTTCCTCCTCTCTAAAAGTGTAATTTCTGTTTAAGGGAGGGTTGAGTGGTTATAAAGGTTATCTTCTAAACCTGTGAAAAGGAGAAAAGGGTTGTAAGAGAGTAGTTGGTCTTCACCCATTAAAGGAAAACCATTAGTGGACGCCGATGGTCTCAATGGAGGAGGAATCGGGAATGGATGTAGGTCATGACGACCAAACCACTATTAATCTGATGTGATCCCTTCTTTGCCATTTCTATTATGCTTTCTCTTTATATTGCTTACTGATTTGGCTGCACAATCCACTTTATACCCTTTTATGTTAAATATATTTTCGATATGGGGTTTATTGAATGAAAATTTTGAATCATCGGAAGTTTTACGAAAGCACTAATTCACACCCCCTCCCCCCCCCCCCCCCTCTCTTAGTGCCATTCACAATCCTAACAATCCCGAGGTCACTTCAATGGAGGAAAAATAAACAACATGAGCTATCTCGCTTGAGGTCTAAGCTAATATCTCTGAATATGATTAGAACTGAAGATTTTCTCTAGAGTTTCTCCGAGGTTCTACCAAAACCAACCAAGAAGTCCTGGAGCTTACCAAAGAAGCTCATCGGAACTCGCCAAGAAGATCGTCATGAAGTCCAAGAGCTTGCTGGGAGTCCGTTGGAATATTGTCGAGAGATCATCGGAAGTTTTACGAAAGCACTAATTCACACCCCCTCCCCCCCCCCTCTCTTAGTGCCATTCACAATCCTAACAATCCCGAGGTCACTTCAATGGAGGAAAAATAAACAACATGAGCTATCTCGCTTGAGGTCTAAGCTAATATCTCTGAATATGATTAGAACTGAAGATTTTCTCTAGAGTTTCTCCGAGGTTCTACCAAAACCAACCAAGAAGTCCTGGAGCTTACCAAAGAAGCTCATCGGAACTCGCCAAGAAGATCGTCATGAAGTCCAAGAGCTTGCTGGGAGTCCGTTGGAATATTGTCGAGAGATCATCGGAAGTTTTACGAAAGCACTAATTCACACCCCCTCCCCCCCCCCCCTCTCTTAGTGCCATTCACAATCCTAACAATCCCGAGGTCACTTCAATGGAGGAAAAATAAACAACATGAGCTATCTCGCTTGAGGTCTAAGCTAATATCTCTGAATATGATTAGAACTGAAGATTTTCTCTAGAGTTTCTCCGAGGTTCTACCAAAACCAACCAAGAAGTCCTGGAGCTTACCAAAGAAGCTCATCGGAACTCGCCAAGAAGATCGTCATGAAGTCCAAGAGCTTGCTGGGAGTCCGTTGGAATATTGTCGAGAGATCATCGGAAGTTTTACGAAAGCACTAATTCACACCCCCTCCCCCCCCCCCCTCTCTTAGTGCCATTCACAATCCTAACAATCCCGAGGTCACTTCAATGGAGGAAAAATAAACAACATGAGCTATCTCGCTTGAGGTCTAAGCTAATATCTCTGAATATGATTAGAACTGAAGATTTTCTCTAGAGTTTCTCCGAGGTTCTACCAAAACCAACCAAGAAGTCCTGGAGCTTACCAAAGAAGCTCATCGGAACTCGCCAAGAAGATCGTCATGAAGTCCAAGAGCTTGCTGGGAGTCCGTTGGAATATTGTCGAGAGATCATCGGAAGTTTTACGAAAGCACTAATTCACACCCCCTCCCCCCCCCCCCTCTCTTAGTGCCATTCACAATCCTAACAATCCCGAGGTCACTTCAATGGAGGAAAAATAAACAACATGAGCTATCTCGCTTGAGGTCTAAGCTAATATCTCTGAATATGATTAGAACTGAAGATTTTCTCTAGAGTTTCTCCTCTGTCTAGTCATAAGTTTAGAGAGCGGAGTGAGTGCTTGTAAAGATTGTCTCCTAAACTTATGAAAAGGAGAAGAGGGGTGTAAGAAGGAGGTTGATCTTCACTATTAAAGGAAGATTGATAGTGGATGTCGGTGGCCTCGCCGGAAGAGGAATTGGCAAAGTGGATGTAGGTCACGACGACCAAACCACTCTAAAATCTGGTTTGCATTTCGTCTTGAGCAATTTACTTTACTGCAAACCATTTTATTTGCTTATTGCCTTCAATACGTTTATGAACACGCTTTCAATGTAAGTATTTCTGAGTTCGGCTTTTATCGTATGAAAAGATTTTTAGAACCGACATATTTTACCGCTACACTAATTCACCCACCCCCCTCTTAGTGCCATTCACAATCCTAACAATCCCGAGGTCACTTCAATGGAGGAAAAATAAACAACATGAGCTATCTCGCTTGAGGTCTAAGCTAATATCTCTGAATATGATTAGAACTGAAGATTTTCTCTAGAGTTTCTCCGAGGTTCTACCAAAACCAACCAAGAAGTCCTGGAGCTTACCAAAGAAGCTCATCGGAACTCGCCAAGAAGATCGTCATGAAGTCCAAGAGCTTGCTGGGAGTCCGTTGGAATATTGTCGAGAGATCATCGGAAGTTCGCCGGAAGATTACCGGAAACTCACCGAAAGAAACTAGACTTACAGACTTGTTTAGCTTAGTAAATATCTTAGATTTCATAGTTAGCATATAATTGGGATTGGAATTGGGCCAATCCAATTAAGGGCCAGTTGGGCCCAATGAAAGGCCCAAATAGTGACCCAATAGGTGGCACCATCGTGGCATAGTCTTTGAGATTGTGTCAGGCGATGGTACCGCCCAGCACAGCCTCCCAAGCGGTGGTACACCTAGTGGCAGGATGCATGTTCTTTTCTCGCATTTGCACACCACCAAACCATAGCAACCAAGGAGGGATTGGTCGCTCTTCCTCTCCTCTTATACTAGAGAGGGGGTAATCGGCTGGAGGAAAGGGTAGGAAAGTGATGAAGGAGGTAGTGATAGTAAGATTCTAGCCTATAACCCTTTTAGTCTCAATTTCTATTTATAAAGAGTCTCCTTTGACTAATCCTAATGGATCTTTCTTTTTGGGTATTGGATCTCCATCCAATAACCTCTGGCTTAATGGATTTTGGACCCCCATATAATAATCATTTTAAGCTCTATTAGGTCTCTCCCAAGAATTCATTAAAATAGGGGCTTATCGGATATCACATATCTGATCCTCCATTCGTCATATTGTCTACCATATATGTGTGACCTTCTAGGCCCAATACCGAGCTGGCCATAAGCTGCATCTACCAGAACTCTTTCTGGATCAGTAAATTTTTATCCTCATAATAATTCACTCAACTCATCAACTATGGACGTACTAGACTATTATCCCATAGTCCTCAGATGGTACGATGTGGACGGATGATCATGGACCATGTGATATGTGTGTTGCTAATCATATGTGCCATGCAAACCAATCACATGAGTGATGACACGTGTGACTTGACACACAGTCTTTTTAATTATTATATTTTCGTACTTATCACTTTATATTGCTTGTTGTATATATATATATATATATATATATATATATATATATATATATATATATATATATATATATATATATATATATATATATATATATATATATATATATTGTGATGTCCTTGGATCTGTAAAATGGGAATCGGATCATGATGAGATCACGATAATGAGAACGATTCGCCTTTAAACACATATCCTAAATAATCTCGGTCATAGGTTACTCGAGAGGGACATCGAGATAACCGGACAGACTGATGTGTTGTATACCCATCCATATGATGGATGCAGCTGGTCTTATAGCTACTCGTGTGGGGACACTAGGGATACAATACAAGTGCTCATTAGGGAATGAGTTCACTGATTGATCTGCTTATGGAATGCTGAATAGTTAATGATACCTTATTGTCAAATAGCGATTCTATAGTCCCAATAGTATATCTGGTCCTTAGACTTGAGACATCAAGGATATCCTATATGAATGCTCCACTCTTTAATACCAAACTTATAGGTTTGGATGTCCCAGATCTAGCACAACCGATCATTGAGAGTGGTAGTTAACCTTATGAGGGCTATTGAGTATCGATAGAGGATCATCCACTCTTAATGTCATGAGAAGAATATCCCATGTGTTCTTGCTCAAACAAATCGCTAGTCAGGGTCATTCGAATTGAGAGAGAAAGAGTTCTTCGAGAGAATCGAATTAGAGCGAGACTCAAGTAACAACCGTATGGGTTTGACAGCACCATGCTTGGCATATGATATCTGGGATATTAGATGATAAGGGACTATATGTACACGGTAATTGAGGATAGATAGGTCCAATGGAATGGATTCCCTTGTATCATCTAGGGACTACGGCGTAGTGGCCTAGTACGTCTGTAGTCGATGAGTCGAGTGAATTATTACGGAGATAATAATTCACTAAGCCAGAAGGAGTTCTAATGGGTATGACTTACGGCCAGCTTGATATTAGGCTTAGAGGTTCACACACATATGGTCGGCATTGCGATAAGTAGAGGTTCAGATATGAGATATCCGTCGGACCCCCTATCTTATTGGATATCCAATAAGTCATTGAATTATTGGATCCTATGGATGAGATCCAATAAGAGCCCATGAGAGATTATTGGATAGAGATCCATTAATCTAAGAGACTTGGGTAGTTGGATGAAGATCCAATACCCAATATGGGAGGATTCATTATAGTTAAGTTGACAGAGGACCTCTATAAATAGGAGGGAATCAGTGGCTCATAGGCTAGAGCCTTTTGCTTACCTCTCTTATTCTCCTCTCCCTCTCCACCTCAGAGTAGGCCTGGAGTTTTGAGGAGCATCGTCGTAGCCCTACTATGTGGATCACCGCTAAAGAGGAGGGTGTTTGACCTCCTTCACCCTCTCCTAAAGATCTGCAATGATTCAGGGATATACGATATCCTAGGGAACACAATCTATCTCATACGTGATTTTTTGTTTCATAGATTTTTGCACACCAATCTTTGCACGACGATAAATATATCTTTGGAAATTAGGGATTTTGTTTCCTGTTCTTCTACTGTGCATGTGAAGTTACCCCCCAAGATTTTCCAATAATGGTATCAGAGCCAGGTTATTCATGCGAAAGATTGATTTTGAACTGCGTGTGTTGTGTTTGTGCAATGCTTTTGATGTCAAAATTGTTGATGCAATAGGCGAGGAAGGGCAGCAACTGTTACTGCCCTTGCTGCACTTGAAGATGGCAACTTCAAGTGCAGGCAGGCCACCTGCACACAGTTGCAACCGCAAGTGGCTGACCACCCATAGGCAGAGCCACTTGCGGCACACATGGGGTGGCGTCGGCACCCGCGGGCGCCGCTTTCGGACACAGCGCACGCCCGCAGGCAGCCAACGTCGCTCGCCTCTGGGTGAGCAACCCACGAGGCTGACGACTACAAGAGCAGCCCTCACAAGTAGGGGCGACACCCCCATGCCCCTTGTGCCGGAGATCCGGGGAGAAGTTAAAGTGCGACAACTGTACATGCTTATGGCAGCCATCTCTTTCGCATGACTTCAAGAGGAGCGATTGAACCATGAAGCCCGAAGGACTAGGGTCACTCCCTAACCAACAATACTAAAGCCCTCAGCCTCCCCACTATTAGCTAAGCCCTTGTACCAAAAAGGTTGACAAGAGAAGAGCTTCGGGAGTGATCTGTGAAGGGGTTATGTTGGCATTGTGATGAGCCATGGAGCCACGAGCATCGCTGTAAAAGGGGAGACTTCTTGTGATTGAACCAGTAGAAGAAAAGGTATTGAACAAAAGAAGAGAGTCTTCAATATGAAGAAGAAGATGTGGAAGAAGAGCCACAACTGACCAACTTTATAGTACACGCGCTAGCTGGCTACTCAAACCTGCAAACGATGAAAGTTAGAGGCCTTCTCAAACAACAACCAATCACTATTCTCATCGACACGGGCAGCACTAATAACTTCCTAAAGAGTAAGGTTGCTGCTCGGATGGTGCTCCACATCGAAGGTTACAGCAAATTTAATGTAAAGGTCGCCGACGACATAATCCTAAAGTGAGACCAAAGATGCCTGCAAGTGAAACTATTACTGTAGGACCAAGAAATTATTACCGACTTCTTCCTCCTACCAATTGATAACTATGTGGTCATGCTTAGCATAGAATGGCTAACTACACTAGGTGATGTCTCTTGGAACTTTTCCAAGTTAATTATGAAATTCTACTGCAAAGGCAAACAGATTATCCTACATGGGAAGCGCGGAAGCAACGTAACCACCGTTTCAACCCAACGAATGGAGAAAGTTTTACACAAGGTAAATAGTGGCTTTTTGATACATCTTCAGCAGCAACTAGAGGGGAAGAAAATAGAAATTGAAGATCAAAATCTCACCCAATTGCTTGCTGAATTTGCCGATATTTTTACTGAACCACGCGGTCTTCCTCTTACTCGGCAAAATGACCATCAGATTCCAATCCTTTCGGGCAATCCACTAGTGAACACTCAACCATACCATTATCCTCATCTCTAAAAGGATGAAATTGAAAATATTATAAAGGAGATGCTTGAATCAGGGGTGATTCGACCAAGTTGCAGCCCCTATTCCTCACGGGTGCTACTTGTACGCAAGAAGGACGGAACTTGGTGGATGTGCATCGACTACCGAGCTTTAAATGGCATCACCGTTAAGGACAAGTACCCAATACCAATGGTGGATGAACTTCTTGATGAGTTAAAAGGAGCTCGAGTCTTCACAAAGTTGGACCTCTAATCCGGTTACTACCAAATTCGGGATATGAAGATGACATTCCAAAAACTACATTACGCACACATGATGGCCATTATTGTTAGGATCAAGAGCACTAAGAGAGAGGGTTGAATTAGTGTAGTGCAAAACTTTCATCAATTAAAAAGACTTTCGTACGAAAACCATTTCAGAAAGAACTTTAACTTGAGAGCAAATAGAAGTATAGATGATGTAAAGCAACAGAGGCAGTTTGCAGTAAAGATAAAGAGTAGAATGTAAATGCAAATCAAGATTTAGAGTGGTTCGGTCAATCTTGACCTACATCCACTTTTGGCTTCCTCCTCCGACGAGGTCATCGACGTCTACTAGAGGCCTTCCTTCAATAGGCGAAGGCCAACCACCCTTTAATAGCTTTTCTCCTATTGACGAGCTTAGGAGACAACCCCTACATATTTTCACTCCTCTCTGAATGATCAAAACTTAGAAGAAAAGAGGGAGAAGAACTTCTAGCCTTTTACAACACTTTTAAGCTCTCAAATACTCAAAATAAAAGCAAGCTTTCGATTACCCTTTCATGCAGAAAGAGTGGGGTTTATATAGGCCTCAATCAGTTTGATTTTGGAGCTCAAAAGTGTCCATTCCTGGATTTTTGGGGTCCTGGCGGTACCACCACCATAATTGGGCGGTACTACCACCTATCATCTATCACTGAGCGGTACTATCGCTCAATCTGGGCGGTACTACTACTTGATATCGCTCGGAGACTGATCTCAAGCGGTACCACCGCTAGCAGTAATAACTATCGGCGGTACCACCGCTTGATAGGGGCGGTACCACCGCCTGACAGGGGCGGTACTATCGCCCAGAACTCATTGGAGACTAAGTCTCCTGGGCGGTGCCATCGCCGACCAAGAATTCTTGGTCCGAATAGGCTGGTCCATTCAGCCCAATTTGGGTCTGTCAAGGGCCCAATTGGCCACAGATTAAGTTAATGGGATCACCTTCCAATCCTAACTTAATCTACATACTAACTACAACAATTAAGACATTAATACTGCAGATTATGTTTTGGTGCGTCAATCGCTTCTTCCGGCGAACATCTGACGAACCCTCGGCGATGCTCCGGCAAACTCCCGACAAACTCCTAGACTTGTGATGATTCTCTTGGCTAGTTCCGATGAGCTTCTTTGGCAAGCTCTTGGACTTCTCGGATTGTTCCCGTAGAACCTCCGACGACCGTCCGGACTTTCGATGAACTCTCGAACCCCCAACGTGATCTTGGTCTTGACTCCGGCTCAACACCTGCTGCATGTCTTACTACTGTCGTAGTTAATCCTGCACACTTATCTCAACATATGGATTAGATAACTAAATGACAATTGACTTCATCATCAAAATCCGAGATTCAACAATCTCTCCCTTTTTTATGATGACAATCAATTGATGACGGATTTAACCTTAACTCCCCCTATTTATATGTCATACTTGAGATAAGTCATTCTTGAATCCAAAGCCTTTGAATTCAAGAGACATATTGATAAGTTAAGTTCATTTAAACGTATCAATTCCCCCATCATGATTCCTATCATGATGTATCTCTCTAAAAATAATGTCAAGGCATGACATCCATTTTTAAGTTTCATATTTTAAATGTGAAAGATAGCAATCATAGCAATTCATCATATGGTAAGATATCAACATTGTAAAATTACGATGCAAGCTCTTAATATCTTAACATAATGCAAA
Source organism: Musa balbisiana (assembly GCA_004837865.1). Taxonomy (NCBI): domain Eukaryota; kingdom Viridiplantae; phylum Streptophyta; class Magnoliopsida; order Zingiberales; family Musaceae; genus Musa; species Musa balbisiana. Next base: position 19,694,177 of record CM017197.1, read on the forward strand.
TATTTCAAATGTAAGGTCTATGTATAGCAATTCATTCTATCATAGCAATTCATCATATGACAATATATCAATATGTAAAATTGTGATGTAAGCTTTTGATATCTTAACATAATACAAATATGGTAATCATAGCAATTCTATCATTAATTTACTACATATTTCTTCCCCTTTGTTATCAATAAAAAAGAGAATGATTCAAGCGTATTTCAAGCATAGTAATAAGTGTGGTAAAGATTCATGTCATAGAAGGATTCATATCATTTTTCAACAATAAGTGATAAGATACCATTCATACAAATTATTTTTCAAGCAACCATGACATGGCATCATTCAAACGTTTATTAAGGAGATAGCTTTCATTACTTCTTCCTTTGTCATTAACGTTTTGCATGAAGGAGGAAAGCCATTGTGAACTAACTTTGAATGAAGTTAAAAATGATAAGAGATTAAACCATACTTCATTTTTATAAGGATCAAGATATGCATGTGAATTAAATCCTTGTAAATGTTCATCTCAAAAAGAAATCTTCCTTCATCAAGAAGGAATTCATATGAAAGAATCATCAAATCCATTTCTCGATTAAAAATCATTTTTCACAAGGTAAATTCATGAGAGATGCATTTGTTAATCAATTTCATATGTCAAAAATTATGGAGCATTGATATGAAATAAACTTTAAGTAACATAGGCTCATGAAAGCTCCATTAAAGAAATACATTAATTCCGGAAGAGAAATACAAATTCATGTATTGTTAGGATCAAGAAAATTTGAAAATGAAATTTAACACATTCATGTATTCGGACACAATTTTACCATAACTTTTCAAACACAATCATGAAGGTAAAACATGCTTATCATCATGGAAATTTTTGCATCTAAAACACATAATTTTCAATATGTTGTTGAAGCATATAATCAAGTAAAATTCGTATCATAAGATTTTCAGCATTGAGTTTCTAAGTGATTGATCAAGGATCAAGAAAGTCCAAAAATAAAATTTAATAACTTCATGCATTCGGACAAATCAACATTCATAATTCTCTTCTAATGAAGTTAAATTGTTCTTCACTTAAACGCTTTGTAAAAATATCAGCTAGTTGATGTTTAGTATCAATGAACTCTATAATTACATCATTATTAGTGACATGATCTCGTATAAAGCGATGTCTAATATCAATATGCATTATTCTTGAGTGTTGAATGAGATTCTTTGTTAAACATATTACACTTATATTGTCACATTTAATGGGAATATTTTTAAGATGAACTTTATAATCTTCTAAGATATTTTTCATCCACACAACTTGTGCACAACATGCACTAGCTGCAATATACTCAACTTCGGTTGTTGATAGGGAAACCAAGTTTTGTTTCTTAGATGACCAAGAAACAAGGGCATGTCCCAAAAATTGATATGTTCCTGATGTGCTTTTTCTATCTAGTCTACACCCAGCAAAATCCGCATCAGCATAAGCAATTAACTCAAAATTCTCGGATTTTGGATACCACAATCCTAGATTTGTGGTACCTTTAAGATATGTAAGTATTCTTTTAACTGCTTTGAGATGAGATATCTTAGGATTCGATTAAAACATAGTACAAAGTCCTACACTGAACATGATATCTAGTATAGTTGGAGTGAGGTAAAGTAAACTTCCTATCATACCCCTATAAATTTTTTGATCAAAGCTTTCTCCACTTTCATCAATTTCTAACTTAGTGGAGGTGCTCATAGGAGTATTGATAGCTTTTGAGCTTTTCATATTAAATCTTTTTAGCAAATCTAAAGTGTATTTAGTTTGACTAATAAAGATGTCATTGCTTAATTGTTTAATTTGTAAGCCTAAAAAGAAGGTTAATTCTCCCATCAAACTCATTTTAAATTCAAGGCTCATATTTTTAGCAAAAGATTCACAAAGAGATTCGTTCGTAGAACCGAAGATAATATCATCAACATAAATCTGAACAATGAGAAAATTATTTTCAAAATTTTTGATAAACAATGTAGTATTGACCTTGCCTTTAGAGAAATTATTTTATATAAGAAAAGAACTAAATCTCTCATACCAAGCCCTTAGAGCTTGTTTTAAACCATAAAGAGCTTTAGTTAATTTAAACACATGATAGGGAGGCTATTATTTTCAAATCCAGGAGGTTGTTCAACATAGACTTCTTCGGAAACAAAGCCATTAAGAAAAGCGATTTTAACATCCATTTGAAACAACTTAAAATTATTACTACTAGCATAGGCAAGGAGCATCCTTATGGCTTCTAATCGAGACACAGGAGCAAAGGTTTCTTCGTAATTAATACTTTTTTCTTGGTTGAAACCTTAGACCACTAATCTAACCTTGTTTCTAACCATGATACCAGATTCATCTTGCTTGTTTCTAAAGACCCATTTAGTACCAATAACTAAATGGTCATTTGGCCTAGGAACAAGCTTCCACACCATATTTATCTCAAATTGATTTAACTCATCTTGCATTGCGATAATCCATGAATCATCTTTCATGGCTTCGTCAATACATTTAGATTCAATTTGGGAGAGAAAAGTGATGTTGGCACAAAAGTTTTTAAGAGAAGAACGTGTTTGAACCCCCTTAGATGTGTCTCCTAAGATTAGCTCCTTAGGATGAGTATCTACATATTTCCAATCCTTGGGTAAGAATGTTTCGGAAGTGGATGCATCCAAGTTGCTAGTTGGAGAAGGGGTTTCATTTAAATTCAAAGAATCAAAATCAACATCATCATCAAAATCATTTTTCTTGATTTCGGAAATCTCATTGAAAACAACATAAATGGATTCTTCTATAATTAAAGTTCTTTTATTGAAGATACGAAATGCTTTAGAAATTGAAGAATAACCAAGAAAAATTCCTTCATCGGATTTAGTATCAAATTTTCCTAAGACATCTTTTTCATTCAAGATAAAACACTTACACCCAAAAACTTTAAAATATGAAACATTAGGTTTTTTATTGTTCCACAACTCATAAAGAGTTTTGGTGAGTAAGGATCTTACTAGAACTCTATTCATAATATAGCATGTAGTGTTTACGACTTCGGCCCAAAAGTATTTATGTAGACTATGTTCATTCAACATGGTTCTTGCCATTTCTTGTAAATTTCTATTCTTTCTTTCAACTACTCCATTTTTTGAGGATTTCTTGGAGTAGAGAAGTTGTGGTTGTATCCATTAGATTCACAAAATTCTTGAAAATCAAGGTTTTGAAATTCACCACCGTGATCACTTCGAATTGATGAAATCATAGAACCCTTTTCATTTTGAACAAATTTACAATACTTGGTGAAATATCTAAAAAATTCATTTTTGTATTTCAAGAAATAAGTCCATGTGTATCTACTATAATCATCTACAATAATAAAATTGTATTTGCTACCTCCTAGGCTTGATGTAGAGATTGGTCCGAATAAGTCCATATGGATCAATTGCAAGGGTCTAGAGGTGCTTATTTGATTCTTAGATTTGAAGCTATCATTTATTTGTTTTCCTAATTGACAAGCATCACACACATTATCTTTGATGAACTTGATATGAGGAATTCCTCTTACAAGTTTTTTGGATGAAATTTGGGTGATTAGTTTTATGCTAGCATGACCTAATCTCCTATGCCAAAGCCAAGCATCGTCATTCAAAACCGAGAAACACATTTCATTACAAAGATCATTGATGTTAATGGTGTATACATTATTTTGTTTTAATACAATCATATATGTGTTTTTGTGTGGTTTTTCAATAATACAAGCATTAGATTCAAATTTGACAATATATCTTTTATCACATAATTGACTAATACTCAAGAGATTATATTTTAAACTATCAACTAACAAAACATCTTCAATAAAGAAGATGGATTTGTTATCTATGGTTCCTTTGCCAATGATTTTACCCTTGTTATTGTCTCCGAAGGTGACTTAGCCTTTGTCTATGCTAGTGAGCTTAGAGAATTGAGATGGATCTCCAGTCATATGCCTTGAGCATTCACTATCAAGGTACCATCTCTTGCTCCTAGCTTGTGGTGATATATATTTCTACAAAAAAGGATAATTATTAGGTACTCATTTAATCTTGGGTGCCTCAAAAATCGATCTAAATTGTTTATCATGTTGCATGGAGTTCTTTATGGTTCCTTTTGGAATCCAAATCAATTTGTTAGGACTAATCTTCTTGAATGGACAATGATAAGTTCTATATCTATGTTTGCAATAAAAGTTGCATTTGTTTTGGTGCGAAACATGTAAGATAGGGCCTTTAATGAAAGTGATTGGATTTTGGTGAGAGCTTCTCACAAATCCGATTCTACTTCTTTTAGGAACGTGACCCTTATTTGTAAGGATTATATTCAAAGACTTGCTACCAACGTCAAATTTCTTCAAGGTATCCTTGAGTAGTAAGTTCTCCTTTTGGAGAATTTCTAAATCATGACATTTCGTACATGGAACTAAACTATCATTATATTTAATTTTTAATTTATCAAAATTACTAACAAGAATATCATGCTCCTTTTTTAACAATTATTTTTTCTATTAATTGTTTTGCATTCATCAAATAAATCATAGAAAGCCTTTAACAATTCATCAAATGATAAATCTGCATCAATTAAATTTGATACCTCCTCTTCGATGGCCATGAGTGTATAATGAGCAACTTGCTTGGTGTTGCACTCCTCTTCTTCGGATTCGCTTGAGTCATCCCATGTTGTTTTGACCATCTTCTTCTTTGGTATTCTCTTCTTGGCTTGGGGACATTCACTTTTATAGTGTCCTGGCTTCTTGCATTCGTAGCAAATAACTTGGTCCTTTTTGAGTTCAAATTTAATTTTAGTGTTATTTTTAAATTTGTTTCTTTTAATAAATTTTTTAAATTTTCTTGTTAAAAGTACCAAGTCATCGTCAAAGTCCTAATCACTTGAGTTTTTTCTCAAGTGGTCTTCTTGAGTTCTAAGTGTCATATCCTTCCTATTCTTTGGAAGGGTGTCCCCAAACTCTTTATGAGCTTTGTAAGTCATTTCATAAGTCATTAATGACTCGATTAATTCTTCAAGAGGGAAGTTGTTTAAATCTTTAGCCTCTTGAATGGCAGTGACTTTAGGGTCCCAACTCTTTGGAAGGGATCTTAGAAATTTATTAATGAGCTCAAAATCCGAAAAATTTTTACCGAGTCCTTTTAGACCATTGATGACATCTATGAAATGGGTGTACATGTCACCTATGGTCTCGCTCAGTTTCATTCGAAAAAGTTCATAAGAATCTACTAAAAGATTGATTTTTGACTCTTTCACTCTACTCGTGCCTTCGTGAGTCACTTCGAGTGTATGCCAAATATCAAATGTTGTTTCACAAATCGAAACACGATTGAACTCGTTTTTATCAAGTGCACAAAATAAGGCATTAATAGCCTTTGCATTAAGAGCGAAAGTCTTCTTCTCCAATTCATTCCAATCGATCATTGGAAGAGAAGACTTTGAAAATCCATTTTCAACAATATTTGAAAATTCAAAATCCATGGAAATAAGGAAGATCCTCATTCGGGTCTTCCAATAGGTGTAATCCGTCCCATTGAACATAGGCGGACGTGTAATAGAGTGACCCTCTTGGTTTCCGGCATATACCATCCCTCTTAGGTTTTAATCCAATTGAGAGTGAACCCGCTCTGATACCAATTGTTAGGATCAAGAGCACTAGGGGGGGGGGTGAATTAGTGCAGTAGAAAACTTTCAACGATTAAAAAGACTTTCGTATGAAAACTATTTCGAAAAGAACTTTAACTTGAGAGCAAACAGAAGTATAGATGATGTAAAGCAACGGAGGCAGTTTGCAATTAAGATAAAGAGCAGAATGTAAATGCAAACTGAGATTTAGAGTGGTTCGATCAATCTTGACCTACATCCACTTTTGGCTTCCACCTCTGACGAGGTCACCGACGTCCACTAGAGGCCTTCCTTCAATAGGCAAAGGCCAACCACCCTTTTACAGCTTTTCTCCTTTGGATGGGCTTAGGAGACAACCCTTATAGATTTTCACTCCTCTCTTGAATGATCAAAACTTAGAAGGAAAGAGGGAGAAAAAATTCTAGCCTTTTACAACACTTTTAAGCTCTCAAATACTCAGAATAAAAGCAAGCTTTTGGTTACCCTTTCATGCAGAAAGGGTGAGGTTTATATAGGCCCCAATCAGTTTGATTTTGGAGCTCAAAAGTGTTCATTCTCAAATTTTCGGGGTCTTGACGATACCACCACTATAACTGGGCGGTACTACCACCTGTCATCTGTCACTGAGCGGTACTACCGCTTGACATCACTCGGAGACTGAGCTCAGGCGATACCACCGCTGGCAGTAATAACTACCGGCGATACCACCACCTAACAGGGGCGGTACTACGGCTCAGAACTCCTGGGAGACCGAGTCTCCTGGGCGGTGCCACCACTGGCCAAGAATTCTGGGTCCAAATGGGCTGATCCATTCGGCCCAATTTGGGTCTGTCAAGGGCCTAGTTGGCCCCAGATTAAATTAATGGGATTACCTCTCAATCCTAACTTAATCTACATGCTAACTATGATAATTAAGACATCAATACTATAGATCATGTTCCGGTGCGTTAATCACTTCTTTCGGCAAGCTTCCGACGAACATCCGATAAACCCTCGACGATGCTCCGGTAGACTCCCGGCAAACTCCTAGACTTGTGACGATCCTTCCTCTTGATGAGTTCTGACGAGCTTCTTTGGCAAGCTCCTAGACTTCTCGGATTGTTCCCGCAGAACCTCCGATGACCATCCGGACTTCCGACGAACTCTCGAACCCCCAACGTGATCTTGATCTGGACTCCGACTCAACACCTGCTGTATGTCTTACTACTGTCGTAGTTAATCCTGCACACTTATCTTAACATACGGATTAGATAACCAAATGACAATTGACTTCATCATCAAAATCCTAGATTCAACAATTATGAATTCTTGATAATGTCTTTTGGACTCACTAATGCTCCTTCAACCTTCCAAAGTCTCATGAACCATATTTTTCAAAGCTTTTTTCGTAAATTTATATTGGTATTTTTTGATGATATTCTTATTTACAGCTCTTCTCTTGAGACTCACTTTCAGCATTTATGGGTTATTTTGACGATCCTTCGGGAGAATACTCTTTTTGTTAAGCAGCCAAAGTGTAGCTTTCTCCAGCAAAAAGTAGAGTACCTTGGGCATATAATATCAGAAGGTGTGGCGATAGACCCAACAAAAATTGAAGCCATGCAAGGCTGGTCAAAACCTACAAACGTGAAATTACTAGGCGGGTTCCTTGGACTAACGGGCTACTACCAAAACTTTGTCAAGGATTATGGGAAGATTAGTGCACCCCTCACTTCTCTACTAAAAAAAGATGTCTTCCAATAGTCGAACAAAGCCTCTACTACCTTCGACAAACTTAAAGTAGCCATGATGACGTCGCCGATGCTAGCGCTACCAGATTTCAACCGACCTTTCATCATTGAGGTCGACACATCTAGAGTCAGAATTGGTGCCATTCTCATGCAAGATGGTTGACCACTCGCATACACCAACAAGGTGTTGTCTCCCTTCCATCAAAACATGTCAAGATATGATAAGGAGATGCTCACCATTGTGTATGCCATAATAAGGTGGAGACTCTACCAGATCGGTCGCGATTTCAAATTAAAACTGACCATAGAAGCCTCAAGTACTTTTTGGAGTAGAAGATATCATCCCCTGAGTAGCAAAAATGGGTAACCAAACTTCTAGGATTTGATTATGAAATTATTTACAAAAAGGGGAAAGAAAATATTGTTGCAGATGCACTCTTATGGCTACCTGAGCAAGCTAAATTTTTAGCCATCTCCCTTCCTACCATCGGCTTCCTCGAGGACATTATGTTAGGAAAGCAATCGACACTAAAAAGGGGGGGGGGGGGGGGGGGTGAATTAGTGCAACGGTAAAATCACATCGGTTTCAAAATTTTCGTATGTTCGATAAAAATCGATTTTAGAAAGATAGCTTGAAAGCATATAGAAGAGTGTAAGGCAGTTGAGCAATAAACAAGTAAGATAATTTGTAGTAAATGTAAATTGCTCAAAAGTAAATGCAAACCAGATTTTATAGTGGTTCGGTCATCGTGACCTACATCCACTCCGCTGATTCCTCTTCCGTCGAGGCCACCGGCATCCACTATCGGTCTTCCTTCAATAGGCGAAGACCAACCACCTTTTACACCCCTCTTCTCCTTTTCACAAGTTTAGGAGACAACCTATACAAGCACTCACTCCTCTCTTAAACAGAATTCTAGACTTACAGTAGAGGAGGGAATTTCTCAAGGGATTGCAACAGCATTTTCTCACTTTTAAATTCTCTGTACTTGTGTATGTTAACTAGGGATGAAAGGAATATTTATAGGCTGATTCAAACTTGGAGCCTAAAAATATCTCATCCCGGGTTTCTTGGGTACGGGCGGTACCACCGCCTATGCTGGGTGGTACCACCGCCAATGTCAGTCTGACACTAAGTCTGACACTGACACTACACTAGATGGTACCATCGCCTGCAACCTCTCGAAGTTTGTGTCTGGGCGATATCACCACCCAAACTGGAGGTACCATCGCTTGACACAGTCTCAGAGACTGTGCCACGATGGTGCCACCTCTTAGGTCATTATTTGGGCCTTCCACTTGGCCCAACATAGCCCAAACTTGGGTCACTGAATGGGCCTTTCTCTTAGCCCAAAACAATCCTATTTTGGGCCCAGTTAGCCCCTAATTGAGTTGGTCTAATTACATTCTAAACCGACTCAACCTAACTCAATCTAGGCAAATTATTACAAGCACTAATCATGTGTTGTTCGGCATGTCATTAGTTCTTTTGGCGCTTCGTCCGATCCTTCGACGCATCGTCCTCTTTTGCGGCTTTTGCCTAATCGGTATGTTGACTTCTGTAACTCTGATCTCCTTGGCGCAATGTCCACTCTTCTATGCCCGATGCCCGAATTCTCAGCCCGAAGCATTTTGCCAACACGTCGACTTTCCTTGTATTAAAATCATCCTACATGAAATGCACTCCATACCTTCAATAGGGCACTTCGGAGTCCTGAGAACCTACAAAAGAGTGAAGCAAAATTTTTATTGGAGAGAGATGAAAAAAATTATTTTAGAACATGTGGCACAATGTGATGTATGTCAATAGCACAAGTGTGAAATAGTAGCAAGTCCAGGGAAGCTATAACCATTACCCATATTGGACTCGGTGTGGACTGACATCTTCATGGATTTTATCGAAGGGCTGCCATCTTTCAAAGGTAAAAGTATAATTCTTATGGTGTTTGATCAACTTACGAAATATGCTAATTTTTGTGCTTTGCGAAATCCCTACACTACTGCTAGTATTGCCCATATTTTCATAGAAAATATTGTTAAACTGCATGGGATGCCAAGGTCCATTGTAAGTGATTGTGACAGGATCTTCACCAGTAAATTTTGGACCGATTTATTTCAGTTATAAGGCACCAAACTCAAGATGAGCACAGCATATCATACATAAACTAACAACTAAATAAAGGTGATGAACAGGTGTTTAGAGACGTACCTTTGGTATTTCGCTAGTGATCGGCCAAAGGAGTGGGTGAAATGGCTTCCCTAGGCCGAATGGTGGTACAATACTACATATCATTCATCTACAAAATGTGCCCCTTATGAAGCACTGTATGGTCAACCAATCCTTATGATTCCAAAGTATGTAATTGGCTCGGCCAAGGTAGATCAGGTTGACTAAGAATTGATTAATAGGGACAAACTCCTACAACTACTAAAGGATAATCTCTCTACCACTCAAGCTAGAATAAAGTAGCAAGCCAATACACAATGAAGCGAAAGAGAATTTTCAGTAGGAGATTGGGTTTATCTTCGCCTATAACCATACAAGCAACTCTCCATCAACACACGAGCCTCCATGAAGCTATCCCCATATTTTTATGGCCCCTATCAAATCACGAAGTGTATTGGAGCTGTGGCGTACAGACCTAAATTATCTGAGGATGCCAAAATTCACCCTGTCTTCCACGTGTCATACTTAAAGCTCGAGTTAGGAGAACACAAGTCAGCCCGGATCTAACTACCCAACACCATTAATGATGGAGATATTCAAGCCCAACCACAAGCCATCCTCGACCATAGAATCATGATGCATCGCTGATGTCCCTCTACTGAAGTACTAGTGCATTAGAATAATTTACCACTTGAAGACGCCACATGGGAATCACATGAGGAGCTGAAGACATTGTTCCCTAAGTTCATGAAACCTCAACCTTGAGGACAAAGCTGATTTGGAGAGGGCGAGCTTGATAGGACCCTAGCAAGGTTGGGTCCTACTCAACTAAGAAGCAGCTAATAAAACCCTATAAAATTGTAATAAACCCCACCTAGCCACCTCTATCCTATAAAGAATAGTGGCTAGGGTTTATATTTGGGCCTTTGGGCTTTCTAGTCGCCGCCCTCTTTTATTGGGTTGGTTGGTTAGGGTTGAGGGCAAAAGGGGTAACTCACTTAGGAAGCAGCCCATATAGCTAGGGTTTGGAGCCCTATATAAGCATATAGCCTCCATCTCTTTGAGAATAAGATCTATCTACAATTGTAGCTATTTGGATGACTTCTAGGAGGGTGGAACCCCTTTAGCGTTCTAAGAAGTGATCTCCCTCAAAGATCAATCTATATAGAATTCCTCTAGGGTTCTATCATGATCAGATCTTATGACTTCGTTAAAAACAAAGATGAAACTTATATATACAAGAAGGACTTAAGGGAAGAATCTTATATCTTAGTGATTTAGATATATAGAGATAGATCCAAGAGGATACTTGGCTTGTCTCAGTTTAGGTACATAGACACTATTGTCAAAAGGTTTGGCATGAAAAATTCCAAGAGAGGTCTCACACCAATGAGACATGAGATATCACTTTCTATGAGTATGTCCCCAAAGACTCCTAAAGAAAGGGCAAACATGGATAGGATATCCTTTGCCTCAGCGATAGAATTTATCATATACGTCATGCTATGTACCAAGCCTGATATAGCACATGCTTTGAGTGTCACGAGCAGGTATCAAGTAGATTTAGGCCTATAGCATTGGAAAGCAATAAAATGTATCCTTAAGTACTTGAGAAGGACTAAGAATCTTTTACTGATTATGAAGGTAGTAGCCTTAGGGTTGAAGGCTACACGGACTCAAGTTTTCAGTCTAATATCGATGATAGCAAGTCTAATTCAGGTTTGTATACACTTGGAAATGAGGAGCAGTATGCTGGAAGAGTTCCAAGTAAGATACTACTATTGACTCAACCACGGAGATGGAGTACATTTGTCAGAACCCTTGTAGATTCTAAGCTTGGGGTTGATCTCTTTAGAGGATCGGCCTCCTTGGAACTCTATAGGGGTTCCTTCCTCCAAATTGCTGCTCAAAGACTGCAAAAAATATTCATCTATTGCTTATCAAAAGAGGATGAATACATGGCTATTTATAGGGCTTCTAAACCCTAACTCCTAATAGGACTCATACTCAAGACTCCTACTTCTAACCAACTTCTAATAGGACTCCTACTCAAGACTCCTATTCCTTTACAACCTCCTAACCCTAGCCAACCTCTTCACCTCTTTAATAGGGGTTGACTTAGGTAGGTTTTACATGAATGCTCCTCTCAATTAGAACTCTCCTAGCTAGAGTCCTAATAGACTCGCCCTCTTCAAATCGGCTTTGTCCTCGAGGCTGACGATCCATGAATTTTGGGAATTTGATCTTCAAGTCGTCATAGTTCTCCCAAGTAGCACCTTCTACTAGTAAGTTTGCCCACTATATTACCACTTCAGTAGTAGGTCGTTGTCATCGAGTCACGATCTATCGATCAATAATGGCACTCGATTGGGTCTAGAGTTCTTCTTAGGTAGTCATATTTGGTGGATAGCTTTGGGCTATCTCCAAACACTTGTTTACCACTTCTGTCTAGCCATCGGTTTGTGGGTGATACGATGTTTTCCTTTTCAATTTAGTGACCTGCATCTGGAATAACTCTGTCTAAAATCTGCTAGTGAAGATATAAGTAGAATTTGGCACAAGCACAATGCGTCCCTTATAGTGTAATTCTTTTGAGTCCCAATTGTAATGAGCCACGGAGCCGCGTCCTCCAATTTTTTTATGATCTTACTGGTCTCCTGATCTTCCTGCCATTCCCTCTCAATATCCTCAAGTTGCTGGTCAAAAGTGAAATGACCGAAAATTCAGCTTGCTAGGGTAGCCGCGAAAGCACATCTGCAACAACATCCTCTTTCCCCCTTTTGTAAGTTATTTCATAATCATATCTAAGAAGCTTTGTTATCCATTTTTGTCACTCGGGGAAAGATATCTTCTGATCCTAGAAATATTTTAGGCTTTTATATTCAGCCTTGATTAGAAAGCGTTGCCTGATCAAGTACGGTCTCCACTTAGCCACCGCATGCACAATCGCGAGCATCTCCTTATCGTAAATAGTCATCTTGAGATGAGAAGGAGATAACACCTTACTAGTATAAGTGAGGGGGTGACCATCTTGCATTAGTATAGCACCAATTTCGACTCTAGAGGCATCAGCTTTAATAACAAAAGTCTTGCCGAAGTCGAGTAGTGCTAGTACAGGCATTATCATCATTGCAGCTTTAAGTTCGTCGAAGGTAGTGGTGGCTTTGTTCAACCATTAGAAAGTATCTTTTTTCAACAAAGAAGTAAATGATGCACTGATCTTTTCATAGTTTTTCACGAACTTGCGGTAGTAGCCTATTAAACCGAGAAAGCCATGTAGTGATTTTATGTTCCTCGGGGTCAGCTAGTTCTGCATTGCTTCAATTTTTGTTAGATCTACCATCACTTCTACTAATATTATGTGCCTAAGGTACTCTACTTTTTGCTAGAGAAATCTGCACTTTAGCTGCTTAACAAAGAGAGTATTCTCCCGAAGGATCGTAAAACAACCCGTAAATGTTAAAAGTGAGTCTTAAGAGAATGGCTATAAATGAGAATATCATCAAAAAATACCAACATAAATTTGCAAAGAAAGCTCCAAAAAATATCGATTCATGAGACTTTGGAAGGTTGAAGGAGCATTAGTGAGTCCAAAAGGTATTATCAAGAATTCATAATGGTCGTTATATGTATGGAATGTAGTTTTTGGAATGTCGTCTTCACATACTCGGATTTGGTGGTAATCAGATTGGAGGTCCAACTTCGTGGAGACTCGAGCTCCTTTTAAATCATCAAGAAGTTCATCCACCACTAGTATTGGATACTTATCCTTGACGGTGATGCTTAAAGCTTGGTAGTCGATGCACATCTACCAAGTTCCGTCATTCTTGCGTACAAGTAGCACCGGTGAGGAATAGGGGCTGCAACTTGGCCAAATCACCCCTATTTCAAGCATCTCCTTTACAATCTTTTTAATTTCATCCTTCTAGAGGTGAGGATATCAGTATGGCTGAGTATTCGCTGGTGGCTTGCCTAGAAGGATTGGAATCCGATGGTCATGTTGCCGAGTAGGAGGAAGGCCGTGTTGCTCAGCAAAAATGTCGGCAAATTTAGCAAGCAATTGGGCAAGATTTTGATCTTTAATTTCTATTTCTTCCCTCCCTTTGGTTGCTGTTGGAGATGCATCAAAAAACCACCATTTACTTTGTGCAAAACTTTCTCCATAAGTTGGGTCGAAACGGTGGTTACGTTGCTTCTACGCTTACCGCGTAGGATGATTTGTTTACCTTTACAGTAGAATTTTATAATTAATTTGGAGAAGTTTCAAGAGACATCACCTAGCATCGTCAGCCATTCTATGCCAAGCACGACCTCATAGTTATCAATTGGTAAGAGGAAGAAGTCGGTGATAATTTCTTGGTCTTGTAGTAATAGTTTCACCTGCGGATATCTTAAGTCACACTTTAGGATTCTTCCGTCGACTGCCTTTACGTCAAAATTGATGCAACCTTTGATGTGGAACACTATCTGAGCAGCAACCTTACTATTTAGGAAGTTATTAGTGCTGCCCATGTCGATGAGAATAGTGATCGGTTGTTGTTTGAAAAGGCCTCCAACTTTCATCGTTTGTAGGTTTGAGTAGTTGGGTAGTGCATGTACCGTAACGTCAGTCGGTTGTGGCTCTTCTTCTACATCTTCTTCTTTATGTTCAAGGCTCTCTTCTGGATGTTCAAAGAGCTCTTCTTCTACTAGTTCAATCATAAGAAGTCTCCCTTTCCTACAACGATGCTCGTGGCTCCATGGCTCGTCGTAGTGCCAACATAACCCTTTCACAGATCGCTCCTAAAGCTCTTCTCTTGTCAACCTTTTTGGTGCAGGGACTCAGTTGATAGTAGGGGGGACTAAGGTCTTCAGTATTGCTAGTCTGGGAGCGGCCTTAGTCCTTCGAGCTTCATGGTTCAGTCACTCCTCTTGAAGTCGTGCGAAAGAGATGGCTACCGTAAGCGTGTACGGTTGTCACGCTTTAATTTCTCCCTGGATCTTTGGCTTCAAGCCCTCAATGAAGGTCCCCAATAGCTATTTTTTAGACCAATCATGAGTTTGATTAGATAACCTTTCAAATTTGGTTTGGTACTCCTAAATGGTAGCGGTTTGTCGGATCTTTGCTAGTTGTCCATCAATGTTCTCGCAATCGGTTGGTCTGAAGCGGATCAGCAGCCCTTCTTTGAATTGTCGCTATGAGAGGACTCCATGAGTGTGTTTAAACTAGTCAAACCACTATATAGCATCCCCTTCTAGATATATAGCCATAATTTCCATCATAGATGTGTCTGCGGTTTTGTGGTACCGAAAATATCGTTCTATGCACAAGATCCAACCAATCGGATCTCCTTCTTCCCATCTAGGGAAGTCCACCCTTATGCATGGATAGTTGGAGTCAGTCATAGAGCCTCCCCTCTTTTGGAAGTCATCTCTTCGGGCTTGGTGCGATTGGTTAGAGCTCTCTCCTTGATGTGATTTCTTCGGGCTTGGTGGTCGGCTCAAACTGAGTTCGGTAAAGAGAGTCTGAATCTTATCCTCCATTTGCGCCTCGAAGGCTTCGAATTTAGTATTGATTATCTTCTCATATGCCATAGTATTTATCTCCAAATCTGTGATGTTAAGATCTCTCTTTTGTTGTCGGGTTAACGGCATGTATAGGTTGAGAGAAGTGATGGTCGAAAGGGTTGGTGGATTGGTAGATGTAGGTTACGGTTTAGGCTTGTTTTGTGGCTGTTTTGGGCGCAATTTGAGGGTATGGTTTGGTGGAGTTTTAGGGTTGTGATGGTAGTAGATGAAGATTAGGGAAAAAAGTTTTAGATCTATGGTATATGGCAGCAAAGGTTTGATAGAAATCAGTGGAAGTTGCTACAGGTATGTGTTGTCTTGTAAGAGCAGAATTATCATCGAAGAAACAATGGTTTCTCAATGAAATTTCTAGCAAAAACCAAAAGATTTGAGGAGGAATTTGACAACAAAATCTTAGTTTATATAATAGCAAGGATGACCAATTTAATTAAGAAAATTTTGGTAGTATAACAGTAAGGAAATTGGTACAAGTTGTGATAGTAGAATTCTCATCAAAAAATTTTAGCGATTTGCGACGAAAATTTACAACAACACAAGAACAATTTTAGAGATGAATTCCTCAATAAATCAACCTTAGATGGAAGCCAAGATAATTTATGAAGTGTATAAGAAATTTCATTCAAAAAGGATTGCAAATAGATCGGTTAAGGCAATAATATATGGCTGAAATTTTCTGCAGCAATCCTTCGTTCGCAAAGATGATAACTTTTATGATGGAAGGAATTCACAGTACGGGATAGATAAGAAGACTTCTTCTTAGTATTTTGAATGGAAAATTATAGCAACAAAAGGTATTAGTGATAGGAGAATACCGTATCTCTAATGCAATTGGAGGTGACGGTAGTAGATTGATTTGATCTACAACAGAAGATGACGATGGAGATGGCGACGTCAAGAGCAATTGCGAGAATTGTTTGGCTGGTGGTGGGCAGCATGGATGGCAGTAAAAGCAGCAAGATCGCTGCTCTAATACCATGTGATAGAACCCTTGCAGATTCTAAACTTAAGGTTGATCTCCTTAGAGGATTGGCCTCCTTGGAACTCTATAGGGGTTCCTTCCTCCAAATTGCTGCTCAAAGACTGTAGAAAAGATTCACCTATTACTTATTAAGAGAGGATGAATACATGACTATTTATAAGGCTTCTAAACCCTAGCTCCTAATAGGACTCCTACTCAAGACTCCTATTCCTTTACAACTCCTAATTCTTCTCTAAGAAACAACCTCCTAACCCTAGTCGACCTCTTCACCTCTTTAATAGGGGTCGGGTTAGGTAGGATTTATATGAATGCCTCTCTCAATTAGGACTCTCCTAGCTAGAGTCCTAACAACATTGCTGCAATAGAGGCAGCAAAGGAAGGAGTCTAGATGAAGAAGTTCATCACAGATGTAAGAGTCATGCTGGGCAGCATGGAGTCGATTCCCATATATTCCGATAATAATAGGGCGATTGCTCAAGCGAAGGAACCCAGGTCTCATCAAAAGTCTAAGCACGTTCTAAGGAGGTTCCACTATATAAGAGAGATCGTGTCCCGAGGAGACATAGTAGTGGAAAGAGTTCCATATAAAGATAATATCGCAGATCCACTAACAAAGCCGTTGTCTCATATTGTCTTTGAGCATCACAAGGGTTTGATGAGGATCGGACACATAGGTGACCGATTTATAAGAAATTGGCATTCAGATTTCTTATGTGTCTTATGTGCTTCGAACTTATTCTTCTAATTTACAGTAGATTATAGGTCGAGTGCTGCTGTAGCTTTCGGAGTAGATAGGGTTGAAAGTGTTGTCGATTAAGAATCCCGGTTGACAGCCCCAACTACAAGTCCTGTATTCGCCCTGGCAATGAAATCCGTGTCGAGTTCGGGTGTTGAAGAGGAATCTGACTTTTCTCAAAGCTGTCCTCTGCTCCGGAAGGTAACAGGGGTATGTTCCAAGCTCTTGAAAGATCGAGCAAAAAACTGGCTTTGCACCTTTTTTCCAATTGGCCAGTGACCCAAGGAAACGAAAGAGAATCAATTACATTTCTTATATGCTCCCACCCTCTCTTGACCCAATTGATGAACGAGACAAAAAGAGGAGGAGAGGGAAGGTTCGGGTCGATGGCGGGCTACAAGGATAAGAAGGCAAAGGAAAAGGAAGGGGAAAATCCGGATGGATGGAAGGATGGAAGGAAGGAAGAAGGGGACCAGATGGATGGCCTGGGGAAAGTGCTATTGTCTACGATAGGCCGCAACCAATACAAAATCAAGTTGGTTATCCAGTGCATTTTTCTATGATGATAAATAATATGGAATTCCTCCTCAAAGGGCCCATCAAAGCTATTTCATTATAGTTAGAGAGGAATCGAGAAAGGATGTATTGCATAATTCGAAAGCTGATACTTCTCTGACTTTAATTGAAACATAATGTGCTTGAAAAGACTCTCTCTCTTACGCTTGCTTTTCACTAGCCGTTTCGGACCTTCTATTTGGTTCTTTTCTTACTGGAATTCAAACGAGCCCTACTGCAAGCAAGACTCGGCAATATCTAAATAACAAATTGTATCTTCGAAGCGTGAAACAAAGGCATATCTCTATTCTCTTATAGGTTCTGATAGTGAAGTTATCAATTCCAGAACAGAGAGCACATCCGCTCTTCCGCCTCCTAACGCGTGCTATGAATTATTCTATTTCAAGACATAAGTTTGGACTTCTAATTCCGCTAATGATAGTCTCCTTTATTTCAAGACATAAGAGGGGACGGGACAGCTAATGATAGTCTCCTATATTTCAAGACATAAGCGGAGATTCCTAATGATAGTCTATAGCGGAACAATTGGAGTGGCCGGGAAGTGAGAGTCAAACTGGAAGAACAGAACAAACAAGCAACGCAACAACAAACTCTTTATGCACAAGGCAAGAACAAGAGCAGGTGCCTACGGAACAAGCAACTCGGGGTGGGGTTCAAATAGAATCTTCTTTGACTTTTCGGGGTGCCTAAGGAAGTAGTGCCAGTGAAGTCTACACTACAACATCAGATGCTTTACTAAAGGAAGCAGCAAGGCATTGTATAGAATATGGAGCTGGATCTTAAACCGAAGAGAATGCCCAATCAGAGGTTCAGTTGTCAAAAGTCAGAGGGCGTTAGCAATTCACGTTCTTGTTTTTCATCCTTAGTGGAATCTGTGAAATCTACAAGATCAGATGCTATTACTGGCTTTGATGCCCTCAGTATTGAAGTCGAGTTGCCTTACCCTCCCGAAATGCTCTTATGATGCATATTCACCTAACATCTTAGACGTCGTGGCCGCCCTTGCGTAATGGCTAACTCAAGCAGTCGAACGCTTAACTAACCTCACTATTAGGATGGACAGAGAGGCACGCATATCTATTATACCTCCTCCGACGAGGCACCCCAATCAGGCTAGGTATGGAATTCCAGAATCCAGGATATGTCATGAGCTAGGTAAGTGAGCTAGGTAAGTAAGGAGAGGTAGGCGTTAACACCAGGACTACCAGGGGCAGGCAACCACTGAGGAATGGAATTAGTTGACTCGGTCTCAGGGAAGGGGAGAGTTGACAGCGAGTTACCAAGGAAATAAGATTTCGGTAGGATTGAGTTTTGGAAACCCGATTTCGGTATGATTAGTGTAGTTCAATTGTCGAAGTTCGTTTCTTAAGTCAAGTCAAGTTGGTTAAGAGCGCAGGGTTGGGTGAGTTACCGGATTCCATTATACACAAGTAAGTAAACAGTGAGGGTAGGCCCCTAGTCACTTCATTCAACAACTACCCGAGCACACCATGCATTGAAAGAGAAATTCATCACAAACACACACAAGTAGATAGGTATGGGACATCATCCAAGGTCATCACAATAATTTCTCGTTTGGCATTCTCAATCTGCCGAACCGGCTAGCTATCAGGGTCTGTGTAAGTATAAGGGTCAATGTGAACGTCATGAAAAAGACGCTATTGCTCTTAATCCCTCTCTATTTGGAGCAGCAAAGAGGACAGTGGTTCATTCACTCCGTGAGTGGCCAATGCTTGAAGTCAGGTCTTAGGACGGCTATATTGACGACACACCAATGACGGACAGTCAAATGTCACCCAGCAGAATCCAGCGACCAATACAACCCCCACATAGGATCTTAACTGAAACATAGGGAATTCCTCTCCTAGCCAAGGAGACATCCACCGGATATTGAATTCTTTCTCTGCAAACCATTGGATCTACATAGAAAATATACCTCCTAGAAAGGGCCTTCCGGCGAGGAAAGAATGTGTGGAATTCCATCTATTCCTTCCTTTGGCTCGCGAGTGTCCTCAAGCTGCCAGAAGATCAACTTATTTCCGTATCTATCCTGGGAAAGAAAATTAGACATCAAACAAATTGAAGCATATTTATAGCCCCTTCATCGCCGATGTCCCTGGACTCCACGTACTCCAGTAAACGCCGCTGGTTCACTCTATGGCGATTTAGACAAGATCGCACTTGAGACATCCCAGAGATCAAAGAATTCGGCTAGGTTACCGTGGCTAGCAAAGTTCAATGACGGAAGGATCGGTTCATCATCGGGACTAGCAGCAACACCCGCGTGCAATTCCTCGTAAAGCGAGCAACCCTAAACATTGCCAAACCGAAAGACGTGGCTTTGGATTCGAGTTCTCCCTCTTTGACTCTTAGGGGTATGGGTTTCGCTAGGCTAGTCGTTGTCGAATCATCAGTTTGAATTGGTTGCGAATGAAAGAGAATACAAAGAGGTTAGCTCTGCAAATGAGGGCTCCGTCTCAATCAAAGCACTAAGAAGTTATCCAAGCATTGTTAACAAGCCAGAACACAGGACTTGTACATTAACCACCGGACAGCATCACAGTCAATCTTTCATGCTTGGTTCCGCTCTTCTTCTAACAGCAGGAGTGCCATGTTACTCTTGTCTGAGCCTTTTTCTTGATGATTTATAGCCCTTAGAATAAAACAAACACCTATGACTCGTTGTCTCAATCATAACTACAAACATCACCTCAAAGTATAGAGGGAAGGAAAGGATAGATCCCCGGGGAAGCTTCAGAGATTTTGGAGCTAGGAGGTATAGAAGAACTTGTGACTGATTTCGGTCATATCGGTCATAACCTGTTATGTAGAGTGAAATTCTTATTGAACCGACTTACCCACTGTCCCGAACTCTGGCAACAGGCTCCAATTCATTGAACCCTACTGACAAGAGTGAACTTCTTGCTGTGACTCATTTATTTGACTTATTTCGGGAGATTGGAATCGGTCGCGAAGATATCATTTTTGTCTATACTTTAACAGAAAATTGGCTTTGCACCTATAAGTCATAGGTGCCCTACAAGCCAATCACGTGAGTGATGGCACATGTGATTTAACACGCAGTCTTTTTGCTTATTATTATATATATATATATATATATATATATATATATATATATATATATATATATATATATATATATATATATATATATATATATATATATATATATATATATATATATATATATATATATATATATATATATATATATATATATATATATATATATATATATATATATATATATATATATATATATATATATATATATATATATATATATATATATATATATATATATATATATATATATATATATATATATATATATATATATATATATATATATATATATATATATATATATATATATATATATATATATATATATATATATATATATATATATATATATATATATATATATATATATATATATATATATATATATATATATATATATATATATATATATATATATATATATATATATATATATATATATATATATATATATATATATATATATATATATATATATATATATATATATATATATATATATATATATATATATATATATATATATATATATATATATATATATATATATATATATATATATATATATATATATATATATATATATATATATATATATATATATATATATATATATATATATATATATATATATATATATATATATATATATATATATATATATATATATATATATATATATATATATATATATATATATATATATATATATATATATATATATATATATATATATATATATATATATATATATATATATATATATATATATATATATATATATATATATATATATATATATATATATATATATATATATATATATATATATATATATATATATATATATATATATATATATATATATATATATATATATATATATATATATATATATATATATATATATATATATATATATATATATATATATATATATATATATATATATATATATATATATATATATATATATATATATATATATATATATATATATATATATATATATATATATATATATGTATATATATGTGTATGTATGTATGTATATTATGATGTCTATAGATTTGTGTAATGGAAATCAGATCGTAATGAGATCACAATAATAAGATCGATTCACCTTTAAACACAGACCCTAAATAATCCTGATCATAGGTTACTCGAGAGAGACATCGAGATAGCTGGACAGACTAATGGGCTATATACTCGTCCATATGATGGAGGTAGTTAGTCTCATATCTGCTCTTGTGGAGATACTAGGGATACAGTGCATGTGCTCATTGGATAATGAGTTCACTAATTGATCCACTCACGGAATTCTAAATGGTTAATTATACTTCGTTGTTAGATAGTGATTCCTTATCCTAGTGGTGTACTTAGTCCTTAGACTTAGATATACCAAGGATATACTAGATAAGTGCTCTATTCTTTGATACTGGACTTATAGATTTAGATGTTCCAGATCTAGCATAGTTGGTAATTAAGAGTGGTAGTCAACCTTACGAGAGCTATTAAGTGCCAATAGAGAATCATCCGCTCTCGGTGTCATAAGAGGAATATCCCATGTGTTCTTGCTCCAACAAATCCCTAGCTAGAGTCATTCAGATTGAGAGAGAAAGAGTTCTCCGAGGGAATCCGATTAGAGCGAGACTCGAGTAGAAACCGTATGGGTCTGATAGCACCATGCTCGATATACGATCTTTGAGATATTAGATGGATGAAAGACTATAGGTACATGATAACTAAGGATAAACAAGTCCAATAGATTAGATTCCCTAGTATCATTTGAGGACTGCGACGTAGTGGCCTAGTATGTCTGTAGTCGATGAGTCAAGTGAATTATTATTGAGATAATAATTCATTGAGCCAGAATGAGTTTTAATAGGTATGACTTATGGCTAGCACGATGTTGGGCCTAGAGGGTTACACACATATGGTAGGCGTTGCGACGAGTAAAGGTTCGGATATGAGATATCCGCTGGATACACTATCTTATTATATATCTAATAAGCTCCTGAATTATTGGATCCTATAGATAAGATCCAATAAGAGCAAATGAGAGATTATTGGATAGAGATCCACTAATCTAAGAGGCTTGGGTAGTTGAATGGAGATCCAATACCCAATAGGACATGATCCATTAGGGTTAAGTTGATAGGGGGCCTATATAAATAGGTGAGAACCAAACATCTATAAGCTAGAGGTTTTCTTGGTTGCCACCTCCTATTCTTCTCCTCAGATAGCAAGACTGAAGATTTGAGGAGCATCGTCGCAACCCTGCTCTATGGATCATTACTAGAGAGGAGGACGCTTGACGTCCTTCATCCTCTCCTACAAATCTATAAAGATTCAAGGATATACGATCTCCCTAGGTAACACAACTATCTCATGCATGGTTTTCAATTTTGTGGATTTTACATACCAATCTTCGCATAACGATAAACACATCTTTGAAAATTTTAAGGATTTTGTTTTTCTATTCTTCCATTACATATGTGATGTCACCCCTAGATTTCCCTACAAGGTGTTGTGATGAGTAGAGGTTCAAATATGATATATCCATTGGACCCCCTATCTTATTGGATATCCAATAAGCCCCTAAATTATTGGATCCTATGGATGAGATCCAATAAGAGCCAATAAGAGATTATTGGATAGAGACCCACTAATCTAAGAGGCTTGGGTAGTTGGATGAAGATCCAGTATCCAATATGGCATAATCCATTATGGTAAAGTTGATAAGGGTCCTCTATAAATAGGAGAGAACCAAAGGGCCTCTAGGTTCTTTTTAGCTATCACCTCCTATTCTTCTCTCTCTCTCTCTCCTCCTCAATCTATAGCCCCTATTTGGGGCATGTGAATAGAAAGAAGGGGTAGCTCCTTCTTGATTGTGTGGTGCGTGCAGTGAGGAAGATTGTATAATGATTTGAGAAGCATCTTCATAGCTCATACCGTATGGATCAGTGCTAGAGAGGAGGATANTTTTTTTTAAATATTTATTTTTTTTGAAAATTGCATGTTTTATGTTAATGGAATAAAAGTTATATAGAAATCTAATGATGTAAACCTATGAGATTAATCTTATATATGTGCTTGAGAAGCAAGAATGTGTATTTTGATGATTTTCATATGATTTCAATGAGCTGCATGACTTTTGTATGAAAGGCTTGATATTTGTTTATGTACATTATCTTTTTTTTTCAAAAGCTGTATGTTTTGACATAAGACAAAAATTTGAGCATGCTATTATAAATCAATCATATAAATTAAAACTAAAGAAGTTTTTAGGTATCTATAAGATCAATCAAAATTTTCGGAATGACATAGGGGGAGAAAGATTGCTAGCTCAAGGCAAATGCTGGCTAGCTTGTACTCTTCCCTACTTTCGACAAAAATAAAGGAGAGAAAGCTTTTGCTAGTTAGAACATGCAAAGAAAAGCAAAGTACAATCTTGCACAAGAAGCAAGTGTTGAATTGCCATGATTGAACTTAAGAATTTTACTATGCTTTTGTGCTTATATGTTGTGATGAAAATCTAGCTTCACGTTACAAAAACTTGAATATCTTTTAAAATAGCTAGAGCTACTTCTCCTTTTTGTTGATGACATAGGGGGAGAAGTATATTGATGACTTCATGCATTGAATTGAATATTTTATATATTTGCATGATGGTTTAAATGTTTTTCATAACATGTGATGAATGTTGCTTGGATTTGGGATAATCCAAGTGTTCTATCAATGGCATATTGATAGGGGGAGTTTGTTTAAACTCCGGGGAGTTAAGGTTAACTCCGGTAGTCATCAATTAGTTGTCATCATCAAAAAGGGGGAGATTGTTGAATCTCGGATTTTGATGATGAAACTAATTGATTGTGTTTAGATGTTTAACTACATTTTGAGTGATGCAGGTCTACTCGATCAGGATTAGACAGTTGACGTAGGAGGAATTGACGTTGTGCCGGAGGAGATCACGTTAGGATATTGGACGGTAGAATGCTTCGGACATCGGGCATCGGGCCAAGGAGAGCGGAATTGCACCAAGGATATCGGGGTTGCGGAGGTCAACCGCCGATTGGGCAATAAGCCGCAAGAGTGGACGATGCGCTGAAGAATCGGACGAAGCGCCAACCAATAACGTGCCAGGCAACAGAATGTCAATTCGCGTTGTAATAATTGTCTAGATCGGAGTAGAGTTTTGGCTTGTGTGTGCAGGATTAACTATGATAACGATGAAGACATAAAGCGAAACAAAGTGCCGGAGTCAAGCGCGAAGGATTCGTTGGGAGTTCGAGAGTTCGACGGAAGTTCGAAGGTTCATCGGGAATGCTGTCGAAACTAGTCGAGAATGAGTAGGGAGCTTGCCGAAGGGTTTTTCGGAAGCTCGCCAAAAGGTTCGTCGGAAGTTCACGGAGCTCACCGAGAAAGATCGGAGCTTGCCGAAGAAGCTCATTGGAACTCGCCAAGATCAAATCGTGAAGTCTAGGAGCTTGCCGGGAGTCCGCAGAATGGTTTCCGAGAGTTTATCGGAAGACCGCCGGAAGTTCGTCGAAAGCTCGCCGGAAGAAGTCTTGACTTATGGACTTTGTAATAGCTTAGAAAATGTCTTTAAATTTGTAATTAGTACGTTAATTAGGGCTAGGATTAGGTGTTAATCCTATGACCCAAGTAGGGGCCAATTCGGCCCAAGTTCGGACTGGTTTGGGCCAATTTTGGAGCCCAACCAGTGAGCTGAAATAGTGTAGGCGGTGGCACCGCCTAGACTAGGCGGTGGCACCGCCTAGACTAGGCGGTGGCACCGCCCAGAGGCCGAGAGTTAGGCGGTGGAACCGCCAGTCTGGGCGGTGGCACCGCCCAGCACCCGAGAGCCAAGCGGTGGCACCGCTGGACTGGGCGGTGGCATCGTCCAGTACACTGTCAGTGTCAAAACTGACAGGCGGTGGCACCGCCACTAACAGGCGGTGGCACCGCTAGCTTCGGGAACATAAGAGAATTCAAATTTTTGGAGCCCAAATTTGAATCCTCTTGAGGCCTATAAATACCCCTCAATTCTCAGCAGAGAGAACAACCTTTTGAGAAGCTAGAAGTTGAGAAAATCTTTAGGAAAAGTCTTGTTTTCAATAGCTTGAGTGTTCACCTCATTTCTTTTCATTGAAATCTTTGTAAAAGGGTGAACCACTTGTAAGAGGTTGTAAGAGGGGTGTAAGAAGGAGGTTGATCTTCGCCTAGTAAAGGAAGATCGTTAGTGGATGCCGGTGACCTCGACGGAAGAGGAATCGGAGGAGTGGATGTAGGTCACGATTGACCGAACCACTATAAACTATCGTCTTCTCTGGTTTGCATTTACTTCCTGCTATTATCTTACTGCAAACCATCTTCACTTTGATGCTCTACTTCTTTGTCTCCTTCATACGTATGCCTTCAAGTTAAAATGCAATCGAAACGGTTTCAAACGAAACGTTGCTTTTATCGTACGAAGTTTCCGAAAGTGTTTAAATCATCGAAAGTTTATCGTTCTTTACCGCTGCACTAATTCACCCCCCCCCCCTCTTAGTGCCGCTCCGATCCTAACAAGGCTAAGACCCACTACGACGGAAGCTACCATGGCAGATCAATACTCTCGCTATGGTGGTTGAGCCAAGGCCCACTATAACAAAGCCCCAAACTGGCACCTTCTCCTAAGAGCAATAGAAGGAGAGCTCGCCCCCTACCTCCTAAAGCAGAAGGGGAGGCAATGATAAAAACAACCTCCTAGAGAGGAAAGGGGAGGTAAAAATAGAGGGATAAGAAAACCCTCCCTAAGTGGAAGGGGGAGGTCAAAATTAGAGAGGAAATGAACTCCTGGAGTGGAAGGGAAATATCGGAGAAAAATGAAGGAAAAAGAAAGTACCTACTAAAGCAAAACTACCACGGCAGTCTCCTACTCCCGTAATGGAGATCGAGTCAAAATCTACCATGGCGAATCCCTACTCCCGCTACAACAGTCGAGGCAAAAACCGCCACAGTGGACTCATACTCTCACTATGATAGTCGAGGCAAAATCTACCATAGTAGACTCCTACTCTTGCTATGACGGTTGAGATAAGATCCGCCATGATGAACCCCTACTCCTACTATAGTGGTCGAGGCAAAATCTACCATGGCAGACCCTTACTCTTGCTATGAAGCCAAACAGGGGCAAGCGAGCTTTATCTCAACTCTTCTGAACTCTACTAAACCTCTTCCACCTATTTTGTTAACTTAGGCATTAGAGGGGTCGGGTTGGGATATTCTCTTGATACCGATCACTTGTGCAGGACTTAAGTGTGATTAAGGAACACCTCAAAGCAACGTTGGGCACTTCAAGATAAGGCCAAGGTGCCCCTCGGGATAATCTTGAATTTTCTCCAATAGTCAAGCCGTACCTCGAGACGATCACGAGTCAACCATCGTGAGCCAACAATGCCTCAAGAGTTCATATGCCACCACGACTGCCTGATCGGACTGCCTCATCCATCCCGATGTGGGTCCCAAGATAGATCTATATTTTTCGGATCAAACCATCCTCGGCTGTATCAAACTGCTCGGACTCTTGCGTCAGTATCACCGAGACAATAACACTTCCCTTGTATCACATTCAGGAATCTGATCCCCAGACGACCTTCTGAACTCTGTATCGAAAGCCATGTGGTCTCCGAAACTGCTTTCGAAGAAGACAGCATCTAAGATGGGAAACAGGTGGCAGTGAGGAAGAATATAGCCTCTTTTACCTTCTTCCGTCTGCACCAACCACGCAAAGGAGATCCAAAAAAAATCCAAGGATAAAAGGTGCCAAATGCAAAGGGAATCAAAGAAGGACACACAAGTAGAAAGAAGAAGATGCAAAGATCCTGCCACTGGCTCGTGGCCATTCGAGGGAAGAAGATGGAATCCTTAGACTTTGACAGTATCTTCCTGCATGGCGAAGCTCAAGGAGCCATCCATGCTTGTCTCAGCCGGGCAGCGCGACTCGAAGCTAAGCTTACGACTGCAAAGCTTATCCTGGTTTTGTTCCGCTCTGGAGGATGCACAAGTGACGACGAGCCCTCTGTGTTTACGTGTTGAAGGAATCTTAACCTTAGGAAGTTGATTGCAACATTTGAATAATAGAAGGCTATCCAGGCAGCATAAACGCCCACATCACACATCAATTACGACATGATTAGAGCGTTCATTCGAGTGCGACTGAGAAGAATATATATGTGCAAGGCGGTATAGTCTCTCGAACATTCTACTTAGTCCTCTGTTGAGAGTCATGGGGTGTTGGGCTCATTATTTTAATTCTTCTATGCTTTCATCGAAAGCATGTTCCCTCTGCTTTGTAGTGTGAGTGAGAAGTTTCGAGAAGCCTAAGATAAGAAGACTAATCGAAAGCAATTAGAGGCTATCGTCTCGTATAGCAAATTAATTACATTTAACAATGGAATTTTAGGGAAAAAAAGAAGTTTATATGTATTTGATAGGGAATATTTTGATATCACCCCAGAGCAACAATCGATAACAACCTCGAAATCAACATGGTATATCGGAGTTGACATAGCGCACACGCACGGTACGACCTACATGCGATCGATCCTTGAGTAGAGGTATAAATACTGATCCCCTTATTATGAACGGTCATCGCGCACACAACAACTTCGTTCAACAAACCATTTGTTACTTTTGCATGCTTGTACAAAGATATGGTAGCATATTTTGTCTTGGTTTTGTATATTTTTGCTTAGAAAATGTAAGCAACGATAGTTCATAGCGCTGTAGTGCGATCGCTCACCGCACCGGGCTAAACTGCCCCAACATGGCTCCGTTTCGTGTGCCATGGCTTGTTTTTTGTAAACCATAGCTGCACACAAAATGTCAACTATCTCAGCATCTAGGAACCCCTCGGGTTGCATAGGGCTAGATGGGACTTCGGTATTTTGTCGAGCGTTGAAAAATATTCACAAATTCGAATGTTAACTTGATGGGAACTTGCCTTCGTGCTTGGCACCTACTACTAAGACATTATTTGTGGACTTGCAACTATTCATTCTATGTCTAAAGTCCTTGTTTTCTCCTTCCTCTCTTTTATCTCTTGTACTCAAGGTGCTCGTTAAATTGCTTGTAAAGCTTTCCTCTTCGCAAAATATCGAGACTTGTCTGTCACTCGTTTTCAATCTAAGCAACTTTTTGTTTTAGAGGTCCTTCGGGATCTATACAAGGTTGCAATTAGGCTGACCTTTTGTGAATGTATATGTCACAAGGGTGCCTCATGACTTAGCAATCCTAGCTAAGTCCGAGGAGTTGACGCAAATGTGCTTTATGACTCAGGCAACTCCAGCAAATCCGTAACTTTGTCGTAAGGGTGCCTCAAGACTTAGGTAATTTCAGCTAAATCTGTGACATTGTAGTATCAGAGCAAGAAAGCAATTCGAGCAAGCAGTGAGAAACTTTACAATCTTGCCATGACAAAGTATCATAATGAATCAAGCAAGACTGGGTAAGGCAGATCATTGCCCTAAGCAACCGCAGATGGGCTGCAAGTGCAAACTCGCTCTCATGCTATTGGAGTTGCTCTAGAGGACTGTGCCAATGAACATGATGAGTGAGAAGTTGGCTACTCTTCGCGAGCGGAGGAGGCATAATCTGGAGCACTAATTGGGAAAAAGAGTCATAAGGAGAGACTCACAATGGCAGCGAAAACCCACCTGGATGTTCTTGAAGAGAGCTTAGGATAAAGAGCTCGCAAGAAGAAGTTGAATACCGAATCGTCAAGGTTGAGGCCCAAGTCGATCAACTAATGGACGATACCAAAAACTCCATGCAACATTTGCATGAAGTCATAGAGGAACTCACTTCTAAAGTAATAGCACTCACAAGGGCACTAAATGCAGGAGGGAGCAACACCCGCATTATGCCACCACAAAACTTGAGGGCACTTGAGCCTTATTACTATACAGGTGCTAGGGACGCAAAGGAGCTCGAGAATTTCTTGTTTGATATGGAATAATACTTTCGAATTACAAGGCTCGATTCTAAAGATACCAAAGTTTCAATATCAACCATGTATCTGAATGGGGATGTAAAATTTTGGTGGCGAACCCATTGGGAGGAGATCCAACAAGGTCGGTGTCAGGTGGACACATGGGAGGACTTGAAGCGGGAGTTGAGAACTCAGTTCCTACTCGAGAACACAGAGTTCGTTGCAAGGAGGAAGCTAAGACAACTCCACCAACGTACTTCCATCCAAGAGTATGTAAAGCAGTTTTCTATATTGATACTGGATAGGACATGTCTGAGAAGGATAAGCTATTTAGTTTTCTCAATGGCCTGAAGCCATGGGCTCAATAGAAACTGCATCAAAGGAATGTCACCGATGTGATCGAAGCAATTGCAACTGTAGAAAGACTCACTAACTTTGTTTCCTTAGAGGACTCAGGGAAAGGGAAACAATCATCAAGAAATCGCCCTCCAAAATATTCTCAAGGGAAGGAGCCCGAGAGCAAGCAAAGGAAGAAGAGTTCCCACAAAGAGCCAAGCTCAAAAGGTAAGGCCCCAAAATTTGGCAGATGCTTCTGGTGCGGAGGGCCGCACATGGTAAGTGAGTGCCCACAAAAATAAACACTCAATATCTTAGTAGCTTCAATCTATCCCCCCAAATCAGACAAGGCAAGACTATCGCCCTCAGTTCAAGTAGTTTAGAATCCAACAACGATGATGAGGAGTCGCAAGGTCCCTGGATGGGAGCAATACTTTATTGAATGCATTGTGAGGTCAAGTGGGAGAGAACATGAAGGCAAAGCCACAGAAAGCAAGGAGTAGTGAGCTGATGTACATGGACATTAAGCTCAATAGCCAAACAACCCATACAATAGTGGACACGGGCACTACCCACAATTTTATTATCGACCAAGAAGCAAAGTGACTTAGGCTAATCTTGGAAAAGAACCTAAGTCGGATAAAGGTAGTGAACTCAAAGGCCAAGCGGATCTCCAAGCTAGCAAAGGGAGTCCCCATCAAGATCGGAACATGGAGCGGGAGCACAAATATAATGGCGGAGCTATTGGACGACTTCCAAGTGATTCTCGAAATGGAGTTGACGACCCTTGTGTGGTTCTCATCTCTCGGAGAAGAAACAAGGACCCCCAATAAATATCGACATTATAATTGAAGAAAGGGGTACAAAAAGGTGAATTAACATTCGTGACTACTGTGAAACTAGAGCCCCTCGATGGGAGGCCATTTATAAACCTGTTGTGGTAGCGAACGTTCTGAAGAAGTTCACAAATGTTATACCACTCGAGTTGCTGAAAACTCTACCACCACATAGAGGCATGGATCATCATATCGAGTTGGAGCTAGGAGTGAAGCCTCTAATGAAACCACCCTACTACATGTCCCTTTCAGAGCTGATAGAACTCAAAAAGCAGTTAGATGAATTGCTACGCAGTGGTCTCATTTACAATTCTAAAGCACCATTCGGAGCTCCAATTTTCTTCCAAAAGAAATAAGGTGGCAGCCTCCGACTATGCATCGACTATCGAGCCCTCAACTGTTAGGATCGGAGCGGCACTAAGAGGGGGGGGTGAATTAGTGCAACGGATTAAAACTAGTAGGTTTGAAACTGATTCCGTAAAATGCGAGGATATTTCGTTCAATAGTAACTAGAGTAAAGTGAAGAACAAAAACTTGCTTCTATGTAGATAATGACTGCAGAAAAATAACAACTCACACATTCAAGGAACACGCAGATTTAAAGTGGTTCAGTTAAAATGACCTACATCCACTTACGAAGCCTTCTTTGATGAGGCCCCCAACTTCCACTAGCAAATCACTTTGAAGGGGAAGGACAAACACCCCTCTTACAACCTTTACAAGTGGTTCACACTCTTACAAAATTTCAGCAAGAAAGAAAGGGAGGTGAACACTCAAGCAATTTGAAAGTAAGACTTGCTAAGGCTTTGCTAAGACCCTTTTTTTTACTCTATTGCTTCTCAAAAAGTTGTAATCTCAGCTGAGAATAGAGGGGTATTTATAGGCCTCAAGAGGATTCAAATTTGGGCTCCAAAATTTGAATTCTCTTTGGTTCTTGATGCTAGCGGTGCCATCGCCTATCAGTTTTGACACTGACAGTGTACTGGGCGGTGCCACCGCCTGGCTCTCGGGTGCTGGGCGGTGCCACCGCCCAACATTATTGGTTACTGGTTGGGCTTTAAGTCCGGCCCAAACCAGGTTTCATTTTGGGCCCAGTTGGCCCCTAATCAAGATATAGGATTATTTCTTAATCCTAACCTTAATTACATGCAAACTACGTAACTAAAAAACATAATCCTAAGCAAGTTTTTAACCGGCGAACTTCAAGTCTTGTTCCGGTGAGCTTTCCGGCGATCTTCCGGCGGACTTCCGATACGCCCTTGGATTTCTTCCGACGGACTCCCAGCTGGCTCCCGATCTTATGGTGAAATCAACGAGTAGCCTAGCCTTCTCAGTGATCCCTGCGAACCTCCGATGATCTCTTTGGCGGACTTCCGAAAACTACGACAAGTCCCCGATTTCTTCTTGATTGGTTCCGGCAGCATCTCCGACGAATCTTCGGACTCTCAAACACCCATCGAACTTGATTCCGGTAGACTCCTTTATATCTTCAAGCTTTCATAGTTAATCCTGCATACTTATCTCAACATATGGATTAGATAAAACATGACAATTGACTTCATCATGAAAATTCGAGATTCAACAATCTCCCCCTTTTTGATGATGACAATCAATTGATAATGGAGTTAACATTAACTCCTTCTATCTATATGTCATACTTGAGATAAGTCATTCTTGAATTCAAAGCCTTTGAATTCAAGAGACATATTGATAAGTCAAACCTTATCAATACTCCCATCATGATTCCTATCATGAT
This sequence comes from Musa balbisiana, assembly GCA_004837865.1. Classification (NCBI taxonomy): domain Eukaryota; kingdom Viridiplantae; phylum Streptophyta; class Magnoliopsida; order Zingiberales; family Musaceae; genus Musa; species Musa balbisiana. Next base: position 19,726,602 of record CM017197.1, read on the forward strand.
GTATCTTTCTGAAAATGATGTCAAGACTTGACAATCATTTTCAAGTTTTATATTTCAAACGTGAATGATAGTGATCATAGCAAGATATCAACATATAATGCAAACATTTCATAGTGAAAATATGACAATCATAGCATAGCAATTATCAATTTACCATATTTCTCCCCCTTTGTCATCAACAAAAAGGAGAGCGTCTTTAAGCATATAATTTGTGATTGTTAAAGCAAAGGAATTCAACACTACTATATAATTTAGTTAGAAAAAAAAAATTAATCCAGAATTAAAACTTTATCTTTCATTCAAAATACATCACAAAAGAAGGTTCAACATCATTCAAAATACATTGCAAAAGAAGGTTCAACATCATTCAAGGAAAGAAGATGACAAAGATCGCATGTCAATATAAAAGATACATCGATTAATCTTTAGGAGGAAATGCATAGTGCTGATACAGGACATCTATTTTTTGATTCATTTGTCGTAGTTCCTACAAAATTTCAAATTGCTGAGTTTGAATATGCTCTTGCTGTGTTTTGAGTTGGTCTTGTTGTGATTTGATCTGATACAATTCTGCCAAAATGAGTTCTTCAGAGGATGAAGCAGGAGCTGAAGGTGCTGCGCCAAAAGGACTAGGAGGAGGAGATTCATTTCTCCTAAGAATTGGTGTTTTAGGGTGTTCTACTGGTGGGGGAATTGGATCAGTCCTTCTAGGTTGCCTCACCCATATACCGTTGCTAAAAGTGCACCTAAGTCTTTTCAATAAATTTATGTTGATGATGTTATATCGATCACTTTGAATTGTCTCTTCATCGGGTGGGATACAAATGTCATGGGCAAGTATAAGTCGTGTGATTAACCCCCCATATGATAACATACCGTCTTTAGCTATAATATCCTTCATGTGTTGCCGGATTGAGTATCTAAAGCAGTTATGTTGACCGGTCATAATCCAATACATTGTGCTCATCTCTATTTGACTTATTTCATCAAGATGAAATTGTTTAGGAAATATGATGCTTGTTATGATGTGATGAAGAATTTTAGAGTTAAAGGGTAGTAAGTGTTCGCAACTCTTGGGTAGTATGCCGAGGTTCGGATTTGCAAAAATAGTTTCTACAACTTCGAAGTAAGTTGCTCCGATTACATTTACATCCCATTTACCTCTAAAATAATAGCCCCTATCTTTTTCAGTGAGTCCAATTAATTCACAAATAGTGCTGTCAAAGATTCTAATCTGTGTTCCTAAAAGGTAAGTACTTAAGGCTTTCGTTGTCCACACACAAGTTTGTATAAAATAGCCTAACTAACCTAGGATAAATTGGTTCATTGATTTGTAGGAGAGGTAAGGCATCTAAATGTGCAAACCACCTAATGGGTTCTAGGTTTCCTAGTTCATTTAGATTAACATGTTTACCTTTATGTATAGTTCTTGTTTCAAAATTTGGAAATATAAGTGCTACTTCTTTAGATTGAAAAAAATTTTGGTCATATGAATCTCCTACAATCCTTTTCCCTTTTGATCTCTTAGGAGCCATTATCTAGACAAGATGATGGATCAAAAATATGAAACTATAAAGGGTAGGGAAAATAATGAAAAGAGGAAGAAGAAAATTTCAGGTTTTACCTTATGGAAAATTTCTTGAAAGATGGAGAGCTTGGACCAACAAAAATCCCTTTCCAAGGCTTCTAAATGTTGGAATGAGGCTTTAGAGAGGTTGGGGGAGGGTTGAGGCAGGTTCTCACGGGTTGGGGGCGGTGTCATCGCCGGCCCTAACTCTTAAGATTTATATAAGGGCTCTCGGGCGGTGCCACCGCCAAATACTTCTTCCGAAATAAAACCATTCAAGAAGGCACTTTTGACATCCATTTGAAATAGTTTAAAATTATTACTACTAGCATAGGCAAGGAGCATCCTAATGGCTTCTAATCTTGCTACAGGAGCGAAGGTTTCTTCGTAGTCGATACCTTCTTCTTGATTGAAACCTTTGGCCACTAATCTAGCCTTGTTTCTAACCACGATACTACATTCGTCTTGCTTATTTCTAAAGACTCATTTAGTACCAATGACTAAATGGTCACTAGGTCTAGGAACAAGCTTCCATACCTCATTCCTCTCAAATTGATTCAATTCCTCTTGCATTGCAATGACCCAAGAATCATCTTTCAAGGCCTCGTCAATGCATTTAGGTTCGATTTGAGAGAGAAAGGCAGCATTAGCACAAAAATTCTTGAAAGAAGAACGAGTTTGAACCCCTTGTGATGTATCTCCTATAATTTGCTCTTTTGGATGAGCATCTACATACTTCCATTCCTTGGGTAAGGAGATTTTGGAAGAAGATGCATCTAAGTTGCTATTTTGAGGAGGGGGTTCCTTTAAATCCAAATTTTCAAAACCAATATCATCATCAAAATCATTTTTCTTTAACTCAAAAATTTCATTAAAAATTACATGAATAGACTCTTCTATAACTAAGGTTCTTTTGTTAAAAACACGAAAAGCTTTAGAAATGGAAGAGTAACCAAGAAAGATGTCTTCATCGGATTTAGCATCAAATTTTCCTAAGGCATCCTTTTCATTTAAAATAAAGCATTTGCAACCGAAAACTTTAAAATAAGAAACATTTGGTGTTTTGTTATTCCATAATTCATAGGGCGTTTTTGATAGAGATGGTCTTATTAAAACCCTATTCATGATGTAGCAAGTTGTATTCACGGCTTCGGCCCAAAAGTACTTAGGTAGACTATGTTCATTCAACATAGTTCTTGCCATTTCTTGTAGATTTCTATTTTTTCTTTCTACTACTCCATTTTTTTGAGGGTTTCTTAGAGTGGAGAAGTTGTGGTTATATCCGTTAACTTCACAAAAATTTTGGAAATCGCGGTTTTGAAATTCGCCACCGTGATCACTCCAAATTGATAAAATCATGAAACCTTTTTCGTTTTGAGTGAGTTTACAAAATTTAGAGAAACATTTGAAACAATCACTTTTGTGAGCCAAGAAATAGGTCCAAGTGTATCTAGTATAATCATCTATAATCACAAAAGCGTATTTGCTTCCTCCTAGACTTGTCGTGTCAATTGGTCCAAATAAGTCCAAATGGATCAATTGTAATGGTCTAGTGGTGCTAATTTGATTTTTTTGTTTGAAACTAGTTTTTATTTGTTTACCTAGTTGACACGCATCGTATACTTTGTCCTTAACAAACTTCATATTTGGAATCCCTCGTACTAATTCTCTAGATGAGATCTTAAATATTAGTTTCATGCTTGCATGGCCTAATCTCCTATGCCAAAGCCAAGCATCATCTTTTAAAGCGGAGAGGCACATTTCATTACCTAGTTCATCAAGATTGATGGTGTAGACATTATTTTGTTTTAATGCAATCATAGTCATGTTATTGTTTGGTTTTTCAATAATACACACATTTGATTCAAATCTAACGATATAACCTTTATCGCATAATTGACTAATACTCAAGAGATTATGTTTCAATCCATCAACTAATAATACATTATCAATAAAAAAGTTTAATTTGTTACCTATGGTTCCCTTGCCAATGATTTTGCCTTTGTTGTTGTCTCCGAAGGTGACATAGCCTTCGTCTATGCTAGTGAGCTTGGAGAATTGGGATGGATCTCCGGTCATATGCCTTGAGCATCCACTATCAAGGTACCATCTCTTGCTCCTAGCTTGTGATGGTGTATGTTTCTACTAGAAGGAATTATTTTTAGGTACCCATTTACTTTTTGGTGCCTCAAAAACTAATCTAACTTGTTTATCATGTTGCATAGACTTGATCGTGGTTCCTTTAGGAACCCAAATTAATTTGTTCGGACTAATTTTCTTGAATGGACATTGATAAGTTTTATGTCCATATTTGCAACAAAAGTTGCAATTGCTTTGGTGTTGAACATGTAAGATAGGACCTTTAATGAAGATGGTTGGATTTTGGTGAGAACTTCTCACAAATCCGATTCCACTTCTTTTAGGAACGTGACCCTTATTTGTAAGGATCATGTTCAAAGACTTGCTACCGACCTCGAATTTCTTCAAGGTGTCCTTAAGTAGCAAGTTCTCCTTTTGGAGAGTTTCTAGATCATGGCCTTTTATGCATGAAGCTAAACTATCATGATATTTAGTTTTTAATTTATCAAAATTACAAGTAAGACTATCATGCTCCTTTTTTAATAATTTGTATTTTCTACTAATTGTTTTGCATTCATCAAATAACTCATGGAAGGCATTTAATAATTCATGATAAGATAAATCTGCATCAATTAAATTTGTTACCTCCTCTCTGATGGCCATTAGGGCGTAATGAGCAACTTGCTCGGTGTTGGACTCCTCTTCTTCGGATGCCCTTGAATCATCCCACGTTGCTTTGAGCGCCTTCTTCTTTGATGTTCTCTTTTTGGCTTGGGGACATTCATTTTTGAAATGCCCCGGCTTCTTGCATTCATAGCATATCACTTGGTCCTTTTTATGTTCAAGTTTGTTTTTGGTGTTATTTTTAAACTTGTTCTTTCTTATAAATTTTTAAATTTTTGAGTCAAAAGTGCAATGTTATTGTCACTGTCCTCATCACTTGATGTTCCTTTCAAGTGGTCTTCTTATGATTTGAGTGTCATATCCTTCCTGTTCTATGGAAGGGGGTTCTCGAGCTCGTCATGAGCTTGACATGTCATTTCGTAGGTCATTAGAGATCCAATAAGTTCTTCAAGAGGGAATGTTTTAAGGTCCTTGGCCTCTTGAATGACAGTAACTTTTGGATCCCAACTTTTAGGAAGGGATCTTAAGATTTTAGTTACTAGTTCAAAGTTAGAAAAATCTTTACCAAGAGCTTTGAGTCCATTGATGACATCCGTGAAACGGGTGTACATGTCTCCGATGGACTCACTTGGTTTCATTCGGAAAAGTTCGTAAGAGTGCACAAGAATGTTGATTTTGGACTCTTTCACTCGGCTAGTGCCTTCATGAGTGACCTCAAGAGTTCTCCAAATATCAAAAGCAGAATCACAAATTGAAACGCGATTAAATTCATTTTTCTCTAGTGCACAAAACAAGGCATTCATAGCCTTCGCGTTTAAAGCAAAAACTTTCTTCTCCGATTCATTCCATTCGCTCATCGGAAGAGAAGATTTTTTAAATCCATTTTCAACAATAGTCCAAAACTCGAAATCCATGGAAATGAGGAAGATTCTCATACGTGTCTTCCAATACGTGTAATCCGACCCATTAAATATAGGTGGACGTGTAATAAAATGTCCCTCATGCATGCCGGAGTAAGCCATCTCTCTTGGGTATTAAACCAAATATGAGAGTGAGCCTTGCTTTGATACCAATTGTTAGGATCGGAGCGGCACTAAGAGGGGGGGTGAATTAGTGCAGCGGATTAAAACTAGTAGGTTTGAAACTGATTCCGTAAAATGCGAGGATATTTCGTTCAATAGTAACTAGAGTAAAGTGAAGAACAAAAACTTACTTCTATGTAGATAATGATTGCAGAAAAATAACAACTCACATATTCAAGGAACACGCAAATTTAAAGTGGTTCGGTCAAAATGACCTACATCCACTTGCGAAGCCTTCTTCGATGAGGCCCCCAACTTCCACTAGCAAATCACTTTGAAGGGGAAGGACAAACACCCCTCTTACAACCTTTACAAGTGGTTCACACTCTTACAAAATTTCAGCAAGAAAGAAAGGGAGGTGAACACTCAAGCAATTTGAAAGTAAGACTTGCTAAGGCTTTGCTAAGACCCTTTTTTTTACTCTATTGCTTCTCAAAAAGTTGTAATCTCAGTTGAGAATAGAGGGGTATTTATAGGCCTCAAGAGGATTCAAATTTAGGCTCCAAAATTTGAATTCTCTTCGGTTCCCGAAGCTAGCGGTGCCACCGCCTGTCAGTGGCGGTGCCACCGCCCAGTAGGGCGGTTCCATCGCCTAGCATTATTGGTTACTGGTTGGGCTTTAAGTCCGGCCCAAACCAGGTTTCATTTTGGGCCCAGTTGGCCCCTAATCAAGATATAGGATTATTTCTTAATCCTAACCTTAATTACATGCAAACTACGTAACTAAAAAACATAATCCTAAGCAAGTTTTTAACCGGCGAACTTCAAGTCTTGTTCCGGCGATCTTCCGGCGGACTTCCGATACGCCCTTGGATTTCTTCCGACAGACTCCCAGTTGGCTCCCGATCTTATGGTGAAATCAACGAGTAGCCGAGCCTTCTCGGTGATCTCTGCGAACCTCCGATGATCTCTTCGGCGGACTTCCGAAAACTCCGACAAGTCCCCGATTTCTTCTAGATTGGTTTCGGCAGCATCTCCGACGAATCTTTGGACTCTCAAACACCCATCGAACTTGATTCCGGTAGACTCGCTTTATGTCTTCAAGCTTTCGTAGTTAATCCTGCATACTTATCTCAACATATGGATTAGATAAAACATGACGACTGACTTCATCATCAAAATTCGAGATTCAACATCAACAAGGTGATGGTGAAGAACAAGTATCTTATCCTACTCATCATAGACTTGTTCGACCAACTAGGCAAAGCAAAGTACTTCTCCAAACTCGACCTTCGGTCGAGGTACTGGCAGGTGTGCATTACTGAAGGCGATGAAGTGAAGACTACTTGTGTGACCAGGTACGGAGCGTTTGAGTTCTTGGTGATGCCTTTCAGCTTAACCAATGCTCTCACCACATTCTGCACTCTTATAAACCAACTATTCAAAGAGTATTTGGATAAGTTTGTAGTTATCTACTTGGACGATATTATCATCTACAACTAAATGCTCAAGGAGCATGTCGAGCACCTTTGGACAATTTTTAAGGTTCTCAGAGAGAATACTTTGTTCGTGAAAAGGGAGAAGTGTTACTATGCTCAAACGGAGATCTTATTCTTTGGGCATTGAATCGGTGATGGTTCCATTCGGATGGACAAATCAAAGGTGCAAGCTGTTGCGGAATAGCAAACTCTAAATAAGGTGTTAGAGCTGAGATCCTTCCTTGGTTTCGTCAACTACTATCGATGCTTCATAGTTGGGTATTTGAAGTGTGCAACTCCACTAATGGAGTTGCTGAAGAAGGAGTAGCCTTAGAGATGGTCTGAGAAATGTGAAGCTGCATTCCAAGATTTAAAGGCTATTGTGTTGAAAGAACCGGTGCTCAAATTATTAGGCTATAGGGAGCCCTTCAAAGTCTATACAAATGCTTCAGATTTCATTATTGGGGGAGTACTCTTGCAGGAGGATCGCCTGGTGGTCTACAAGAGCCGCAAGCTCAATGAGATCGAGCGGCAGTATCCAGTGCATGAGAAGGAGATGACAACGGTGGTCCATTGTCCACGAGTTTGGAGGCACTACCTTCTCGGATCGCGATTTGTGCTGAGGACGAATAATATTACTTTGAGTTACTTCCAAATTTAAAAAAAAACTCTCCCCAAAGCAAGCATAATGGTAGGACTGTTAGGACCAAGTCGACAGTAGGGGGGGGGGGGATTAGTGCTTTCATAAAAGTTATGTCGATTCAAAAATCTTATTCAATAAAATCATATTGAAAAGACATTTAAACTTAAAACATTTGCAAGAGTAGTAATAAGTAGGTAAAATAGTTACAAAATAAGTAAACAAATAGAGAAAGGGAGGCACACCAATTTTATAATGGTCCGGTCATTGTGACCTATATCCACTCCCAATTCCTCTTCACTCGAGGCCACCGACTTTCACTATTGATTTTTTTTCCAACTGCAAAGATCAATTACCCTTATAATTCTTTTCTTCTGTTCACAGGTTCAGGAGTTAATATTTACAAGCCACTCACCCCTCTCTAAAACTAAAATTGAAACTTCGAGCTAGAGGGGAATTCTCAAGGATTTACTATAGATTTTTCACAGTATTTTTGTTTTAGTTCTTGAGTGGGGTATTTATAGGCCCAAATGGCTTCAAAAAGTGGAGCCAAAATTTAAATCCCTAAGATTTCGGGGTACTGGCGGTACCACTACCTACCAGTCTGACATTGGGCGGTACCACTGTCCAATCTGGCGGTACCACTGCCAGACCCTGCTATAGGATACTGAATGGGCCAAACAGCAGACCCAAATTAGCCCTGATTCAGGCTCAATTAGCCACTAATCAAGTTGGCATAGTTACACCTAAAACCAACTCAATTAGACCTAACTAACTCGATCTAGACACACACGATTACAAGTATTAATCCTATGTTGTCCGGCATATTATTGGTTCATTCGGCACTTCGTTTGATCCTTTTGGTGCATTGTCCTCTCTTATAGTGTATTATCCAATCAGCATGTTGACCTCTGTAACATCTGATCTCCTTGGCACAATGTCCGATCATTCTAGCCCGATGCCTAAACTTATGGCACGAAGCCTTCTACCGATACATCAACCGATCCTCCAACTCAACATCTAATCTTTTGACATATTCCACTTCAGCCCAACGTCTGATTCCTACTACTTTAATCGATTTACCTTTTCTGATCGAAGTTAGTCCTACATCACTCAAAACGCAGATTAAATCATAAATTCATCAATTGATTTTATCATTAAAATCTAATATTCAATAATCTCCCCCTTTTTGATGATGACAACTAATTGATGACGGAGTTTAAACTAAACTCCCCCCCATCAACATGCCATAATTTCAATCATGAATTATATGCAATACATCATATCATTACTTACATCGTAAGTTCAAGTATTCCATCTAAACTATCATACATAATAAAATTTCATTATACCATGCATGATTATCATCATATCTTCTCCCCCTTTATCATCAACAAAAAGAAGAAGTGCAGCTAGTAAGTTTTTGAGATATAATTTTAAATCATTACACTATAAACATAATTTCAAGTTTTTGAAACATCATTATATATATCATCATGCAAGCTAACAAGTTTTTCAAATATGAAAGTTAGCAAAATTTTGTTTCTTTTGATATATACGAGATAGCATGTTTTTGCATCTTCTTGAAATGTGCAAGCTAGCAAGACTTTCTCCCCCTTTGTTATTTTCAAAGAGAAGGAAAGAATACAATAGTATATTTTTTTCTTTTTTTAATCAATAATTAAATCATATAATGAGATATACAAATCATAAATACAAAACAATTGTACATAATAAAATTTAAGTCATAAACATCAAGAAGTTAAGTGACATATCATGATTAATTTGAATACATCTCTTCTTTAGTTAAAGGAAAATTCTTGATTTATAGGAAAACTCAAGTCATAAAAATTGAGAAATCAATATCATGATTCGAAAAATGTATAAGAAGAATTTATGCATTTATAAGATTTAGCATGCCTAAGTTTAACATTCAAGCTAGCAATTATGGTTCTTTTGAGACGCTAGCAATTTTCTTTCTCGCTTTTTGTCATTGTCAAAAAGAAGGGAAGGTTACAATAGTGCAAAACTTTTCCTTTTACATCATTTTTCAAATCATCACATAAAATATATCAAGAAAAATTAAGTTGGTGATGAGATATATAATTCATAAATAAAAATTTCAAGTTATAAATATCAAGCAACAAATTATGATTTTTTTGGATAAATCAAATAGTGAAAAGATGAATCATAGTAAATGATCTTGATTTAAATGAAAAACACAAGTCATTGAAAATCAAGAAATCAAGATAAACTATGATTCATATGGATAATTCTCCTCTTTAGTAAATGGTAAAAAGAAACATATGAGAATAAAAAAGAGATCTTAATTCACATATGATATCTCAAGTTAAAGAAATCAAGAGAAGGTTCATGATTTGATTGGAAAAATCTCATTTAGATTCAAATCATCAAAATTATTTTCATAGTCCAAGAGATTCATAAAATGATACAAAAAGATTCATCAATCTCTTTTTGAAAACTCGATAAGATAGGGATTAAGAAATTTTTAAGAAAAAAATGCATTCCCCTTTTTATTTTAATTTCAGCAATTGATTTCATACAAGCATGTCCTTGTTTTCTATGCCAAATCTATGTATCATGTTTAAAACTGAAAAATAAAACTTATCACAAAAATCATCAAGATCAAAAGCGTAACACATAATTCCAAAACATAAGATTTCAAATCATCATCACTTCAAATTCTCATGCATAGTATAAAATCATCAAGCATGATATTAAAACTTTGAACATTTTCATTATATCATTACATCATTAAATCATCAAGCATGATTTCATTAAACATAAAGTATTTTTAATCAAAATCATTTTGTTTGTTATAGTAATACAATTTTCTTTTTAAGTGAATCTAACTCTTCATACTTAGTGCTAAGAGTTAACATGCAATTGTCATGCTCAAATTTTTAATTTTTTCAAAATCACTATAAAGAGAAGCATGATTCTCCCCTTTTTTTTCTTTTTTTACATTTTATATACTAATTTAAAAATAACTCATGAAATGTATCAAGTAATTTCATAGTAAAGTAAAGGGGTTTTGATTAAATCACTTACCTCGTTGTAGAAAGCCACCAACGCATAGTTCGCCACCTCTTCTTTATCAGTTTGCTCCTCGTCTTCAGATGTATTTGAATCGTCCCATGTCGCCTTGAGTGTCTTCTTCTTCTTTTGCTGTGGACATTTGCTTTTGAGGTGCTCTGGTCGATTACATTCATAGCAAGTTATTATGTTCCTTTTGAGCTCATTTTTGTTCTTAGTTTCTTGTTTTATGAATTTTTTAAATTTTCTTATCAAAAGTTCTATGTCATTATCATCATCACTTGAGTTATCACTAAAGTGGGATTCTTTAGTTCTCAGTGTCATGTCCTTCCTGTTCTTTAGAAGGTTGTTCTCATATTTGTCTTGTTCATACAACTCATTTTATAGGTCATTAAATACCCGATAAGTTATTTAAGTAGAAAATTAATTAGGTCCTTTGCTTTTTGAATGATAGTTACTTTTGAATCCCAGTTTTTAGAAAGAGAATGTAAAATTTTATTCATAAGTTCAAGATTCGAAAAACTTTTACCAAGTGTATTTAAACCATTGATGATATCTGTAAAACGGGTGTACATGTCTCCAACAGTTTCACTTGGTTTCATACGAAATAATTCAAAATCATGCATAAAAAGATTAACTTTAGAATCTTTAACCTTACTTGTGCCTTTGTGTGTGACTTCAAGAGTGTGCCAAATGTCATGTGTAATTTCACAAGTTGAAATATGATTAAACTTTTTTTATCCAAAGCGCAAAATAAAGCATTCATAGCTTTCGCATTTAAAGAAAATATTTTTCTCAAAGTCATTCCATTCATTCATAGGTTTAGAGGAGGTTTGAAAACCAAGTTCAAAAATATTCCATAAATCAAAGTTCAAAGAAAGCAAGAAAACTTTCATCTGAGTTTTCTAATAAGTGTAGTCCATCCCATTAAACATAGGAGAACGATTAATAGAAAGACCCTCTTGAAAGTCAAAAAAAGTCATCTCTCTTGGGTGTTAATCCAATCGAAAAAAACCTAGCTCTGATACCAACTGTTTAGACCAAGTTGACACTAAAAGGGGGGAGGGAGGGGGTGGAATTAGTGCTTTCGTAAAAGTTACATCGATTTGAAAATATCATTCGATAAAATCATATCAGAAAGATGTTTAAACTTAAAACATTTGCAAGAGTAGTAATAAACAAGTAAAACAATTGCAAAATAAGTAAATAAGTAGAGAAAGGGAGGCACACCAATTTTATAGTGGTTTGGTCATCGTGACCTACATCCAACTCCCGCTTCCTCTTCACTCGAGGCCATCGGCTTCTACTACCAATCTTCTTTCCAACAGCCGAAGATCAACTACCCTTATAACTCTTTTCTCCTTTTCACAAGTTCAAGAGTTAACCTTTACAAGCCACTCACCCCTTTCTTAAACTAAAACCAAAACTTAGAGTTAGAGAGGAATTATTAAGGATTTATTATAGAGTTTTTACACTATTTTTTTTTAGTTATTATCTTAACCGAGCAAGTATGAGTGGGGTATTTATAGACCTCAAATGGCTTTAAAAACTAGAGCCAAAATTCAAATCCTCCATATTTCAAGGTACTAATGGTACCATTGCCAGTACTAGGCGGTACCACTACCTAGTCTGGTGTTACCATCGCTTGACACACTGACACTAGGCGGTACCACCGACTAGTCTGGTGGTACTACCTCCTGACATAGTCTTGAAGACTGTGTCTGGGCGGTACCATCGCCTAGTCTGGGCAGTACTGTTAGAAATGAGTTGGCATTAAGAGGGGGGGAGAATTAGTGCAGTAGATAAAAATATCGGTTTCAGAAAATCTCTTTCATATGATTAAAACCGATCTCAGAAGATGTTAACTTGAAAGCATATGAGAAAGTAGGCATAATAAAAGCATAGTAATGAGGAGAGGCAGTTTGCTATAAAAGTAAATTGCTCAAAGTAAATGCAAACCGAGTTTATAGTGGTTCGATCGTCGTGACCTACATCCACTCCTGATTCCTCCTTGGTCGAGGCCACCAGCATCCACTATCGGTCTTCCTTCAATAGGCGAATACCAACTACCCTTACAACTCAATTCTCCTTTTGATAGGTTCAAGAGAGAACCTTTACAACCCCCTTCACTCCTCTCTTAAACTAACACTCAGAGCATAAGAGAAGTTCTCACAAGATTATTGTTGGGAAATCTTAAGGGTGACATCACATGCGTAGCGGAAGAACAAGAAAACAAAATCCCCTATTTCCAAAGAGATGTTTGTTGTCATGCGAAGATTGGTGCGTAAAAAATCCGTAAAACAAACTGCATATAGAATAGATTGTGTTACTTAGGGAGATCGTATATCCATGTTTCCTTACAGATCTCTAGGAGAGGGTGAAGGAGGTCAAGCATTCTCCTCTCTAGCGGTGATCCATACAGCAGGGCTACAACGATACTCCTCAAAACTCCAAGCCTGCTCTGAGGTGGAGAGGGAGGGGGGGAGAATAGGGGAGGCAAGCAAAGACTCTAGCCTATGAGGCTCTGAATCCCTTCAATTTATAGAGGCCCCCTGTCAAACCCTAATGGATCCTCCCCTAGTGGGTATTGGATCTGCATCCAAACACCCAAGCCTTTTAGATTAGTAGATCTCTATCCAATAATCTCTCATTGGCTCTTATTGGATCTCGTCCATAGGATCCAATAATTCAGGGGCTTATTGGATATCCAATAAGATAGGGGCTCCGGCGGATATCTCATATCCGAACCTCTACTCATCACAATGCCTACCATATGTGTGTGACTCTCTAGGCTCAATATCGAGCTGGCCATGAGTCATAGCTATCAGAACTCCTTCTAGCTTAGTGAATTATTATCTCTGTAATAATTCACTTGACTTATCGACTACGGACGTACTAGGCCACTATGCCGTAGTCCCCAAACGATACAAGGGAATCCAATCAATTGGACCTGTCTGTCCTTAGTTACCGTATACCTATAGTCTCTCATCCATCTAATATCCCAGAGACCGTATATCGGGCATGGTGCTGTCAGACCCATATGATTTTTACTCAAGTCTCGCTTTAATCGGATTCTTCCGGAGAACTCTTTCTCTCTCAATTGACCCTGGCCAAGGATTTGTCTGAGCAAGAATACATGGGATATTCCTCTTATGACGCCGAGAGTGGATGATCCTCTATCGACACTCAATAGCTCTCGTAAGGTCGACTATCACTCCCAATGATCAGTTATACTAGATCTGAGACATCCAAACCTATAAATCTGATATCAAAGAGTGGAGCACTCATACAGGATATCCTTGGTGTCTCAAGTCTAAGGACCAGATACACCACTAGGACTACAGAATCGTTGTGTGACAATAAGGCATCATCAATCATCCAGTATTCCGTAAGCGGATCAATCAGTGAACTCATTCTCCAATGAGCACCTGTACTGTATCCCTAGTGTCCCCACACGAGCAGCTATGAGACCAATTGCATCCATTATATGGATGGGTATACAGCACACCAATTTGTTTGGTTATCACGATGTCCCTCTCAAGTAACCTATGATTGGGATTATTTAGGATCTGTGTTTAAAGGTGTATCGGTCTTATTATCGTGATCTCATCACGATCTGATTCCCATTGCATTGATCCAAGGACATCACAATATATACATGCATATATGTAATAGACAATATAAAGTGATAAATGTTAAAATATAATAAGCAAAAAGATTTCGTGTCAAGTCATACATGTCATCACTCACGTGATTGGCTTGTTGGGCACCTATGACTAGCAATCTCCCACTTGACCTAAAGTCAATAACCTATATGTCTGATTCCCATCAGACCCCTATGACGCTCAAAAACAATCTGAGACAACGGCTTTGTCAGTGGATTTGCAATGTTAACTTCGGATGGAACTCTTTCCACTACTACAACTCCTCGGGTCATGATCTCTCTAATAAGTTGGAACCTCTTCATAACATTTCTGATGAGACCCGGGTTCCCTTATTTGAGTAATCGCCCTTTTGTTGTTGCAATATAAGGAAATCGACTCCTCATTATCTGGCAGACTCCCAAATCTGTGATGAACTTCTTTATACAGACTCCCTCTTTTGCTGCATCTACTGCAGCAATGTATTCCGCCTCTATAGTCGAGTCAACAGTAGTATCTTGCTTGGAACTCTTCCAGCACACTGCTCCTCCATTCAATGTGTACATATACCCCCGAATTCGACTTGCTATCATCGACATCAGACTGAAAACTTGAGTCTGTGTAGCCTTCAACCTTGAGGCTACTACCTACATATACTAGTAAAAGATCCTTAGTCCTTCTCAAGTACTTAAGGATACACTTTACTACTTTCCAGTGCTCCAAGCCTGGATCCGCCTGATACCTGCTCATGACACTCAGAGCATGTGTTATATCAAGCCTAGTACATAGCATGGCATACATGATAGACCCTATTGTCAAGGCATAAGGTATCATATCTATGTTCGCCCTTTCTTCTGGAGTCTTTGGGGACATACTCCTAGAAAGTGATATCCCATGTCTCATCGGTATGAGACCTCTCTTGGAATTTTCTATGTCAAACCTTTTGACAATGGTTTCTGTGTACTTGGACTGGGACAAGCCAAGCATCCTCTTGGATCTATCAATATAGATCCGAGTCCCCAAGATATAGGATGCTTCCCCTAAGTCCTTCATGAAGAAGTGTCTAGATAACCAAGCCTTTATTATAGATAGCATTCCTACGTCATTCCCAATGATCAGGATGTCATCCACATATAACACCAAAAAGGTGATAGTGCTCCCACTTACTTTCCTATACACACAAGGCTCATCTTCGTTCTTAACGAAGTCATAAGATCTGATTGCCTCATTAAATCTTATGTTCCAACTTCGAGAAGCTTGTTTTAGTTCATAAATGGATCTAAGCAACCTGCACACCTTATCTGGGCAGTTCTTGGACACAAATCCCTTAGGTTGTATCATATACACCTCCTCATCGAGGTTCCCATTGAGGAATGTAGTTTTCACATCCATCTGTCAGATCTCATAATCATAGTGTGCTGCAATAGCCAATAGAATTCTGATGGATTTTAGCATTTCTACAGGTGAGAAGGTTTCGTCATAGTCAACACCTTGTCTTTGACGATACCCCTTAGCCACTAACCTTGCTTTATAGGTCTCTAACTTTCCATCTACTTCGATCTTTTTCTTAAAGATCCACTTGTAATCGATGGGTACAATACCTTCAGGCGCATCAACTAGGTACCAAACCTTGTTGGAGTATATAGAATCCATCTCAGAATTCATAACTTCTTGCCACTTCCCAGAGTCTATACTAATAATAGCCTCCTCATAGGTTTGAGGATCAATATCCTCAATATCCTCTCCTCTAATATGTCTCACATATCTCTCAAGAGGATGGGATACTCTGCCAAACCTACGTAAAGTTGAAACTTGTGTATTAGGTACCTGAACAGACTCGGGCTGTAGAGTGGTGCTTAAGCAAGGTTCTCCAACCTCGCTCAACTCTATCATGCTCCCACTATCTCTGCCAAGAATATGTTCCTTCTCAAGGAACACTGCTCTTTTGGCTACAAAGACCTTTTGGTCCTCGAGATGATAGAAGTAATACCCACAAGTTTCCTTGGGGTATCCCACAAATTTGCATCGCTCTGTCCTCGATTCTAACTTATCGAGGTTGTGTCTTTTAACGTGGGCAGGACAGCTCCAAATCTTAACAACTTTAAGATCGGGCTTCTTCCCTTTCCATATCTCATATGGTGTAGACACTACCGACTTAGTTGGAACTCTGTTCAGAAGATAAGCTGCGGTCTCTAGGGCATATCCCCAGAATGAGATGGGTAGGTCAGCGAAACTCATCATGGACCGTACCATGTCTAATAGCGTACGATTTCTCCTTTCAGACACATCATTAAGCTAAGGTGTATAAGGAGGTGTCCATTGGGATAATATCCCATGGTCCTTGAGGAACTGAGTAAACTCTGTACTTAAGTATTCACCTCCTCGATCTAATCGAAGAATTTTGATACTCTTTCCAGTCTAGTTCTCCACCTCATTCTTATACTCTCTGAATTTCTCAAAGGCCTCAGATTTGTACTTCATTAAGTACACATATCCATACCTTGAGAAATCATCAGTAAAGGTAATGAAATAGAAGTAACTACCATTGGCATGAGTTGACATGGGTCCACAAACATCACTATGTATGAGTTCTAACAGCTCAGTGGCTCTCTCTCCAGTTCCACTAAATGGAGAGTTGGTCAGTTTTCCACGAAGGCAAGACTCGCAAGTTGCATATGACTCATAGTCAAATAGATCTAGATATCCATCATTTAGTAACTTTTGAGTCCTTTCTTCATGGATGTGACCTAGCCTACAATGCCACATGTATGCACTATTCATCTCATCTCGTTTCCTCTTGGACACACTTACATTCATGATATGTGGAGTAGTGTCTAGCATAAATAAACCATTATGTAATGTCCCTTTCGTGATGATCTCATCATCTAATAATATCGAACAACCATTGTTCTCAAAAACTAATTTATATCCACTAATTGTCAAACATGAAATGAAGATAATGTTTTTGATAATAGAAGGAACAAAATAACATGCATCTAATGCAATAAAAGCTCCACCAGGCATATGTAGGGCAACCTCGCCAACGGCTACTACAGCAACTTTTGCTTCATTACCCATCTTGAGGTCCATCTCGCCTCTCTCTAGTCTCCTAAGCCTTGCCAGAACCTGCAACAAATTGCATATATGAAAAGCACTACCGGTATCCAACACCCATGTGTTATCATAAGAGTCTGACAAATGGAGACTGATCATGAATGTACTTGAAGCTTCACTAAGCTTTTGTTTCGCCTTTTCTGCAAGGTACTCTTTGCAGTTCCTCTTCTAGTGTCCATCTTTGCCACAATGGAAGCACTGGCCTTTATCCTTTGTTGGGTATTTCTTAGCAACCTTTGTTTTTCCTTGTCTACCCTTGCTCTTTCCCTTCTTAAGAGACTTTTCTGCTTTCCTTTTCTTTTTGGTCTCACTAGTGTAGAGAACTGGCTTCTCTTTCCTAATAATACTCTTTGCCTCCCTCAATATATTGAGGAGCTCTGAGAGAGTCACCTCAAGCTTGTTCATATTAAAATTCATTATGAACTATGAAAAGGAATCTGGTAGGGACTGAAGCATAATGTCCACACACAAGTTATTCTCTAGGACCATTCCTAGACCTGTAAGTTTCTCCATCCACTCAATCATCTTTAAGACATGGTTCTAAACCAGTGTCCCCTTATTCATCCTAGTGCGGAAGAGGCTCTTGGATATCTCATATCGTTGAGTCCTTCCCTATTCCTTAAACAATTTACAGACATATAGGAGAATGGATCTAGCATCTATCTTTTCATATTGTCTCTATAACTTAGGAGTCATAGAGCCCAACATATAGCATTGAAAAAGAGTGGAGTCATCAATGTACTTCACGTAGCGAGCGATCTCATCCTCGCTTGCCCCTTCCTCGGGTGTAGGCATTATTGTATCAAGGACGTACATAATTTTCTCCGCCATGAGAACAATTCTCAAGTTGCAGAGCTAATCCATATAATTTGGACCAGTGAGGCGGTTGACATCAAGTATGCCATGTAAGGGATTTGAAAGCGACATTTTCTGAAAATAAAGATGTAGCAGGAATGAATAACATGCAAATTTTGTAAGAAATAAATAATCAAGATATGGATTTCTATCTTAATATGCTCCCACTATTTTATTAGCGAGTCACACGACACTCTCAACACGTGAAACGGAAGTCTCCGGTAGACTATTAGGACTCTAGCTAGGAGAGTCATAATTGATAGGGGCATTCATATAAAATCTACCTAAGCTGACCCTTATTAAAGAGGTGAAGAGGTCGGCTCGGGTTTGGAGGTTATTTCTTAAAGAAGAATTAGGAGTTGTAAAGGAATAGGAGTCTTGAGTAGAAGTCTTAATTGAGTAGGAGTCCTTTTACGAGTTAGGTTTAAAGACCCTATAAATAGTCATGTATTCATCCTCTTTTGATAAGGAATAGATGAATCTTTTCTGCAGCCTTTGAGCAGCAACTTGGAGGAAGGAACCCCTATAGAGTTCCAAGAGGCCGATCCCCTATAAAGATCAACCCCAAGCTTAGAATCTGTAAGGGTTCTAACACTTGGTATCAGAGTAGCGTTCTTGGCGTCTCGCTGCCCTTCCACAGCCATCCATCATCTCTCCATGGCAGCCCAAAACAATTCCCGCAATTTCTTAAAAGATCGTCACTAATTTCCGCCGTCATCTCCACCACCGCAGATCATCTTTTGATCTCCCCATGAATTGCAACAGGTTCTGGTTTCCTACCTTATTACTGCTGTAATTTAGCTATCCTTATTCAAAAATCCAAAACAAAAAAAGTTACTATATTGCTGCATAAACTTTTCATCGCAAAGTTTTCATCTCTATGACGAAAGATATATTGCAGAATTCTAGCTGCATAGCACAGTTTGTTTGATCTTGCTACTACGTTTTTTCTGTCCAAATCTTTATTAAATTTTTATGACAGCTTTGACACTTCCTAACAGTAGATTTCCTTTTGGTTTTAATAAAAAACCACTGGTCTTTTACATCCAATCTGCTACACTTGAAAATCTGTGCTGCAGAAAATTTCAGCCGCATATTGTTGCCTTAACCGATCTATTTGTAATCTTTTTTAAACGAAATTTCTTCTACACTTTATAGATCATCTTAGCTTCCATCTAAGATTAATCTATTGAGAAATTCATCTCTAAAAATAATTTTGTATTGCTGCAAATTTTCATCGCAAACCGCTGAAATTTTTCGATAAGAATTCTGCTATCACAACTTACACCAATTTCCTTGCTGTTATACTGCCAAATTTTCTTAATTAAATTGGACATCCTTGCTGCCATATAAACTTAGATTTTGCTGTCAATTCTCTCCTCAAATCTCTCAAGTTTTTGGTGGAAATTTCATCGAGAAACCGTTGTTTCTTCGACGACAATTCTGCTCTTACAAGACAACACAATTCTACAGCAAACTTCCACTGATTTATATCAAACCTTTGCTGCCATCTACCACAGATCTAAAACTTTCATCCACAGCCCTAAAACTCCACTAAACCATACCCTTAAACTTCACCCAAAACAGCCACAAAACAAGCCTAAACCGCAGCCTACATCCACCAATCCACCAACCCTTTCGACCATCACTTCTCTCAACCTATACTTGCCTTTAACCTAACAACAAAAGATAGATCATAACATTACAGATTTAGAGACATATACTATGGCATCTAAGGAGGCAATCAATGCTAAATTCGAAGCCTTGGAGGTGCGAATGGAGGATAAGATTCGGACTTTCCTTACCAAACTCAGTTTGGGTCGACCACCAAGCATGAAGAAATGACATCAAGGAGAGAGCTCTAACCAATCGCACTAAGCCCGAAGAGATGACTTCCAAGAGAGGGGAGGCTTTATGACTGACCTCAACTATCCACGCATGAGGGTGGACTTCCCTAGATGGGAAGAAGGAAACCTGATTGGTTGGATCTCATGCGTGGAGGGTTATTTTCGGTACCACAAAACTGCGGATGCATCTATGGTGAAATTGCAGCTATACATCTTGAAGGGGATGCCATATAGTGGTTTGACTAGTTTAAATATACTCATAGAGTCCTCTCATGGTGACAATTCAAAGAAAGACTATTGATCCGCTTCGAACTAACCGATTACGAGAACATTGACAAACAACTAGCAAAGATCCGACAAACCTCTACCGTTCAGGAGTACCAAACTAGGTTTGAAAGGTTATCTAATCAAACTTGTGATTGGTCTCAAAAATAGCTATTGGGGACCTTCATTGAGGGCTTGAAGCCAGAGATCCGGGGAGAAGTTAAAGCATGACAACTGTACATGCTTATGGCAGCCATCTCTTTCGCACGACATCAAGAGGAGCAATTGAACCATGAAACTTGGAGGACTAGGATCGCTTCTCGACCTGCAATGCAGAAGCCCTCAGCCCCCCCTACTATCAACCAAGTCCCTGCACCAAAAATGATGTCAAGAGAAGAGCTTTGGGAGTGATCTACGAAGGAGTTATGTTACCGCGACGAGTCATGGAGCCGCGAGCATCACTGTAGAAAAGGGAGACTTCTTATGATTAAACCAGTAGAAGAAGAGATCATTGAACATTTAGAAGAGAGCCTTGATAATGAAGAAGAAGATATAAAAGAAAAGCCACAACCGACCGAAGTTATGGTACATGCACTAGCCGACTACTCAAACCCGCAAACGATAAAAGTTGAAGGCCTTCTCAAAGAACAATCGATCATTGTTCTCATTGACACGAGCAGCACTAATAACTTTCTAGACAGTAAGGTTGCTGTTTGGATGGCCTTACCTATCAAGTATTATAGTAGGTTTGACGTCAAGTTCACCGACAGAAGGATTTTGAAGTATGATTGTAGGCGCCCGCGGGAGAAACTATTACCGCAGGAACAAGAGATAATTACAGATTTCTTCCTCCTCTCTCTTGATGATCATAAGGCCATGCTCAGAATTGAATGGTTGATGACATTAGGTGATATTTCCTAGAATTTTATGAAACTAATTTTGAGATTTTACAGTAAAGGAAAACAGGTGATTCTACACGGAAAACGTGGGGGCGACGTAATGACGATTTGCACACAACAAATGGAGAAGGTTTTGCATAAAGCATGCAACGACTTTTTGGTATAACTTGAGCAGCAAACTAAGGGAGAGCTAATAGAATTTGAAGATCCAAACCTACTTCCTTTGCTTGCTGAATTTTTAGATATATTTGATAAACCGTGCAACCTACCTCTTGCCCATCGGCATGATTATTGTATACCAACTCTTCTGAGCAAATCTCCTGCAAATACTTGGCTATATTAACATTCATATCTGCAAAAGAATGAAATAGAAAGGATTATAAAAGAGATGCTCAAAACAGGAGTTATTCGGCCAAGTTGCAGCCCCTACTCTTCACCGGTGCTCTTCGTACGAAAGAAGGACGGAACATGGCGAATGTGCATTGATTACCGAACCCTCAACGGCATAACTGTCAAGGACAAATACCTTATTCTAATAGAAGATGAATTGCTAGATGAAAACGATCACAAATCTTCACAAAGCTGGACCTTCGATCCGGGTATCATCAAATATGAGGGTGCAAAGAAGACATACTGAAAACCACCTTTTGAATACACAACGGCCACTACGAATTTTTACTTTCTTCACCAGAAGGTGGAATATCTTGGGCATATCATATCGGAGGAAGGTGTGATAGTGGACCCCTCCAAAGTTGGAGCAATGCAAAACTGGCTGACCTCAAGGAACATAAAATTGCTACATGGATTTATCAGTTTAATAGGCTCGCAAGTTCATGAAAAACTATGGAAAGATTAGTGCACCACTTATTCCCTTACTGAAAAAAGATATCTTCCAATGGTCGGACAAAGCCTCCACTACCTTCGACAAACTTAAGGCAGCCATGACGACGACGTCGGTGCTAGCACTACCAATTTCAGCCGACCCTTAATTATTGAGGTCGATGCATCTGGAGTCGGAATTGGAGTCATTCTCATCCAAGATAGTCGACCACTCGCATACACTAGTAAGGCATTATCTCCCTCCCATCAAAATATGTCAACATATGATAAGGAGATGCTCGCCATTGTGTGCGAAGCAACGAGGTGGAGACCCTACTTGATCGGTCGACGATTTTAAATTAAAACTGACTATAAAAGCCTCAAGTACTTTTTGGAGCAAAAGATATCATCCCCTGAGCAGCAAAAATGGGTAACAAAACTTCTTGGATATGATTATGAAATAACTTACAAAAAGGGAAAAGAGAATGTTGTTGCAGATGTGCTTTCATGGCTACCCAAGCAAGCTGAATTTTCGGCAATTTCACTTTCGACCTGTGACTTCCTTAAGGATATTAAGAGTGAATGGCAGGAAGATCTGAAGACCACTAAGATTATAAAAAAATTGGAGAAAGCACCAAACTTTGTGGCTCATTACAATTGGGACTCAAAAGGATTATGCAATAGGGGATGCATTATGCTTATGCCAAATTTTACTTGCATCTTCACGAGCAGATTTTGAACAGAGTTATTCCATATGCAGGGCGCTAAATTGAAAAGGAGTACGGCGTATCACCCACAAACTGACGGCTAGATGGAAGTGGTAAACATGTGCTTGGAGATAGCCCAAAGCCACCCACCAAATATGACTACCCATTGAGAACTCCAGACCCAATCGAGTGCTATTATTGATCGATGGATCGTGACTCGACGACGACCCATTATTGAAGTGCTAATACAATGGGCGAACTTACTAGTAGAAGGTGTCACTTGGGAGAACTATGACAACTTGAAGATCAAATTCCTAGAATTCATGGATTGTCAGCCTCGAGGACAAGGCTGATTTGAAGAGGGTGAGTCTGTTAGGACTCTAGCTAGGAGAGTCCTAATTGATAGGGGCATTCATATAAAATCTACCTAAGTCGACCCTTATTAAAGAGGTGAAGAGGCCGGCTAGGGTTTGGAGGTTATTTCTTAAAGAAGAATTAGGAGTTGTAAAGGAATAGGAGTCTTGAGTAGGAGTCTTGAGTAGAAGTCTTAATTGAGTAGGAGTCTTGAGTAGGAGTCCTATTACGAGTTAGGGTTTAGAAACCCTATAAATAGCCATGTATTCATCATCTTTTGATAAGGAATAGATCAATCTTTTCTGCAACCTTTGAGCAGCAACTTGGAGGAAGGAACCCCTATAAAGTTCCAGGAGGTCGATCCCCTATAGAGATCAACCTCAAGCTTAGAATCTGCAAGGGTTCTAACACAGACTTCTAGTGGCGATCAGGATCCAATCGGCGTCTTAGTGTAACCTCGAGGGACTTGACTAATCACACTAAGCCCAAAAGGTAGACAACTCTTGCCGATCATAACTCTTTGTAATTCTTGTTATGTTCAGCCTCCGAATCACCATGGTCTCGAGGGACTCGACCAATCATGATGTTCGGGTAAGTCAACACCTTCGTTACAAGATGAGTCTGATTTGATGATATAACCTCGAGGGACTCGATCAAGCATACCATGTCCTCAGGTTACCGGTAATATCTCTATGTCATAAGTAAGATAGCGAATCACGATACAGGTGAGCCTCGAGAGACTCGACCAACTCAACCTACACCGAGAATCGGTTCCTACCCATAATGATGGAAGACCATGTGGGTCAATCTAATTACCTCACGTTTACCTACTTAATATTATCGAGAGAGATGTTTCTATGATTTGGTCTCCTAATATGACATATCAAACATATACATATTTAATATATATCTACATCGCATGTAAATTTATATATATATCTAGTATGTGTATAAGCAATCACACCAGATGATCATGGACCATAATTTAATGTGATCAGACCCGAGCCAGTAGGCCTAATCACTCACATTAAGATCTATGTGTGCAATGGTGCATCTCCATGCCCTGTGATCGTCCATCTCATCCTCGTCGATTCCGTCGACATCTCAATACATCTCCATGTATCACAATCGTCCGTCTTGTGGGTCCCGCTATCACATCCATGCTTCCACTGTGCCTCCTCAAGTGATTACAATTTCATCATAGGCACGCAGGCCCAATAATAAACGAGAAATATAATGGAGGCTCGCAGGCCCCAATAATAATAATCACAAGTACACACATCACACGATCCATATCATCCATTCACACATCATACATCACATGTATAAGTCATTATCATGTACGACTACTAGATAATAATAAATAATAATAATCAACTAAACTTTTTAATTAATTAAAATTCTTCTGAAATCAAGGACATGTAGGGAATTTTCTAAATTCTGAGGGGTGTTTTCATAATTTGATCAAAGAATAGAAACTGGAATTTCTCAAATTCTCAAGGGCAAAACTATCTTTTGCCCAAAAACCCTAATGCCCTTCTCCCTCTCCCCTGCTTCTGCCGCTGCCGCCACCCTGCCGACGGCGGCCTTTACGGCGGGGGGCGGGGCGCTGCCCCTGCCTGCGGGCAGCGCCTCCCCTGTGGTTGCGAGCCGCCACAAGCGGTTCTTCCCGCGGGGGCTGCACCCGCAACCGCCGCTCCTGCTGGCCGCTTGCCCGTGGGCGAGCACTGCTGCTAGCGTTGTGCGCGCAAGCAATGCCCGCGGATGTCACCGCCTGCGTGTTGCAGGTGGCTCTTCCTGCAGCCGATCGGCCGCTTGCGGTTGCAATTGCACGCAGTAACAATTGCTGTGCCCAAGCGGCCTGCTTGCCGGCGCCGCTTGCCCTTGTGGGCACTGTGGCCACAAGCAGCGCCCACGGGATGCTAGCCCCATCGGCCGGTTGCTGTAGGCGTAGCGCCTATGCATGCGTCGGTGCTGCGCTACCTGCGGTTGCACGCACGTAGATCGAGGGTAGCAATAGTTGTTGCCCTTTCTCGCTTTTGCGTCAACGATTTTAACGTCAAAAGTTTTTCCAAAACACAACACATGTAGTTCAAAACCAATCTTTCGCACGAACAATCTCGCTCTGATACCACTATTGGGAAATCTTAGGGGCGACATCACATGCGCAGCGAAAGAACAAGAAAAAAAAATCCCCTATTCCCAAAGAGATGTTCGTCGTCGTGCGAAGATTGGTACGTAAAAAATCTATGAAACACACTGTATATAGAATAGATTGTGTTATCTAGAGAGATCGTATATCATTATTTCCTTACAGATCTCTAGGAGATGGTGAAGGTGGTCAAGCATCCTCCTCTCTAGTTGTGATCCACACAGTAGGGCTGCGACGACGCTCCTCAAAACTCCAAGCCTGCTCTGAGGTGGAGAGGGGGGGAGAATAGGAGAGGCAAGCAAAGACTCTAGCCTATGAGGCTCTGAATCCCTCCTATTTATAGAGGCCCCTTATCAAACCCTAATAAATCCTCCCCTAGTGGGTATTGGATCTGCATCCAATTATCCAAGCCTTTTAGATTAGTGGATCTCTATCCAATAATCTCTCATGGGCTCTTATTGGATCTCGTTCATGGGATCTAATAATTTAAGGGCTTATTGGATATCCAATAAGATAGGAGCTCCGGCAGATATCTCATATCCGAACCTCTACTCATCGCAATGCCTACCATATGTGTGTGACCTTCTAGGCCCAATATCGAGTTGGCCGTGAGTCATAGTTGTCAGAACTCCTTCTGGCTCAGTGAATTATTATCTCTATAATAATTCACTCGACTCATTGACTACGGACGTACTAGGCCACTACGCCGTAGTCCCCAAACGATACAGGGGAATCCAATCATTGGACTTGTCTATCCTCAGTTACCATGTACCTGTAGTCTCTCATCCATCTAATATCCCAAAGATCGTATATCGGGCATGATGCTGTCAGACCTATATGGTTTCTACTCAAGTCTCGCTCTAATCGAGTTTTCCCGGAGAACTCTTTCTCTCTCAATCCGAATGACCCTGGCCAGGGATTTGTTTGAGCAATAACATATGGGATATTCCTCTCATTACGCCAAGAGTGGATGATCCTCTATTGACACTCAATAGCTCTCATAAGGTCGATTGTCACTCCCAATGACCAACTGTACTAGATCTGGGACATCCAAACCTATAAGTTTGGTATCAAAGAGTGAAGCACTCATACAAGACATCCTTGGTGTCTCAAGTCTAAGGACCAGATACACCACTAGGACTATGGAATCGCTGTTTGACAATAAGGCATCATCAACCATCCAGTATTCTGTAAGCGGATCAATCAGTGAACTCATTCTCCAATGATCACCTATACTATATCCCTAGTGTCCCCACATGAGCATCTATAAGACCAGCTGCATCCATCATATGGACGGGTATATAGCACACTAGTCTGTCCGGTTATCACGATGTCCCTCTCGAGTAACCTATGATCGAGATTATTTAGGATCTGTGTTTAAATGTGAATCGGTCTCATTATCGTAATCTCATCACGATCTGATTCTCATTGCAAAGATCCAAGGACATCACAATATATACATGCATATATGCAATAGACAATATAAAGTGATAAATGCTAAAATATAACAAGCAAAAAGATTTCGTGTCAAGTCACACATGTCATCACTCACGTGATTGGCTTGCTGAGCACCTTTGACTAGCAATTATAACAGCATTTTTATATTTTTTTCCTCTCAATTCTTGTGTATGTTAACTAAGGATAAGAGGGGTATTTATAGGCCTCAAGTTGATTCAAACTTGGAGCCTAAAAATGTCTCATCTTGGGTCTTCGGAGTACTAGCGATACCACCGCTAGTATTGGGCGATACCACCGCTAGTGCTACTCTGACACTGATAGGCACTAGGTGGTACCACCACCCAATCTAATGGTACCATCACTTGACACCCTAACACTAGGTAGTACCACCGCTTGACATTCTCGGAGACTAAGTCTAGGTAGTACTACCGTTTGACATAGTCTCGGAGACTGTGCCACGATGATGCCATCTATTGGGTCACTGTTTGGGCCTTTCACTTGGCCTAACATAGCCCAAACTTGGGCCCAATTGGCCCCTAATTGAGTTAGCTTAATTACATTCTAAACTGACTCAATTAGACTCTAAACCAATTCGATCTAGATATAATCGATTACAAGCGAATCCTTGTTGTCCGGCATGTGATTAATTCATCCAGTTCTTCATCTGATCCTTCGGCACATCGTCTTCTTTTGCAGCCTTTTACCCAATCGGCATGTTGACTCCGCAACTCCGATCTCCTTGGCGCAATGTCTGCTCTTCTAGGCTCGATGCCCAACTTTACAGCCCAAAGCCTTCTGCTGATACATCGACCATTCCTCCGGCCCGACGTCCAATCTTCTGACATGTTTATTCCGGCCCAACGTCTGGTTCCTCCTGCTTTAATCAATTTGTCTTTTCTGATCGATGTTAACCCTACGTCACTTAAACACACATTAAATTATAAACACTCTCAATTGGTTTTATCATCAAAATCCGAGATTCAACAATCTCTCCCTTTTTTATAATAACAACCAATTAATGATGGAGTTTAAACAAACTCTCGGAGTTTAAACAAACTCCCCATATCAATATGTTATATTGATAGAATACTTGAATTCAAATTGAGTTCAAGTCATTTCAAATTTAATCATTAATATTTACAACACATCATCATAAAATTATGCATAATCAAATCATTCAATACATCATTCCATGCATGATCATTATTATAACTTCTCCCCCTTTGTCATCAACAAAAATGAGAAGTGCAACTAGCAAGTATTTAGTCATAATTTTAAATCATTGTATAATAAACCTAATCTTAAGTTTTATTATCATGCAAGCTAGCAAGTTTTAGAGATATGCAGAGTTTAGCATGTTTGCTTTTCTTTGCAATGTTTAGGCTAGCAAGTTTTTGAAAAAGAATGCAAGATAACATTTTTGCCTCTTGTTGAAATGGGTAAGCTAGCAATTCTTTCTTTCTTTTGCAATATGCAAGTTGCAAGTTTTGCTTCTTGAGATAAGAAAGATAGCACTTTTGCTTCTCTTAAGATTTGCAAGATAGCAAGTTTTGGTAATATTTAAGATAACAAGTTCTTCTCCTTGCAATTTGTAAGCTAGAAAATTTAGCAAGTGTTACATCATATTAGAACATGCAAGCTAGCAAATTTTTCACATATCAAAGTTGGCAAAATTTTACATCTTTTGATATATACAAGATAACTATTTTTGCATCTTCTTGAAATGTGTAATTTAGCAAACATTGCTTCTCTTGAGATATGCAAGATAGCACTTCTTGCTTCTCTTTTGAGATTAGCAAGTTAGCAAGTTTACCTCTTTTCGTGATGTGCATGCTAGCAATTCTTTCTCCCCCTTTGTCATTGGCAAAAAAGAGGGGAATAACAATACAATAGTACAATTCATTTCCCTTTACTATAATCTTTAAATCATGATAAGGATAAATAACAAAGATGAAAAATCAAGTCATGAATGTCAAAATAATTTTTCATCATGAATATTTCATCATTGCATGCATCATTATCATAAGTTGAAGTATTGTATGCATAATACCAAATCATCATTCATAATTACATCAATATTCCAATCATTATTTCAATCATCAAAAATGAATGATCAAGTCTAAAATTCGAGAAATCAAGGTCATGATCCCAAAAATATATAAGAAGAATTTATGCATTTGGGAGATCTAACATGTCTAAGTATATCATTCAAGCTAGCAAATTTGGTTCTCTTGAGATGCTAGCTATCTTCTTTCCCCCTTTTGTCATTATAAACAAGAAAGAAAAAAGGGAAGAACATAATGGTGTAAATGTTCAAGTCATCACATGGAAGATATCAAAAAAAATTTGGTGATGAGATATACTTCAAGGAATTTTGCATAATAAAGCTCAAGTCATAAACCTTAAAAGGTCAAGTGACATATCATGGTGTAAAAGTTTAAGTCATCGTAAAAATACAAAGGTATTATATGAAAATCATAATATGAATGATATTAATATCAAATCATGAATGCCACAACACATCATTTATTTTAACAAATCTTTTCTTTTATAAATGTCAAAAAGAAACATAGGAGATCAAATGTTATAATATCTTGATTCATGCATAAAAAATCTCAAGTTATAAATCTTAAAAAATTAAGATAAAGATCATTCAAATTCAAATTGCCAAATCAAAATTATTTTCAAGAGATTCATAATAAAAAGACAGATAGATTCATTAATCTCTCCTTTTTTTGAAAAATTGATAAAGTAGAGAATTTTTTTAAGGAGCAAGCTTTCCTCTTTTTAGTGTTTTAATTCATATGATTTATTTCATATAAGTATGCTTAATTTTTTGTATGAAAACCATCCATCTTGTTTAAAACCGAAAAAGCAACTTTCATTTCAACAAAAATTAATAAGCCATAAATCACAAAAATCATCATGCATAATTTTGAAATATAAACTTATTAAACATAATCATTATGTATCACTACTTTGGGCATGACATCAAAATATAGTTTCGAGTTTTCAAGGTATAACATGCATAATTTCAAACTATAAACTCATTAAGCATGATATCATCAAACATCATTTCATAAAGCATTTTCAATCAAAATCAGAAATCATCAATTTAGATACATATGATTTTTTCTTAAAAACATACATAGGATTAATCATTACATTTAAATCTAATATTTTGTTGTATTTTCATAAAGCATGCAATTGTCATTATCATTTTCAAAATTAGTTAGAAAAAGAAAAGTATGATCCCCTTTTATTTATTTATTTAATATATTTTTTACTAACTAATTTAAAAGCAACATATGAAATGTATTAAGTAATTTCAAAATAAACTAAGAGGATTTTGTTTGAGTTTTTTACCTCATTATCGAGAGTCACCAAAGCGAAGTTTGTCGTTTCATCTTCATCGGTTTGCTCTTCGGATGCACTTATTTCGTCCCAAGTCACTTTGAGTGCTCTCTTCTTCTTTAGTAATTTTTTTTTAAGTTTATTTTTATTATTTAATTTTTTAAGTTTTATAGTGAGAAGTTCAAGTTCATCATCACTTGAGCTTTCACTCGAGTGGTCTTCATTTGTTCTAAGTGTCAAATCTTTCTTATTCTTTGGAAGGTTATTTTCATGTTCGTTTTGTACTATACAACTCATTTCATAGGCCATTAAAGATCCGATAAGTTCTTCAAGAGGGAAAGTATTCAAATCCTTGGCCTCTTGAATGGTCGTTACTTTAGGATCCCAAGTTTTAGAAAGAAATCGTAAAACTTTATTAACAAGTTCAAGATTTGAAAAGTATTTGCCAAGAGCTTTTAAGCCACTGATGACATCCATAAAACGGGTGTATATGTCAACAATGGTTTTGCATGGCTTCATTCAAAATAGTTCAAAATCATGCATCAAAAAATTTATCTTAAAATCCTTTACTCTACTAGTGCCTTCGTGTGTGATTTCAAGTGTGTCAAATATCAAAAGTCGTTTCACAAATAAAAATACGATTAAACTCATTTTTCCTCAATGCACAAAATAGAGCATTCATAGCTCTAGCATTCAAAAAAAAAGTTTTCTTCTCCAAATTATTTCATTCGTTCATTAGAGTAGAAGACTTTTGAAATCCATTTTCAATGATATTCCATAAGTTTAAATCCATAGAAAGTAAGAAAACTATCATCCGAGTTTTCCAATAAATGCAATCCGTCCCATTGAACACGGGAGGACGAATGATAGAAAAGCCCTCTTGAAAGCCGAAAAGAGCCATTTCTCTTGGGTGTTAAACCAAATGACAAATAACGAGGCTCTGATACCAACTGTTAGCAACGAGTCGACACTAAGAGGGGGGGGGGTGAATTAGTGCAGCGGATAAAAATGTCGGTTTTAGAAAATCTCTTTCGTATGATTAAAACAGATCTTGGAATATATGAACTTGAAAGCATATGAGAGCATAGGCATAGTAAAAGCACAATAAGGAGGAGAGGCAGTTTGTTGTAAAAGTAAATTGCTCAAAGTAAATGCAAATTGAGTTTATAGTGGTTCGGTCATCGTGACTTACATCCACTCTCGATTCCTCCTCCATCGAGGCCACCGGCATCTACTATCAGTCTTCCTTTAATAAGCAAAGACCAACTATCCTTATAACTCAATTCTTCTTTTATCAAGTTCAGGACAGAACCTTTACAACCCCCTTCACTCATCTCTTAAACTAACATATAGAGCGTAAGAGGAGTTCTCATAAGATTACAACAACGTTTTTGTATTTTTTTCCTCTCAATTCTTATGTATGTTAACCAGGGATAAGAGGGGTATTTATAGGCCTCAAGTTGATTCAAACTTAGAGCCTAAAAATGTCTCATCCCGGATCTTCGGGGTACTGGCGGTACCACCGCTAGTGCCAATCTGACACTAACAAACACTGGGCGGTACCACCGCCGGTACCGCACCGCCCAGTCTGGCGATACCATCGCCTAACACAGTCTCAGAGACTATGCCACAACGATGCCACCTATTGGGTCACTGTTTGGGCCTTTCACTTGGCCCAACACAATCCAAACTTAGGCCCAATTGGCCCCTAATTGAGTTGGCTTAATTACATTCTAAACCAACTCTTTAGACTCTAAACCAACTTGATCTAGACACAATCGATTACAAGCGAATCCTTGTTATCCGACATGTCATTGGTTCATCTAGCGCTTTATAAGTTAACTCCGTAACTCCGATCTCCTTGGCACAATGTCCGCTCTTCTAGGCTT
The DNA here is from genome assembly GCA_004837865.1 of Musa balbisiana. Taxonomy (NCBI): domain Eukaryota; kingdom Viridiplantae; phylum Streptophyta; class Magnoliopsida; order Zingiberales; family Musaceae; genus Musa; species Musa balbisiana. Next base: position 19,758,422 of record CM017197.1, read on the forward strand.
AATGCCTAAATTCATGACCCGAAGCCTTCTACCAATACGTCAACCGTTCCATCAGCCCGACGTCCAATCTTCTGACAAGTTTGTTCCGGCCCAACATCTAATTCCTCCTACTTTAATCAATTTACCTTTTCTAATCGATATTAGCCCTGTGTGACTTAAACGCACATTAAATCATAAATACTCTCAATTGGTTTCATCATTAAGATCCAAGATTCAACATGTACCATCACCAAACCCTACTATAAGACACTAAATGGGCTAAATAGCAGGCCCAAATCAGCCTTGATTTAGGCCCAATTGATCACTAATCAAGTTGGCATAATTACACCTAAAATCAACTCAATTAGACCTAACTATCTCGATCTAGACCCACACGATTACAAGCATGAATCCTATGTTGTCCAACATATCATTGGTTTATTCGATGCTTCATCCGATCCATTTGGTGCATCGTTCTCTCTTACGGTGTATTGCCTATTGAATCTCGAATTTTGATGATGAAGTCAATTGTCATTTGTTATCTAATCCATATGTTTAGATAAGTGTGTAGGATTAACTATGATGGATTTAAGACATACAGCAGGAGTTGTGCCAGAGTTAAGACTATGATCACGTTGGGGGTTCGAGAGTTCGACGGAAGTCCGGACGTTCGTCGGAGGTTCTACGGGAACAAATCTGAGAAGTCCAGGAGCTTGCCAAAGAAGCTCGTCAGAACTCACCAAGTGGATCGTCGCAAGTCTAGGAGTTTGCTGGAAGTCCGCCGGAGCATCGTCGAGGGTTCGTCAGAAGTTCGTCGGAAGCTCACCGGAAGAAGCAATTGACGCACAGGAGCAAGTTGCAGAAATATCTTAAAAATATCGTAGTTAGTATGATGATTAAGTTAGAAATGGGAGGTGATCCCATTAACTTAATCTTGAGGCAATTGGGCCCTTGACAGACCCAAATTGGGCTGATTTCGAACCTAGATTTCCTGGCCAGCGGTGGCACCGCCCAGGTGCTTAGTCTCCCAAGAAAGCTGAGCAGTGGTACCGCCTGCGCTCGGCCTCCGAGCGAGGCTGGGTGGTGGTACCGCCCTTGTCAAGCGGTGGTATCGCATGAGCTCGGTCTCCGAGCTTTGTCAAGCGGTAGTACCGTCAGGACCCCGGAAATCTGGGGGATGACATTTTTTAGCTCCAAATTCAAACCAGTTTGGGACCTATATATACCCCACCCTTTCCTACATGAAAGGGTACCGAAAGCTTGATCTTACTCTGTGATTTTTAGAGCTCAAAAGTGTTGTAAAGGCCAAAAGTTCTTCTCCCTCTTTTCTTCTAAGTTTTGATCATTCAAGACAGGAGTGAAAAATCTATAAGGGTTGTCTCCTAAGCCTATCAAAAGGAGTGAAATTGTAAAAGGGTGGTCGGCCTTCACCTATTGAAGGAAGGCCTCTAGTGGACGTCAGTGACCTCATCGGAGAACGAACCCAAAAGTAGATGTAAGTCAAGATTGACCGAACCACTTTAAATCTTGGTTTGCATTTACGTTATGTTCTTTATCTTAACTTCAAACTGCCTCCATAGCTTTACTTTAACTACACTTCGCTTGATCTTAAGTTAAAGTAATTTTCGAATCGGCTTTCATACCGAAATTGTTTTTATCGTATGAACGTCGTTTTAAATTGTCGAAAGTTTTCCGCTACACTAATTCACCCCCCCCCCCCCTCTTAGTGCTCTTGATCTTAATAATTGGTATTAGAGCAGGGTTAACTCTCAATCGGATTAAAACCTAAGAGAGATGACATACACCGGAAACCAAGAGGGCTACTCTATTATACGTCCACCCATGTTCAATGGGATGGACTACACTTATTGGAAGACCCGAATGAGGATCTTCCTTATTTCAATGGATTTTGAACTTTGGAATCTTGTCAAAAATGGATTTTCGAAGTCTTCTCTTCCAATGATCGATTGGAATGAATTGGAGAAGAAGACTTTCACTCTTAATGCAAAGGCTATGAATGTCTTATTTTGTGCGCTTGATAAAAATGAGTTCAATCATGTTTCGGTTTGTGAAACCGCATTTGATATTTGGCATACACTTGAAGTGACTCACGAAGGCACAAATAGAGTGAAAGAGTCAAAAATCAATCTTTTGATACATTCTTTTGAACTTTTCCTAATGAAACCGAGCGAGACTATTGACGACATGTACACTTGTTTCACGGATGTCGTCACTGGTCTAAATGGACTCGGCAAAAGTTTTTCAGATTTTGAGCTCGTAAATAAGATTCTAAGATCCCTTCCTAAGAGTTAGGACCCTAAAGTCACTGTTATTCAAGAGGCTAAAGATTTAAACAACTTCCCTCTTGAAGAATTAATCAGGTCATTAATGACATACGAAATGACTTGTAAAGCTCATGAAGAGCAAGAAGACATCCTTCCAAAGAACAGGAAGGATATGGCACTTAGAACTCTAGAAGACCACTTGAGAGAAAACTCAAGTGATGAGAACTTTGACGATGACTTGGCACTTCTAACAAGGAAATTTAAAAAAATTATTAAAAGAAATAAATATAAAAATGACACTAAAAATAAATTTGAACCCAAAAAGAACCAAGTTATTTGCTACGAATGCAAGAAGCCAGGACACTACAAAAGTGATTGTCCCCAAGCCAAGAAGAGAACACCAAAGAAGAAGGCGCTCAAAACTACATGGGATGACTCAAGCGCGTCCGAAGAAGATGAGTCCAACACCGAGCAAGTTGCTCATTACGCCCTAATGGCCATCGGAGATGAGGTAACGAATTTAATTGATGCAGATTTATCATTTGACAAATTATTAAATGCCTTCCATGACTTATTTGATGAATACAAAACTATTATTAGAAAATATAAATTGCTAAAAAAGGAGCATGATAGTCTTACTTGTAATTTCGATAAATTAAAAACTGAATATCATGATAGTTTAGTGTAAAAAATATCATGATCTAGAAACTCTCCAAAAGAAGAACTTGCTACTTAAGGACACCTTGAAGAAATTCGAGGTTGGTAACAAGTCTTTGAATATGATCCTTACAAATAAGGGTCATGTTCCTAAAAGAAGTGAAATTAGATTTGTGAGAAGTCCTCACCAAAATCCAACTACCTTCATAAAAGCCCTATCTTACATGTTTGGCACCAAAGCAAATGCAACTTTTGTTGCAAACATGGACATAAAACTTATCATTGTCCATTCAAGAAAATTAGTATGACCAAACTGATTTGGGTTCATAAAGGAACCGTGATAAATTCTATGCAACATGATAAACAATGTAGATCAGTTTTTGAGGCACCCAAAAGTAAATGGGTACCTAAAAATTATCCTTTCTTGTAGAAATATATACCATCACAAGCTAGGAGTAAGAGATGGTACCTTGATAGTGGATGCCCAAGGCATATGACTGGAGATCCATCTCAATTCTCTAAACTCACTAGTATAGACAAAGGCTATGTCACCTTCGGAGACAACAACAAGGGTAAAATCATTGGCAAAGGAATCATATGTAATAAATCTAACTTCTTTATTGAAGATGTTTTGTTAGTTGATGGTTTAAAACATAACCTCTTGAGTATTAGTCAATTATGTGATAAAGGATATATTGTCAAATTCAAATCTAATGCTTGCATCATTGAAAAACCACACAAAAACATATCTATGATTGCATTAAAATAAAATAACATATACACCATTGACATCAACGATCTTTGCAACGAAATGTGTTTCTCGGTTTTGAATGAGGATGCTTAGCTTTGGTATAGGAGATTAGGTCATGCTAGCATGAAACTAATCACTCAAATATATCCAGAGAACTTGTAAGAGGAATTCCTCATATTAAGTTCATCAAAGGTAATGTGTGTGATGCTTGTCAATTAGGAAAACAAATTAAGGGTAGTTTCAAATCTAAGAATCAAATAAGCACCTCTAAGCCCTTACAATTGATCCATATGGACTTGTTTGGACCTATCTTTATATCAAGCTTAGGAGGTAGCAAATACGCCTTCGTCATTGTAGATGACTATAGTAGATACACATGAACTTATTTCTTAAAACACAAAAATGAATTCTTTGGATATTTTATCAAGTTTTGCAAACTTGTCCAAAATGAAAAGGGTTCTATGATTTCGTCAATTAGAAGTGATCATGGTGGTGAATTTCAAAACCATGATTTCCAAGAATTTTGTGAATTTAATGGATACAATCACAACTTCTCTACTCCAAGAAATCCTCAGCAAAATGGAGTAGTAGAAAGGAAAAATAGAAATTTACAAGAAATGGCGAGAACCATGTTGAATGATCATAGCCTACCCAAATATTTTTGGGCCGAAGCCGTAAGCACTGCATGCTATATTTTGAATAGAGTTCTAGTAAGACCCTTACTCACCAAAACTCCCTATGAGTTGTAGAACAACAAAAAACCCAATGTTTCATATTTTAAAGTTTTTGGATGTAAGTGTTTTATCTTGAATGAAAAAGATGCCATAAGAAAATTTGATGCTAAATCTGATAAAGGAATTTTTCTTGGTTATTCTTCGATTTATAAAGCTTTTCGTATCTTCAATAAAAGAACTTTAATTATAGAAGAATCCATTTATGTTATTTTCAATGAGATTTTCGAAATCAAGAAAAATAATTTTGATGATGATGTTAATTTCGATTCTTTGAATTTAAATGAAACCCCTTCTCTAACTAGCAACTTGGATGCATCCACTTCTAAAACATCCTTACCCAAGGATTAGAAGTATGTAGATGCTCATCCTAAGGAGCTAATCCTAGGAGACACATCTAAGGGAGTTCAAACACGTTCTTCTCTTAAAAATTTTTGTGTCAACGTCGCTTTTCTCTCCCAAATTGAACCTAAATGTATTGACAAAGCCATGAAAGATGATTCATGGATTATCGCAATGCAAGATAAGTTAAATCAATTTGAGAGAAATGAGGTATGGAAGCTTGTTCCTAGGCCAAATGACCATTTAGTTATTGGTACTAAATGGGTCTTTAGAAATAAGCAAGATGAATATGGTATCGTAATTAGAAACAAGGCTAGATTAGTAGCCAAAGGTTTCAACCAAGAAGAATGTATCGATTACGAAGAAACCTTCACTCCTGTGGCTATATTAGAAGTCATAAGGATGCTCCTTGCCTATACTAGTAATAATAATTTTAAGTTATTTCAAATGTATGTTAAAAGCGCTTTTCTTAATGGCTTTATTTCCGAAAAAGTTTATGTTGAACAACCTCCCGGATTTGAAAATAATAGCCTCCCTAATCATGTGTTTAAATTAACTAAAGCTCTCTATGGTTTAAAACAATCCTCAAGGGCTTAGTATGAGAGACTTAGTTCTTTTCTTATTGAAAATAATTTCACAAAAGGCATGATCGATACTATATTATTTATCAAGAATTTTAAAAATAATTTTCTCATTGTTTAGATTTATATTGATGATATTATCTTTAGTTCTACAAACGAATCTCTTTGTGAATTTTTTGCTAAAACCATGAGTCTCGAATTTGAAATGAATTTGATGGGAGAATTAACATTTTTCTTAGGCTTATAAATTAAGCAACTAAGAAATGATATCTTTATTAGTCAGACTAAATATGCTTTAGATTTGCTAAAAAGATTTAATATGGAAAGCTCAAAAGCTATTAACACTCCTATAAGCACCTCCACTAAGTTAGAAGTTGATGAAAGTGGAGAAAGCTTCGATCAAAAAACTTATAGGGGTATGATAGGAAGTTTACTTTACCTCACTGCAACTAGTCCAGATATCATGTTCAATGTAGGACTTTGTGCTAGGTTTCAATCGAACCCTAAGATATATCATCTCAAAGCAGTTAAAAGAATACTTAGATATCTCAAAGGTACCACAAATCTAGGATATGGTATCCAAAAATCGAGAATTTTGAGTTAATTGCTTATGCTGATGTGGATTTTGGTAGGTGTAGACTAGATAGAAAAAGCACATCATGAACATGTCAATTTTTGGGACATGCCCTTGTTTCTTGATCATCTAAGAAACAAAACTCGGTTGCACTATCAACAACCGAAGCTGAGTATATTGCAGCTAGTGCATGCTGTGCACAAGTTGTATGGATGAAAAACACCTTAGAAGATTATAAAGTTCATCTTAAAAATATTCTCATTAAATGTAATAACACAAGTGCTATATGTTTAACAAAGAATCTCATTCAACACTCAAGAACAAAACATATTGATATTAGACATCACTTTATACGAGATCATGTCACTAATCATAATGTAGTTATAGAGTTCATTGATACTAAACATTAACTAGATGATATTTTTACAAAGCTTTTAAGTGAAGAACAATTTGATTTCATTAGAAGAGAATTAGGAATGTTAATGTGTTCGAATGCTTGAACTCATTAAATTTATTTTTCAGACTTTCTTGATTCAATAATCAAATCACTTAATTACATATGATGAGAATTTTACTCAATTACATAACATGTTAGAAATTATGTGTTTTGGATACTATAATTTCCATGATAATAAGCATGTTTTATCTTCATGATTGTGTTTGAAAAATCTATAGCAAAACCTTGTCCGAATGCATGAAAGTGTTAAATTTCGTTTTCAGATTTTCTTGATCCTAACGATACATCATTCTCTTTCGGATTTAATATAGCTTTTATAAGCATATGTCATATAGAGTTTAATTCATATCATTGATTTTTGAGCAAATGTATCTCTCATAGACTTATCGTGTGAAAAATATCTTTTTTCGAGAAATGGATTTAATGAAATGATTCTTTCTTATAAATTCTTGAAAAAGGAAGATCTTTTTTTACTGGCAAGGATTTGATTCACATATATATCTTGATTCTTATAAAAATGAAATGTGATTTAAATCTCTTATCAATTTTAACTTTATTCAAATGGCTTTCCTCCTTCATGCAAAAAGATAATAATAAATAAAAAGGAAGAAGTAATGAAAGCTATCTCCCTGTCATGTTTTCCTTGAGATGTTTGTATAATTATATCCTATCACTCATTATTGAAAAATAACATGAACCTAGTTATGGCATGAATCATTACCGCACTTATGTTTAAAATTTGCTTAAATCACTCTCCTTTTTGTTGATGATAAAGGGGGAGAAATAGTAAGGTAAATTGATAATAGCTATGAGTGCCATATTTGAATTAGGTTAAGATATCAAAAGCTTGCATCAAAAATATGGTAAATTGATGATATGTATATGTTAGATATCAAGAACTTACATCACAACACAATTTTACATGTTGATATCTTGCCATGTGATGATTGCTAAACACTTGAAATGTTTGTATCATGTTAAGATATCAAAAGCTTACATGGCAATTTTACATGTTGATATCTTACCATAGGATGAATTGCTATGATTACTATCATTCACATTTGAAATGTAAAACTTGAAAATGGATGTCGAGCCTTGACATCATTTTCAGAGAGATACATCATGATAGCAATCATGATGGGAGTATTGATAAGGTTAAATAAACTTAACTTATCAATATGTCTCTTGAATTCAAAGGCTTTGAATTCAAGAATGACTTATCTCAAGTATGGCATATAGATAGGGGGAGTTAGGGTTAACTCCGTTATCAATTGATTGTTATCATCAAAAAGGGGGAGATTATTGAATCTCGGATTTTAATGATGAAGTCAATTGTCATTTGTTATCTAATCCATATGTTGAGATAAGTGTATATGATTAACTACGATGGAAATAAGACATGCAGTAGGAGTTACGCCAGAGTCAAGACCATGATCACGTTGGGGGTTCAAGAGTTTGACGGAAGTCCGGACGGTCATTGGAGGTTCTACGGGAACAAATCCGAGAAGTCCAGGAGCTTGCCAAAGAAGCCCGTCGGAACTCGCCAAGTGGATCATCACAAGTCCAAGAGTTTGTCGGAAGTCCGCCGGAGCATCACCGAGGGTTCGTCGGATGTTCGCCAGAAGTTCGCCGGAAGCTCGCCGGAAGAAGCGATTGACGCACCGAAGCAAGTTGCAGTAAATGTCTTAAAAATATCATAGTTAGCCTGATGATTAAGTTAGAAATGAGAGGTGATCCCATTAACTTAATCTTGGGGCAATTGGGCCCTTGACAGACCCAAATTGGGCCAAATGGATCAGCCCATTCGGACCCAGATTTCCTGGCCAGCGGTGGTACCGCTTGGGCTCGGTCTCCGAGCGAGGCTGGGTGATGGTACCGCCTAAGCTCGGTCTCCAAGCTCAGTCAGGCGATAGTACCGCCCAGTTATGGCGGTAGTACCGCTAGGACCCTGGAAATCCGAGAGATGACATTTTTTAGCTCCAAATCATACCAGTTTGGGGCGTTATATATACCTTACCCTTTCCTGCATGAAAGGGTACCAAAAGCTTGATCTTACTCTGTGATTTTTAGAGCTCAAAAGTGTTGTAAGGGCCAAAAGTTCTTCTCCCTCTTTTCTTCCAAGTTTTAATCATTCAAGAGAGGAGTGAAAAATCTGTAAGGGTGGTCTCCTAAGCCCGTCAAAAGGAGTGAAACTATAAAAGGGTGGTTAGCCTTCACCTATTGAAGGGAGGCCTCTAGTGGACATCGGTGACCTCATCGGAGGAGGAAGCCAAAAGTGGATGTAGGTCAAGATTGACCAAACCACTCTAAATCTCGGTTTGCATTTACATTATATTCTCTATCTTAACTGCAAACGGCCTCCATAACTTTACTTTAATTGCACTTCACTTGATCTTAAGTTAAAGTAATTTTTGAATCGGCTTTCATACCGAAATCATTTTTATCGTATGAACGTCGTTTTAAATCATCGAAAGTTTTTCGCTACACTAATTCACACCCCCCCCTCTTAGTGCTCTTGATCCTAACATTACCCAATCGACATGTTGACCTCCACATCATCCGATCCCCTTGGCGCAATGTCTGATCCTTCTGGCCCGATGCTCGAACTCATGACACAAAGCCTTCTGCCGATACATCGACCGATCCTCCAACTCGACATCCAATCTTCTAACATGTTCCACTCCGGCCCATTTGATTCCTCATGCTTTAATTGATTTGCCTTTTCTGATCGAAGTTAGTCTCGCGTCACTCAAAATGCAAATTAGATCGTAAACTCATCAATTGATTTCATCATCAAAATCCGAGATTCAACAAGGACTTCCTAGCCGAATTTGATATGACAATGAAGTACAAGCCCGGAAGAGCAAATGTCGTAGTCGATGCGCTAAGCTAAAAAGTGGAGCATGTGAATGCCATGTAATTGGAAGGTGGAGGCAAAGTAAGTTAGTTGCACTCCAACTTCCTTTCCAGAATCAGGGATGGACTGTACAGTGATCCCCAGGTGGTAACCTTAATGCAACTAATCAAAGAAGGCAACACACAATGATTTTGGGTCCAGGAGGGACTCGTCTATACCAAAGGGAATAGGGTTTATGTTCCTCGAGTGGATAATTTGAGTCGCGAACTCTTGAGAGAGTGTCACGGTTCCCTTTGGGTAGGACATCCAGGCATTCACCGAACATTGGCTCTCGTGGAAAGGGCTTTCTACTGGTTGAAGATGGGGACTGATGTAGAGGAACATGTTCGAATGTGCTTTACTTACCAATAAGACAAGGTTGAGCGGTAGAAACCAGTGAGACTTTTGGAGCCGTTGCCTATACCAAAAAAGTCGTGGGAGAGCATTTCCTTGGACTTCATATCAAGCTTGCCAACAATAGGGGGACTCTGATCGATACTTGTGATTGTCGATCGATTTTCAAAGTATATAACTTTCATTGTTGCACTTATACATTGTTCAGTAGAGGAGGCGACCAAGTTGATGATGAAGAATATGGTGAAGTATTAGGGAGTCCCACACAATATCATCAGTGATTGAGACGCTTGGTTCTTGGGATGGTTCTGGATCGAGTTATTCAAATTATTGAGGTCTAAGTTATACTTCTCCACAAGCCTATACCCTTAGATGGATAGCCAAACCGAAAGGATAAATTTGCTCCTTGAGCAATATCTTCAGCACTATGTGAGTGCTAACCAATGAGATTAGGTGAAGCTATTGGACATAACCCAATTTTCCTACAACTTGCAGTGGATCTCTACGTCTAATAAGAGCCCCTTCGAGATCATTATAGGACAACAGCCATCGATTCCTCACACCTTGGTTATTGGGTATATTAGGAGTAGTCCATCAGCATATCACTTTGCAAAAGAATGACACCGAAATACAGATATTGCACGGGCTTACTTGGAGAAGGTGGCTATAAAGATGAAAAAGTGGGCAGACTTGGGAAGGCGACCACAAGAGTTCAAAGTCAACGATTTAGTGTTTGTGAAGTTCCAACGATTTGGTGTTTGTGAAGTTCCAACCAATATCACTCCAATTCTTTAGATACAAAGTACACAATGGATTGGTGTGCAAGTATGAAGGGCCCTTCCCAATTATCAGTAGGGTGGGCAACGTCTCCTATAAGTTATAGCTGCCAGCGTGGTTCAAAATTCACAATGTTTTTCACGCCAGCAACTTAAAAGCCTACCACTCATATTCGCAAGATGCTTCCCGAAGTGTTCCAACTCGGCTAACCCCCACTAAAGCCTCCTATGAAAAGCAAGTTGAAATAATTTTAGTATATCACAAGATAAAGCTACCCAATGGAGTTGAATAGATCGAGTACTTGGTGAAGTGGCGAAAGCTTCCCTAAACCGAAGCTAGTTGGGAGCCCGAAGATACCCTACGACATGAAGAAGCAGTCATTAACAACTACCAACAAGCGTCGACAAGAGCGTCGATAGTTTAAGTATGGGAGAATGTTACGAACGGTCATTGCACCCCCGCAATAACTTCGTTCAACGAACCATTCGTCACTTTTTCATACTTGTACAAAGATATGGCAGTATGTTTTGTCTTAATTTTATGTATTTTTTCTTAGAACATATAAGCAACGATAGTTCATAATGCTATAATGTGACCGCTTATCGTGCCGGGCTGAACTGCCCCAAAATGTCTCCGTTTTTACGTGCCATGACTTATTTTCTGCAAACCGCAACTACACGCAAAATATCAACAATCTCAACACCTTGGAACCCCCGGGTGGCACAAGGCTGGATAAAGTTTTGTTATATAATCGGGCGTTGAACAATCTTCACAAGTTTGCACATTAACTTGACTGGAACTTGCCTTCGCGCCCGACACCCAGTGAGCTATTGTTTGTGGACTTGTAACTATTCGTTCTACCCTCGAAAGTCCTTATTTTCTCCTTCCTTTCTTTTCTCTCTTGCACTCAAGGTGCTTGCTGAATTGCTTGTAAAGCTTCCCTCTTCGTAAGACGTCGGGAATTGTCCGTCGCTCGTTTTCAATCTAATCAACTTTTTATTTTACAAGTCCTTCGAGACCTGTACGAGATTGCAACAAGGCTGATCCTTTGTGAACGCATATGTTGCAAGGGTGCCTCATTACTTAAACAATCCTAGCTAAGTCTGAGGAGTTGGCGCAAGGGTGTTTCACGACTTAGGTAACTCCAACTAAATCTATGCTATGACTTTGCCGCAAGGGTGCCTCACGACTTAGGCAATTCCAACTAAGTCCATGATACCCTGGCCAACGCCAAGGTGCTGTGATAGGGATAATCCTGTCCCTTCCTAGTTTCTCAACAATGTAAGTAAACACCTAAGCAAGACTCTAAGTCATCAACTCCCCACAAGACACCACGTTATTTGGCTTAAGTTCAAGAAGTGGGCACACCATGACCTGCTCTGCATTAATGGTTGGCGGCATGACTCAGCCTCACCTGTCCTTCCAACCAGATAGAGGAAGAGAAGGTCGTACTCGACCTGAATAAAAGAAGGGAGCCTGACCACAAGCATGGCCCTGACAATCCTCCTAATGCAGCCCACAAGCCAGTAAGCCACCCGCATTGACACCTTCGCCCCATCGAGTATGGGGGGGACCAAGATGGAGATTTGTCAGCCCCCGCCAAGCACTTTGTCGGGAAGCCCCCGATGTAGACTTGTTGTGCAAGACTATCAATGACCAGGAGATAACCTTGCTGTTAGGAGATGACCCCACAGGAAGGGAGAACTCTGTTCCTCTACTTGGTCTTTCCGTTTCAAAGCTAGATCATCTCTTGCGAATCGTTCCCCCAACGAACCTCCCTCGTCGGTCTGCTACATCAATGAGGAAATAACAAAATGACCCTGCACATTCAATAGTGAACCTACCAAGTCGACTCAACGATATTCGTGGAACTATCACCATTGATCCAATTATTTATAATATAGAAACAAATCATTTATTATTTACTTGTATTCTAATTTTAAAAACCTAAAATTAGGGTTTATTATTATGTTTAAAAATAAACAATAAACCATATCATCCTAATTATTTGGTGTTGATCATATTAAAATTTATAAATATATATTTGAAATTTTTAATAAAATATTTTTTAAGCTCTCTCTCTCTCTCTCTGTTTTTCATATCAGTAATAACAGAAATGTAAAGATACAATTTTTTTTGGGTCCGATTGTTTCCAAATAACACCGTGATCCGAATCCGGAATTAGGAAGAACATAAACACCGTTAACTCGACGTTATGATTTTTATTCTCGCATTGGCTGGTCCCCGCACCGCCAGAATTACCATACCGCCCTCGAATCTCCTTTTATTTAATAAATGAGGCATCCAGACGCGTTGCGGTAAGCTAACTGATGCACGCCCCGAACCTTCCGACGTGGCCGAAATCGATCGCGGCGGATGCGCAGGGGGCGCGTCAGCTCGCGGCTATTGATCTCGTCCACGTGTACCTCCACGTGAGGCCATCTCCCGTCCGACTTGTCCTCGACGCCTGTTGCCCACCTCCATTTGCTCCACGTCACCCCGCGACTCGACCCTAATATCTCTCTCCTTCGACGCCTCCGGTTCCGATGATATCTCGTCTCAAACCCAACCACGCGCCCCACACAAACACATCCTCCCCCCACCCCCCCGGGCGTCGGTCCAAGACCAAGAAGGAGCTCCTCCTCCCCGACCTGAGATTTAGCTTCCCCAAATCGGATCCTCCTCCTCCCTGAAATTTTCTTTTCCTTTATTTTTTTGGATCTTTACAGGGAGTTCGTAGTTGGTCGGATCTCCGGGAACGGGTTCCTGAGCTTTCACACTTTAATCGGTGGCGGAGGGACTCGAAATCTGATACGTTTTCCCTGTTCTTGAAGGTGTTAATCAAGGTTGTTGGGAGTTCCTCTTGGTCTGGAAATCTATTTGGCGTTTTGTTGGATTCTTTTGTTGGATCTTTGCTCTTTGTGGTTCTCGATTAGCTCTTTGGGCTTTTCGTTGGTTTCGCTGTTGATCGTCATGTAAGGCCGCAAATCGGCGGATTACTCTTTCATTTTGATGATTGTCTTTGTTTTGAAGTCTGATTGGAAGGCGATATCGTGTTTTACTCGAAATAGTTGTTTTATCTTTTGTTGGTCTGAGAATGGTTTCAATTTGCAGTGCTTCGAGTTCATCGCCATCTTTTATTGTGGTTTCAGAAATTGGTGGTATTGAGCGGGGTTTCCGTTCTATGCTCGTTAAGAAGGGAACGAGATGTGTGCATTTAGTTGTTATTGATGGGAGGTGCCCATCAGGTGAGCCCCGATGGGGGTAGGAATAACGGGCTGGCGAGCAGTAGCCATCGGGATCAGAACGAGTACAAGGAGGTAGCGGATGCCGCTGCCGAGGAAGGTCAAGGGCTCTCAGAGGAAGATGAGTCCAAGATCAATGAGGCAGTGGGAGGGTTGAACCCTAACCAGATAGGGGATGCTGTGCCACCGGAACAACAGTCTGGTGGGCTCCAGAAGCAGCAGCAGCAACAGTCGCCAGGGCCAATCATCCGCTGGGAGAGGTTCCTTCCCATCAGAACGCTCAAGATTTTGCTGGTGGAGTATGATGATTCAACGCGCCAAGTTGTCAGTGCATTACTCCGCAACTGCAGTTATGAAGGTAAACATTCAATCTCCTGGCGATTCTGCTTTAGTTTTAACTCAATTCTATTGTAAGTGCTGAACTTAGTGTGCTAAAAAAAGGCAACAACTGTCATCTTCATATCTTCTAAATATAATAGATTTTCCATTCTAGGTGGGCCAGACATTTGTTTTGTTGTTCTGACTTCTTATTTTGATAAATATTCTACATTTTTCTTATAGGTTGGGTAAACTGTAGTTGATTTTCTGCTATACACAATAAATATGCGATTTAGATGGACATATCTATTGAGTTGCTTTATCTGCTTTATTTCAGCTTCTTCAACCAAATGGAGGGATGAGGGAACTCCCTTTCCTTTAAAGGGAAAATGTTTCTGTGCTCATATGGTCTTACTGCACTTTGCTTGCAATATTTAGGCAATGAGCATGAGCTTTTCATTTCAATTGTTCACTTCCTTTTACTTGTGATGAGTTTTTACTTTGCATGCCCATGAATTGTTTGTTTTTAATGGGATCGATCATCGAAATATAGGAGATTGAAGATCATAGTGGTCATAGACAAAAGAAATTCACCGGTCTAAATGTTGTAAGCCTATGATAGAATTTGATACTTAATTGTAGATAACAACAGTAAAGGTCCTTTTAAGATCTGGGGATTATTAAACATACAACATGTGTCACATGCTCAAACAGGATACCTAACAAATGCATACTGGTGATATCCTTTAAAGAACTATGGATTATTATCAAGTGCACATGGTTATTATGTTCTTTTTATCAAATATCATTTTGTTTTACTTGTGGGAGTCTATCCACCCATTAACATAATCATGGTTGAATTGCTCCCTAGTTGTAAATACACTTAAGTATGGGCTTTGTGCTGGCTCAAACCAAGGTACTTAAGTTTGAAAATTAGAGCTTAGATCATTTCGGTCATGGCATGGGCTGATCCACATCAAGGCAAAGCCTGACACGATTCCCAAGTTTGAAGTGCAGGCAGAGAAATGGATTGCGTACGTATGGTATAAACAACATTAGTATATTTAATGCAATGATTTAAATTACTCTTTTCGAGAAGGAAATAATATGGGATACTTCTTGATATCTATAGGTTAATGTTACGACTGAACCTAACATTTGAGGCTTCCATCATTATGGGGTTTGGATATTTATAAGTTAATCTGCATTTATGAATTTATAGATTGTAAGCTTTTCTTATGGCAAGTAGAATGAATAGTTGTCTTACTTGCCTTGAATATTCTAGTGCATAGAAGTTTATAGATTGTTCTTTTGTGTTTCATTACATGGAATCTCTTTCGCAACACCTTTTCTCCATCTATAATTGTTTTGAGTATGAAATTATCTCATATTGTTAACTTTTTATTGTTTTAAAATTCATGTCATACACTCTCATTTATAATATGTTCTTTCATTTTTATATTAGGTTAAGGTCCATTTTAGCCCCTGTGGTTTTGACCATGGATCACTTAAGCCTTTATAGTTTACTTATATCAAAAAAACTTTACATTTTTAAAAATATAGCATATAAGCTCCTCCCATCAAGTTTGAGTTAACAAACGTTAAAGTTTGTTTACGTGGCATGTTATCTTACAATAAATCATTAGTATAATGACTTGTGTAATTTAAGTTTAAAAAAGGGTTAAGATCTATTTTAGCCATTGTAATTTTGGCCATTGACCACTTAAGTCCTTTTAGTTTATTCATATCTAAAATAACCCTTATATTTTAAATAACGTAGTATATAAGCCCCTCCCGTCAAGTCTGAGTTAACAGACGTTAGAGTTTACTTACGTGGTATACTAACTCACAATAAATTATTAATATAATAACACATAATTTAAGTTAAAAAAAAAACTGAGACCACCATTAGTGGCGGGAGGAGGCATCATAGAAGTGACCACTAACAGCAGCAACGAGCCGCTCTTGTCTAATATGGCGTCGTACGCACATAGCCTCTCCCACGTTGATAACGAGCTCATAAGCTTTCGGTTCTGCCCCAAGTGGACGTTCGTCGACTAGCTCGATGCTAGGCACGCAGTGGTCTCATGGTCCCTCTTCCTCTTGAGTGTCTTCGTCCTTACCGCTTCCCACTTCGTCCTCTCTTGTGCCCTCACTCGTTGCGCCTACGACGTGGTGGTCCAGCTCTCTCTCACCTCCACTTTCGGTCTCTCTTACCTGTGTCTCTTCGCCTTCGTCTATCGCTATGGGCTCCGTCGCTTCCTCTTCCTTGACAAAATGGACTTTAACCCTTTTTTAAACTTAAATTACACGTGTCACTATATTAAGGGTTAAGGTCCATTTTAGCCTTTGTGGTTTTGACCATGAACCTCTTAAGCTCTTATGGTTTACCTATGTCTAAAATAACTTGTACATTTTAAAAAACGTAGCATATAAGTCCCTCCTATCAAGTTTGAGTTAACAAACATTATAGTTTGCTTATGTGGTATATTGACTCACAATAAACACAGTAATATAATGACATGTGTAATTTAGAGTTAAGATCTATTTTAGCTCCTATAGTTTTGGCCATGGACCTCTTAAGCTCTTATGATTTACTCGTGTCTAAAATAACCCATATATTTTCAAAAACATAGCATATAAGTCCCTCTCGTCAAGTCTGAGTTAAAAGACGTTAGAGTTTGCTTACGTGGTATGCTAACTCACAATAAATCATTAATATAATGATATGTGTAATTTAAGTTTAAAAAAACCGAGACATCCATCAATGGCTAGAGGAGGCGTTATTATGGAAGCGATCACCAATAGCAACATCGAGTCGTTGCTGCCTAGCAAGGCATCGGAAGCTCCTGAGCTCATCGTCAATGTGGGAGAGGCTGCGTGCGTATAATGCTCTGCTAGGTAGCAGCGACTCGGTGTTGTTGTTGGTGGTCACTTCCACAACGACGCCTCCTCCTGCCATTGATGGAGGTCTCAGTTTTTTTTTAAACTTAAATTATATGTGTCATTATATTAATGGTTTATTATGAGCCAACATGCCACGCAAGCAGACTCTAACATCTGTTAACTCAGACTTGACGGAAAAGACTTATATATTATATTTTTTAAAATATATAGGTTATTTTATACATGAGTAAATCATAAGGGCTTAGGAGATCCATGACCAAAACCACAGGGCTTAAAATGGACCTTAATCCTAAATTACACATGTCATTATATTAATGGTTTATTATGAGTCAACATGTCATGTAAGCAGACTTTAATGTCTATTAACTCAGACTTGACGGGAGGGGCTTATATACTACGTTTCTGAAAATGTACGAGTTATTTTAGACACGAGTAAACCATAAGGGTTTAAGAGGTCCATGACCAAAACCACATGAGCTAAATGAGACCTTAACCCTTATATTATATTAATGGTTTATTGTGAATCAGCATGCCACGTAAGCAAACTTTAACGTCTGTTAACTCAGACTCGATGGGAGAGACTTATATGCTACGTTTTTAAAATGTATGAGTTATTTTAAACACGAGTAAACCATAAAGACTTAAGTGGTCTATGACCAAAACAACAGGGGCTAGAATGGACCTTAACCATTTTTTAAACTTAAATTACACGTGTCATTATATTAATGATTTATTGTGAGTCAGCATGCCACATAAGTAGACTTTAACGTTTGTTAACTCAGACTTGACGGGAGGGGTTTATATGTTATGTTTTTGAAAATGTAGAGGTTATTTTAGACATGAGTAAACTATAAGGGCTTAAGTGGTCCGTGGCCAAAACTACAATGGCTAAAATGGACCTTAACCCTTTTGTATTTATAAATGATTTTTTCCGGAGTATGAAATTAGCTCCTATTGTCAACTTCAAGGATTTTAATTTCAAATGATAGTGCCCGTACCGAGCAGTATCAGCCTGGCTGCGGCGAGGGAAGAAGAAACATCGAGGGAGAAGAGAGAGAAGGCGTTTGAAGAAGAGGGAGAATCAGGAGAACCTCGACGCTTTCCGATCCGGTGCCGCCCTCCCTCGAAGATCCCGATCTAGAAGGTAACGGAGAGGCGGCGGCTCAGCTTCTTCTTCGTCACGTTCTTCACCGAAGGCCGAAGACGCTTGCGGCCTTTGCTACATTCTTCGCCAAAGGCCGAAGGCGTCTGTGGCCTTCGATGCCTTCGTCGAACACCGCAGATGCAGAGAAGACCGGTCTTCTTCTTGTTTGACGCGATGAGGAGAAGAAAAGGAGGCGACGTTGCCGAGACAACATACGCCTCCTTTTTTTATATTATATTATATATATATATATATATATATATATATATATATATATATATGTATCGAGCAATACACCCTAGCGTACCGCTTAGTATGCCTATACCATAACGTACCGTACCGAGCAAAGCTCAAAACACCGGTACGATACGAAATTACGAACCTTGGTCAACTTTGTGTCAACTTTTTTTAAAACTCTTTTGAAGGACACCAAAGCAGTACAGGTCTAGTATTGTCAGTTCATGAGGTGTCAGAACTAATGTTGGACCAAGGTTTTATACTTTGGTACCCACAAGGGTTTCCATTGTTTTCCATGACCAATTGAGCTTATGTTTCCTTTTTGACTCCTGACATGGTTTCACTTGTTTTATCTAGACCCAAAGAATTCTGAGCTATTTAGTTTGCAGAGTATGCAGATTAAACCATGAATGGGACCATCTTGGTGTGGCAGTTATCAAACCAATTGGTTCAATACAAACATGTTCAAATTGACAAACTCGTTAAGTTGGTAATTTTTTAGTAAGGACTACAAGGGTAAAATATTATGGCGAACATTTCATCCCTCTTCCTCTTCCCGTCTTGTCATGGTGCTTGTTTGTTTTGTCCTTGACTTATCTAGATGTTATATTTTTATGGTAATATTTCTGGGAGATGGTGTTTGTATTTAGACTCCTTAATGCTCTTCTTTCCCATGGTAATTATTAGTTTTACTTTCTTGTATCCTACAATAAGGTTTGCCTTCATTTATTACAACTGGTTCTTAATTTAAAAATAACCAATTAAATTTGTATGAGTATAATACCAGCTTTGTTTTTAGTTTTAAACTATATTCTAGTATCACATTTTATTTTTAATTATGGACCAATAAACCTTGACCCTCCTGAGCTCCATGAGTGTTTATAGATCAGAAGCAACTAATGCAGACCTGACGTCGTTATAAAATGCAGGGTCCGAGGCCCAAAGTTCTATTTTCCAAACACATGATGGATGGTAATGGTTCATTTTCCTGACCTGATGGTATTCCTACTAATTAGATAGGATAAAGTTCTCTTTAGATTTGCAAGGAAAAATGAAAAACAATATTATATTTAATGGCAATGATACCCCTGAAAATTTTCTTAAGGAGTCTTTATTATCAGCTTGATGTATCCATATGAGATTCTAATGAAGACCTACAATTATGACTATTTCATGATCTAACTTGGTTCTACACCCATCCAAGAACAACTAAGTTTTATATTTCAAGAAACATGTGCCACGCCTATAGTATTGTCAGGTATTGTTTTACTCAGTAATAAAAAAAAGTTTATGGCTTGCTAAATTTGTCTTTGGTACACATTTTCTTGAACTAAAGGTACTTTATTTTCTTAGCAGTGAGTTCAATATAAATAATCAGGTGGTAATTATTTATTTACTTTTTCATTCTTGACAGTTACTGCTGTTGCAAATGGTCTACAGGCATGGAAAATATTGGAGGATCTAACTAATCATATTGACCTTGTCTTGACTGAGGTAGTCATGCCTGGTTTAACAGGCATCGGTCTTCTAAGCAAGATCATGAACCATAAAACCTGCAAGAATATTCCTGTGATCAGTGAGTATTCTTCTTTTATTTCATTATTAAAATATCAATTTCTTAAAGTGTTTATCAATTATTCATATGTGATACTTTTAACTGCTTCACTTTTTGAGATTTGTGTGCAGTGATGTCATCAAATGATTCCATGGGTACAGTCTTTAAGTGTCTATCGAAAGGTGCAGTCGACTTTTTGCTGAAGCCTATCCGGAAGAATGAGCTTAAAAACCTTTGGCAGCATGTCTGGAGAAGATGCCACAGTGTAATTTATCTTGTTCACTGATAATTTCAAGCTCTTTATGTTATGGTGTCTGTCAAAAGTCATAGTCATCTATATCATTGTCATAAGTATCTTCAATTTTTGATGGGTCAAGGCACTTTGATACTGGTTTTGTCACAATGAGATTTTTTGGCCTCTATTCCTTGGTTGATTGTTTTAGTAAATTATCCTTCCCCCTTGTGTTTGCTTCTGATTGCACCAACTTGCTTTATCTCAGTCCAGCAGTAGCGGAAGTGAGAGTGGAATCCAAACCCAGAAATCAGTTAAGTCAAAGAGCTCTGATGACTCTGACAATAATAGTGGCAGCCATGATGATGAGAATGGGAGTGTAGGCTTTAATGCAAGAGACGGCAGTGACAATGGTAGTGGAACTCAGGTAAACTTTCTTCTAACATGTTTTACTTGTCATCTTCTTATCTTTCATTATGGGAGCACAAAAATAAGATATTTATATGATAACTAATAAATGTTGGCTGCATCTAATTTTCTGCGCTGGAGCTTCAATGCTTTCTGGAACATACAATTTGTTTCTAAATGCCTCTTTCTTTACAGATTTCTGAAGTTGTCTTATGGTTCTAAATTCTAATGCTATGATCAACTTCATGGGCCACATGTGGAAGAACATCAACTTGTTCTTTTTTGTTTTTATTTGTAAAACCTGTGTGCATCCTAATCTACTTATTGACACTACTTAATGACACTAATTTCATCACATAATTTGATTTAGTATGCACTAAAAAGAACCTACTTTACTTATAATAAGTTGCATAGATCAGAAATGTTTTGTGAACAAATTATGGGAAGATTTGTTTTTCTTACTGTTGTCACTTCTAATGATGCATTTATGATAATAATGATCCTCTAATATCTGAACTTGCTTACAGCTAGCATCCCAGTCTAAATTTACTTTGTTTCTAACCTTTTTGAACTATTTTGACAAATGGTAGTACAGAATTGATTTGTGCATTGAGATTATAAAGTCCACTAGAATTGCATCACAAGAATAAGCTGAATGTAAAAAGGAAAAAAACATATAACAATTGTGAAAGAGTAATCACTGAATCTACTGAGATCTTCGGTTGGGAGGATGACTCCACTTAAGCTAGTTACTATTGACCAATGAACTCGATGTCAGAACATTTTGTTGTATAAAACTGAGTCTCTTTTAGTACCAAACACTCCCTTACATATGATTCATGTCTATACCACATTTCATGAATCATGAATCATTTTCTCATCTTCTGTGCATCTTGTAGATATCTTCTGATATATTCAACTCTTGCTTCAGGCTCTTATTGGAGTATAGAATTTTTTCATGTACATTTGCCCTCCCTTAGTCATACAGCTTTGTGGTACCTCTAAGCATCATTTGATTGTGATGATCACAAAGCTTAGAATTGTCTGAAGTTATTTATGGTATGTATCTTACTTATAGATATCATTCCAATGTGTTGGTATCTGACATGTATATGTGGGCCATACTGTTATTTTCTCTTCTCTTACATGATATTCTTAAGAAAAACCAAGAAGAGAGCGATTAATTTACTAGACCCTGGACCAACTGAAAAGATAAAGAGGTGCTGCCTATTTCTTTTTCACATGACAAACCTTGATGGCTCATAAGCTATGTGAAGTTGGATCGATCAATAGTGGGAAATTTTCATACATTTTTCCTCCAAACATTGAATTTATCCCTCCAAACTTTAAAATATCATAGATTTCCTGCAAAAGTATATATTATAACAAATCAAATATATCCCTCCCAAGGGGTACCTTTAGTGGGTATTGGCTAAAAGTTGGTTAAATGGTATGGCACTATGGCTAAGCTCTAGTTGGGGTGAGAGGATGAGTCAAATATAAGAAATGCTCATTTCGCCTCTAACTTACTGATGCAACGAACCTATCTCTTACCCTCTCAGCTTTACCTATCTGAATCATGTCCAAATTTGATTTCAATTGTCCAAATCCTTCCCATTCTCAATCCCCCATTATCTAGTCTCTCTTTTGCATGTGTAAATCATCTTAATGTGAGAGAGAGAGAGAGAGAGAGAGAGAGAGAGGTGTGATGTTATGAATGGAAGGAGAGAGATGCTTCGTATTTATAATGAATGAATCAGACTGTTCCAGAGCCATTTATCAAGGGTGCATTAAGAAGTAATCCTCATGACCATTAATGTTCTGGAAGCGTATCTGAAAAAGCAAACAAGAACTTGTTCCTAATGATCAAAGAAAACAGTAGGCCAATAATGGATAATTAGTGGGACATATTTGATAAACTTACTCTTTTGCAGATGTAGAAAATTTTGGAGTTCAAAGGAATAAATAAGATATTTCAGTATTCTGAAGGATATGTATGAAATATTACCACAGTTCAGCAATTTGAGAAGAACAGAATGCCTTTTGTTGCCTTTCTTTTGCAACATCCTTGCATTACCTATAAGGCTTCCATACACAATGAGTGCTAGAAAAGATTCTAATTTGACACGCAGAGTTCCTGGACAAAGCGTGCTGCAGAGGTTGACAGCTCCCAGCCTATATCTTCTTCAGATAGGTTAGCTGATCCGCCTGATAGTACTTGTGCACAAGTAATTCATGCGACACCCGAAACCTTTTGGAAAGATCTGCTGCCTACATCTGCCAACAGAGAAAACCAGGGTAGGCTAATATTACTTCAAAAACAACTAACTTGTCACATATTTCCAGTGTTCTTGTAAAACTTTGGTTTGTCCTCTAGATGATTGCATGGGCAAAGACTTGGAGATTGGAGTCTGCAGGGCTCCAGAAATGCAAAATGAAACTAATCCTAGTGAGCAGCATTGTACCAAACAAACAGACACAACAGTGGATAAATTGTCTGCAAAGGACCCCAAGAATGAGGGCTTTCTAAGCACTCTTCACAGCAATCTGTTTGATGATTCAAGTGCTCAAGCTGCTAATCTGACTGGTGCAATTGATAATAGCTCAGATACTAAAGTGGCGACCGGAGCTATTCAGACTCCCAATGGCTTCTCCAAGATCTCAGAAGGCCAAGATAAGATTAACTACACCTCAAAAGATTTGCTGCCCCTTGAGCTGAGTTTAAAGAGGTTGAGATCAATTGGTGCGAGTGGAACTGCCTCTCAAGATGACCGAAATGTTGTAAGACATTCAGATTTGTCTGCATTTTCAAGGTGCAGCAAATAAACAATTTAAAAATTTATTATTCATTATATAGCTCAGAAAGATAGAAGTTCTAACTGCTCTTGTACATGCAAGGTATCACACATCTGCTGCTTCTAATCAAGCCCCCATCGGAGGCGGAGGAAGCTTCTCCCCACTTGACAATAGCTCAGAAGCAATTAAGACAGTATCTACAAACAATTTTATCTCCGGTTCCAATGTGGCTTTCCTGAAGCAAGGCTCCAATGGCAGTAGTAACAACAATGACATGGGATCCTCCACCAAGAATGTTTTCACAAAACCAGCATCATACAAAGATAAAGCAGCATCTTCATTATTAGTCAAGTGTGCACAGACCTCAGCTTTTCATCCAGTGCAGTATCGAGCCTCAGAAAGCCAGGAGCCTGTGCAGGAGAATGTGGAAAATGTGACAACAGCTTCAGCCACAGGACATTTGAGGGATATCCAGCATCAAGTCCCGGCACAACATCATCATCATCACCACTATCATCACCATCACCACCATGTTCACAATGTGCATCAGCACAAACCACAGCTGCCACAAAATCAAAGCGACTTGTCACTAAAGAACATTGCAGGAGCTGCACCACAATGTGGGGCATCCACTGTGTTTAATGGGCCAGTTGAGCGTAATGCTGCAAATTATATCATAAATGGAAGCCATTCAGGCAGTAATCATGGAAGCAATGGAAATAATGGAAGTAGCACTTCTATCCAAACTGGAGGATTGAACATGGAGAGTGCTAATGGTATTGCAGAACAGAATGGCCCTGGAAGTGGAAATGGAAGTGGGAGTGGCTGTGGTAGTGGAATAGATCAGAACCGACTAGCTCTAAGAGAGGCTGCCTTAAAGAAGTTTAGGCAAAAAAGGAAAGAAAGGAACTATGGAAAGAAGGTAGCTCTGTCTTTGCTTTGATAGTTTTAAATTGATTTTATTTTGAGAGCATGCACATTTATTTGAACAGTGAAGCATATGCACCCCAGTGCACCTCCAATTTGAATTATCTTTGGCAAACTAAAGTTGTGCCTTTGAGATAAAATTGATTGGTGCACAATCTTCAACTTAGTACATCATTATGTTGAAACCAAGGTTTTTAATCTCATATTGTACTGACATATTGAGTTTTGCTCGGTACAGTATGGTACCAATGTATCGTGCGGTATGCTAGGGTGTATCGAGCGGTATGCCTAAAATAGGCATAAAACCCCTTCGAAAATACCTGAAAAATAGAAAAAAAATAGGATAGGGTTTTTAAGTTAGAAATAAATATACATTTAGTATAGTTTTAACAAAACTAATATAAATTAGACAAGAATAGTGTCACATATCTTTTTCGAGCTTTGAGGAGTTGCTTTGTGTAAGGTTCAAAGTTCACAATTTAATTTGTTTTAGATCATCCTTTCATTAATATTGAATTATCTACAGAAAAACTATTTAAATTGTTAGATTATTTTGTATACAACTTAAATTTTAAGATTCAAATAAATTAAGTAATCACATGTGTAGATATACCTGATTCTACCACCAAAACGAATGACGGGCCTCCACGGGTGGTGGATCGGGATCATCGATCCTATGTATCTGTATATTAGTATGATATGTTTGTCGGATCTAATCCTGAAATTAATCCCACGACATAATGTATTGATACACCGTATGTCATTTGTACATTAATGTGGTGAAAGGTCGTAGGTTGATCCTCGTGAATCATATGTGTCCGAGGCGGCTCCTAAGGCATGTATTGGTGAATGTCAGAACTTCTACTTTCGCTATTGATCTACTGCTCCGTATCATATTATTGCTTGGAGAAGTATGACCAACTATCACCGTACTATTGTTGGCCATAACATTTTCCATATTACGACAATTGTGAATACGATGAGTTTCATTCTGTGTCTATGTCGTGTAGGCTTTATCGCATCTACTGAAAATCATCCATTGGCTTTCACTTCCCCTTCCGTGTATAAACTTGAACAGTACCTCGTCGAGCTCCATGATTTGAATCTTTAGTGGCATGTGTAAAACACTGCTCCTTGGTCCATGCACCACCCTCAAATTGTGTAGACGGGACCAACTACTCCCTAGTGTCGTCATCATCATCGGTCAAGGCATTGCTGTCCATGTCATTGCCATGTCTCTGGACCGAGCGAGTTGCTGAATGTGATTGTGAAGGTGTCTCATCACTCGACTCGATTTTTTCCAACAGTGCAGCTGATGCTATTGC
This sequence comes from Musa balbisiana, assembly GCA_004837865.1. Classification (NCBI taxonomy): domain Eukaryota; kingdom Viridiplantae; phylum Streptophyta; class Magnoliopsida; order Zingiberales; family Musaceae; genus Musa; species Musa balbisiana. The sequence goes on from CM017197.1 coordinate 19,783,900, forward strand.
TTTCCCCTTTGTCTTTGCCTTTATATGTTGGGCAGACGACTGTGATGGTTGGGTGTCTCTAGTTTCTAAAGTAGATCTTGTTTGGCTCCTTTCGCCACGTTCTGATTGAGGGGGATTTTCCTCCTAATAGAGATATGCTTCCTCTTCTTCTATTGCCTCAATGATAAAACATGAAGGATGTTGAGGATCTCCCACCCCATCAAGTAGAGGATCCTCTTGGTTCTCTGTCGCTTCGACCCACTCTAACATCAATTCTGAATCTTTATTGTAGAAATGAAGGTCGAGGGGATTAATCTTTGGTTCCTCTGGCTCCTTGTCCAGCTCGGCACACCGCAACCTTAGCTGCTTGTTATAGTGGACATATACCAGTTTCTCCAACCGTTTATACGATTATTGTGGACCTTCGTATAAATTAATGCGAACGTTGACCAATTACATTTGCAACTACTAGATATCATCGTCTGTGAAAGTACACGAACGACAATCTTCCTTAAATTTGATGCATACCCTCCAAATTGTAGCCACTACTCTATCACGGACTTAGCTGGAATTGCCTAAGTCATGAGGTACCCTTGCAGCAAAGACACGGACTTAGTTGGAGTTGCCTAAGTCATAGGTACCCTTGCAGCAAAGACACGGACTTAGTTGGAGTTGCCTAAGTCATAAAGCACCTTGCGCCAACTCCTCGGACTTAGCTAGGACTACCTAAGTCATAAGGCGCCCTTGCAACATATGCGTCCGCAAAGGGTCAGCCTAGTTGCAACCTCGTACATGTCCCGAAGGACCTGTAAAACAGAAAGTTAAATAGATTGAAACGAGCGACGGATAAGTCCCAACGTCTCGCGAAGTAGGAAGCTTTACAAGCAATTCAACGAGCACCTTGAGTGCAAGAGAGAAAAGAGAGGAAGGAGAAAAAAAGGACTTTAGAAGGTAGAATGAACAGTTGCAAGTCCACAAACAATTGCTCACCGGGTGCCAGGCGTGAAGGCAAGTTCCCGTCAAGTTAACGTACGAATTTGTGAAGATTGTTCAACCCCCGACACTATACCGAAGCCCCATCTAGCCCTATGCCACCCAGGGTAATCCAAGGTGCTGAGATGGCTGACATTTTGCGTGCAGCTGCGGTCCACAAAAAACAAGCCGTGGCATGCGAAAACGGAGCCATTTTGGGGCAGTTTTGCTCGGCGTAGTGAGCGGTCGCACTGTAGCACTGCAACCTATTCGAACATACATTTTTACAAGCAAAAACACACAAAACCAAGATAAAACATGCTGCCTAGCATCTGTACATGGATGCAAAAGTGACGAACGATTCATTGAACGAAGTTGTTGCAGGTGCGCGACGACCGTTTGTGACAACTCGACTGCAAAGAGATATAAATAAGACTTTATTAGCATAACAAATAATCATTATCAAATATAGTTGATAATCAATACTAGGATCTATAGTGTAATGACACGATACTAATCAATTGTATCTCGGAATAATTGACCCTCCATAAAAGCATCAACTGCATCAACAATGGATGACAAGAGTCGATATATAACATTTTTTAGTATCGTTAGCAAATCATTTTGCCTTCCAAGAGTATATCGAAATTGAATTATTAGGTTTAGATAATATGTTGCAAGACATAATATTATTAGTAGAAATTTTTTATTCAATAAAAAATTATGAATTAAATTACACTGAAAATAAATTTACTTGTATTATGGATATCTTGGTCTACATAAACTTCAGTCCTACGATCAATGATTTATAAGTATTGCTTGGCCTTAAAATTATCTTTGAATGCTTTCTTGACCTCTCTTGTTGTAATCAGCATATGTTTAAGATAAGATATCTGTGGACACTCATCCATATCAACCTTACGGAGGACAATATAATGTGGTTCCACATTTTTTATGATTTCATTCATGATCTCTCAAAATCTAGAAGAAAGAATGGTCTTTTCCATCTTTTCATCGCTCAATCTTGAATATTTAGAATCATACCATTCTTGTGAGGTGACCATTGCCTTGAGGCCCTACCTCTTTTACTGTAATGACTTTAAAGCAATGAAATTAGTAGCAAACCGAATGACTCCAGGTCGGAGTATCTTATAATTTACATATTTTTATATTAAAGAGTCGACCCAATGATGATTATATATAAACTTTGTAATTGATTGTGCTCGAGCTACACACTTGCTGACTAATGCTAGCTCACTAATATCCTTCAGCATTATATCCATGTAATGAGTTGCACATGTAGTCCAAAACAATGTTTTTTCTTTTTTCCATCAATTATAAACCGGTCCTTTTGAAATTTGCTCTATTATTGGTGACTATTTAGACAATATACCATGGTCTGATCTTCTCTACTACAGTGTCCATCAAATTTTCAATATAGTTTGTATCTTGGATTTTGTTATAAACATTAACTGACTTATGAAACACCACTCGTCTGTTGCAATAAACAAAAAAATTGATGATACTTATTCTTGTTGATCCTTGTCCAATTGTCACACGTGTCACCTCGTATTCGTCTCATTGCCACTTGAAAGATTTGATCCAATCAGTGATTTAAAAAGCGCTAGGCGCCAAAAGGCACCAAGGTCCAAAAACGCCCGAGGCGCTAGGCGCTCGCCCGAACGAAGCGAGGCGCTAAAATATAAAAATATATAATATAATTAATAAATATAATTATTTAAAATTTTAAATTAAAATATGCTATTAAATTAAGAAAATCTAAGATACAAATCACAATGTCACATTAACAAAAAGTTTCAAAATTCAAAACAATAAAATTTTACATCAAAGTTATTCATCATAATCAATATTATCGTTATTTTCACACAAATCATCTTCATTGAATTCGTCTTCTTCCTTTTGTCCTTCGACTCCTTCCTCTTCATCAAGATATGTTTCATTCTCTATATCTTCAACAATAGCAGGAGCCGAGCTTGATACTTTTGCACTCATTTTTTTCTTTGACATCTGTCTTGTATATGTTTGTAATTCTCCAGCACCTGAAGCTCCTTGCCACATCTCCCTATGTCAATCTATCATTTTCAAATACAAGCTCATCTTCGGCATCTTGCAAGTTAGCACCCATTTCTCCTACTAACCACTCATTTGAATCATCAATATCCTGCAATGAGATTGAATCAAATCTATTTTGCAAATCATGACGAGCCTTCAAAGCTTGATTATACTTTATGTAAACAAAATCGTGCAATCGTTGATGTTCCAACCGATTTCTTCTCTTCGAGTGAATCTATCATATCATATAATTTAAAAATATATTAATACATCTATCTAAATTAATTAATTAATTAAAACAAAAGTATTTTGTGATCCTTATATGCTAAAAGACACTCCAGTTTTGCTCACAACCCGAAGCATTACATATCAAGCTAAGTACTTTGATAGCAAATTGCTGTAAGTTCGGGGTGGAATTTCCAAATAGACTCCACCATTCAGCTGCAAAATTTATGTTATTATTAGCAATAACATAGTAATATAATATATATGAAATAATTATATCAAATTATTAATACCTAGAGATGTAGTTGTCCTGGATCGAATAACAATTAGAATTCCAAAAAGACCTTCGGCATTTTTATATAAAGATAATTTATGAATAATCTTATCTTGAACCTCAAGGTTGGGAACTAATCTTGCAACGCACTGATGTAACCTTTTTTTTTTTTTTTTTTTTTTTTTTTTTTTTTTTTTTTTTTTTTTTTTTTTTTTTTTTTTTTTTTTTTTTTTTTTTTTTTTTTTTTTTTTTTTTTTTTTTTTTTTTTTTTTTTTTTTTTTTTTTTTTTTTTTTTTTTTTTTTTTTTTTTTTTTTTTTTTTTTTTTTTTTTTTTTTTTTTTTTTTTTTTTTTTTTTTTTTTTTTTTTTTTTTTTTTTTTTTTTTTTTTTTTTTTTTTTTTTTTTTTTTTTTTTTTTTTTTTTTTTTTTTTTTTTTTTTTTTTTTTTTTTTTTTTTTTTTTTTTTTTTTTTTTTTTTTTTTTTTTTTTTTTTTTTTTTTTTTTTTTTTTTTTTTTTTTTTTTTTTTTTTTTTTTTTTTTTTTTTTTTTTTTTTTTTTTTTTTTTTTTTTTTTTTTTTTTTTTTTTTTTTTTTTTTTTTTTTTTTTTTTTTTTTTTTTTTTTTTTTTTTTTTTTTTTTTTTTTTTTTTTTTTTTTTTTTTTTAATAAATAATAAATATATTATTAAAATTTTAAATTAAATATGCTATAAATTAAGAAAATCTAAGTACAAATCACAATGTCACATTAACAAAAGTTTCAAATTCAAAACAATAAATTTACATCAAAGTTATTCATCATAATCAATATTATCGGTTATTTTCACACAAATCATCTTCATTGAATTCGTCTTCTTCCTTTTGTCCTTCGACTCCTCCTCTTCATCAAGCTATGTTTCATTCTCTATATCTTCAACAATAGCAGGAGCCGAGCTGATACTTTTTGCACTCATTTTTTTCTTTGACTCTGTCTTGTATATGTTTGTAATTCTCCAGCACCTGAAGCTCTTGCCACATTCCCTATGTCAATCTATCATTTTCAAATACAAGCTCATCTTCGGCATCTTGCAAGTTAGCACCATATTCATTTCTCCTACTAACCACATTTGAATCATCAATACCTGCAATGAGATTGACTCAAATCTATTTTGCAAATCATGACGAGCCTTCAAAGCTTGCTTATACTTTATGTCCCCAAAATCGTGCAATCGTTGATGTTCCAACCGATTTCTTCTCTTCGAGTGAATCTATCATATCATATACTTTAAAAATATATAATACATCTATCTAAATTAATTAATTAATTAAAACAAAAGTATTTTGTGATCCTATATGCTACTGGATCGAATAACAATTGAAATTCCAAAAAGAACCTTCGGCATTTTTATATAAAGAGAATTTATGAATAATCTTATCTTGAAACCTCAAGGTGGGAACTAATCGTGCAACGCACGGATGTAACCCTCTAAAACCTTCTGCAGCAACCCAACAGATTTAATCTTATAAAAGAAGTCAGGATTCAAATAATATCTGCTATATGTAAGGGACGATGAAGTGGACAATTCCATCTTTCGTCAATGATTATAAAAATTTTCTCAATTTTTCTTCATTTTCATGAAAAGATCTTTTAATCGTCTCCTTTGTTCTATCCATAGCCTCATAAATATATCTCATTGCAGACTTATTTTCATTATCCACCAACCGAAAGACTCGAACAAGAGGGCCCATTACCTTTAATATATAAACTACATTATTCCAAAAGAATGGCATTAAGATGATATCAGCAGCCCTCTTACCTTTTGCTTCTTTTGCCCATTTGCTTGTCACCTATTTCTCAGAGGTAAACATGTTTCTCAGATTATGTTTTTGACGATGCACACTTTATAATGTCAAGAATGAAGTAGCAAATCAGGTGACACCATATTTCACTAATTCTTTATTCCCTGTAAATTCTCTCATTATATTTAAAGCCCCAATGTGATTATAAAGAAATCTAACAACAAAAATTGCCCTTTCTAAGGTTTTATTGATTTCTAAGATCTTTCTAATATCCTCCAACATTAAATCAATACATTGTGCTGCACATGGAGTTCAATACAAGTGTTGTCTTTTTTTTTAAGCAATTTGCTTGAGACAAAAGATAACAAAAATGATAAGACTTAAGAGTTTAACACATTTAATTGAAGATAAAATAATTAACAAATTCAAAAGATGAATATTACCAGCTAAAACATAGTTGCTTCCATTGTCGGTTATGATTTGAACGATATTTTGTTCTCTAATTTCTTTCACGAAGTTGTCAAGTAAATTATATATCTTGTCTTCAAATTTTACAAAAGATGAAGCATCTATTGACTTCACAAACATAGTCCCTAAAGAACAATTAACCATAAAATTAATTATACTCCTGCGCCTCCTGTTAGTCCAAACATCTGACATATTAGAGCAACCATGTGTTGCCTATGATTCTTTATAACCCTTTAGTAAGTCATTTGTATAATTCAACTCTTTTTGCAGCAATGGAACTCGCATCTCATAATAACTTGGAGGTTTTAATCCTGCACCATATCTTCCAATAGTTTCAACATATCCTTAAAACTGTCTAAACGAGTTGTACTAAGGGGAAGATCAGCCTAATAGAAGAAGCGAGCAATGTGCTGAATTGTTCTTCCTCTTATTTCTTTACCACAAGCATCACTTATATTTGTTTGTCTAAATTTTGAGCCTCCTGTTTGCCCTTGTTGTTTCTAGGATCCTTGAAACATATATATATCCATCGGTCATTTTTTACCCTTCTTAGTACTCATAACTTCTTTTCCTTTTTTGTCGTATACTTTTTTTTCATTTGGGTTAATACTCATAGAATAATCTTCTTCTTCATCCCTGAGATGTTCAACATTGTCTTCTGGTAAATTCCCGTAAGATTCATTCTTTTGTGTCTTCTTTTCATTCATATAACTCAGTAACTCTTCTTTTACCTCAGGTGGACACTTTTTGCAAGCTACTGCATTCTTGAAATTTCCTACTAGATATTGTTTTGCATGAAAAATACCACCTCTAGTAGTCTTATCACAGAATATGCAAGTCACTGCATTAGGATCTTTCGGATCCTTCAAATAATTATACTTCTATGCAGAATCTTTTTTTGATGTCATTGAAGACTCTATTGAATTGCTTTGTACACTTGCCATTTATCTTGAAACCTAGCAATAATTTCAAATAAATAAAAATTAACAGTATTAAAATCAAAATAATATATTATTAATCTATTAATAGTATTAAAAATTAATAATTTCAAATAAACCTAACAATATTAACAGTATACAATATACTGTTAACAGTATACTGTATACTGTTAACAGAAGGAGAAGAAGGAAGTGTAAGGGGGTGCTGAGACTGCTGACTGAGAAAAGAGGAAGCGGCAGTGGCAGCGGAGTGTACGGAGGCAGTGGCAGCGGTGAGCAACGACAGCGGCGAGCAACGGCAGCGGGAGTAGGAGCGGGAGCGAGAGCAGGAGGAGGAGCGGCGAGCAGCGGGAGACGCGAGCGGCGACAGCGATAGCGTTTGCGAGCAGCGACAGCGGCAGCGGGAGCAGGAGCGGAGCGGGAGCAGGAGCGGGGAGCAGGAGCGGCGAGAGCAGCAGGAGGCGCGAGCGGCGACAGCGGTAGCATTTGCGAGCAGCGACAGCAGTAGCGGGAGGGCGCGAGCGGTGACAGCGACAGCGTTTGCGAGCAGTGACAATGGCGAGCAGCAGGATCGGGATCGGGAGCGGCAGCGGCAATGAGGGTTAGGGTTGGGTTGTCACTGATATCAGTTTTAGTTGGTTCGATTGAACCAACTAACCACCGGAGACCGAACCAGGATCAAACCAAACCTAAAATCCTGGTTCGGTCGCCTTGGTTAACCCAGGCGCTCGCCCGAAGCGCCCAGCGCCGCTTGGAAGATTAGCGAGGCGCTCGGGCCTCGCCTTGCCTTGCCCGAGCGCCTAGGCAAACGCCCGAGCGCCTTTTTAAATCGCTAGATCCAATTCTTTAATTCTGTCACCGTATCTAAATACACGTCGTGGATCTCCCTCGGTATTGAAGGTTGGATCCCGTGCTAGACTTTTGAATAGAAGAGACCATGCTCTGGTAATATGAAACCTTGAGTCATGTTTGCTAGAATCCTATGGAAATTGAACTATTTTGAAATTGTCTTCTCAATATCCCACTTCTTTTCTTTTGCATATGTATCGTCAATCTGTGTTTGTTTCGCTGTTTGTGGAGGATAGACTTGCAGATCAATATCAACAATATCTGGTATGGACCTCCTACCAAGACCTCTCATAAAACCACGGAGTCCACCATGCTTTATGCTACTAGTTCAGCTAAACTGAGGAGGGGCAATTGGTTTGCTCATGTTGGCTAACCTCTGTATTCCATTGCCACTGCCATGCTTCCATTGTGAGTCAGGTCATCGATGCCTCATTGCTTCGTCATGCATATACTGATGCTCTAGTGATGCACGAATACCAATTATGAGATTCAGGTCGATTTCATCACCGCGACCCTCATAGTTGTCATAAACTGGTTCCTGCGTAGTCCTACAGTATTCTTCTTCAACTCTTGCCTTCTTTTTTGTTGTATCTTCTCTTGCTTGGTGTAACTTATTTCGAAATGATTTACGAACCTCCGTCGGAACCTTCTTGTATTTTGTAACATCGGGATACTCACCGGCTAAATGCATCTTCACTTGAGTGATTCCTCTATCCTTGCCAATGTAGTCACAATAAATATATAGCCAATGATGACAGTTCTCATCCATCTTTCGAGCATGAGCCCAAGCGTCATCATATGGCTGTTCGTTTGATATCATATTCTTACCAAATTTAAATCAAATAAGCTATAATCATGTAAAGCACCATAATAGATATTAAAGATATTAAATTGACCCAATATTGATCAAATTTCGATTAAATCATCAATAAAACATTAATCGTAGCATTAAAAAAATTTATTAAAACCTAATTATACCTATTTTACTACTATAAACATGTTAAACACAAAAAAGAAGCATTAAATATGTAATTTTGATCTAGTATAGGTTAAATTACGATAAAATTATCATTAGACACACTAATCACATAATTAACATAGTTAATTACCCACTAATTATTTCTCTTTCAACACTATAAACATGTCGAACACTCTAATAGGTATTAAAGACATTGAATTGACTCAATATCGACTAAATTTTGATTAAATTATTATTAAAACCATTAATCACAATATTAAAAAACTTTATTAGAACCTAATTAAACTTATTTTACCATCATAAATATGTTAAACATATAAAAGAAGCATTAAATATGTATTTTTGATCTAATACGGGTCAAATTACGATGAAATCATCATTAGATACACTAGTCACAATTAACATAGTTAATTACCCACTAATTATTTATCTTTTAATACCATGTCAAACACCCTAATATGTATTAAAGAAATTGAATTGACCTAATATTATCATATTTCGATTAAATCATCATTAAAACCACTAATCGTAGCATTAAAAAACTTTCTAATTAAATCTATTATACCATCACAAACATATGATCCAATACTTAATATGCATGAAATATAAACATTTAACCTATTAAGTGTCTAATTCTGAATAAATCAATATTAAACACACTAATCACAATATTAAAGATCTTAATTACTCCCTAATTAATACTATTCTACCATCAAAAGCATATCAAATAGCATATTAGACATTAAGTCATACATTGAATAGGCTTAATAATCTCATAAATCAATAAAAATCTAGAAAGAGAATACATATATCTTGATTAAAAAGTTCTTCCTCTTAATCCTACCAAGTTAGTCTCCTAAATTTGATTCAATCTACAAATCATTGTTTTGTTGAGTTTAGGAGAGTGAAAATGTGATAATAAAAGAGAGATTGTGAGTAAAAATGAGTTTTAGAGAGTTTAAGAGAGTGTGAGAGTGAAATGGATTGAAAGAGAGAAGAAGAAAGGATTTAAAAACCCTTTAGGATACCTCCAACGGTCAAATTGACTATTTGAAAACCGTTATCAATCAGTAATGGTCGAAATCGATCAGTATTGCCCGGTATAGGTCAGTAATGGTCGAAATCAACCGGTACCGCCCGGTACAACCCCGTATCACTCGATACGGAGCCAAAAACCTGATACTGCCTGGTAATGGGTGGTTCGCATGCCAGTCTGCTAGCGAATCGGTACGTACCATTCGTACCAGGCGATACAATACGAAATTAAAAACCCTGGTTGAAACTACCAATCCTGCCTTCTATCTAATGGAAGTAAAAAAGGTAAAAATAAATGCAAAATGAAAAAGTAAAGCAAATTAAAAGGAAAAGGGCAAGCTAAAATATGGGTTTGGACTTGTACTAAAATATCTAGAAGAATCTTAGTACTGGACCTCACTGCTTTTTTGGTTTTTTTGCTGGTTCTTGGGAAAAATTGACACCAGAGTTTATTGAAGCAACTTGAAATATAACTACTTGCAAACTCTTGTAAGTAATTGCTTTATTTATTAAAAAAATGCTTTCTTTGAGGAAAATTACATTTGATGTGCTGACTCTCGACATATGTGGATTTTGTTAGACCTGAAAGAGAAATAATCATCTGGAGATGGAGGTAATTAGCATAGAAGAGAAAAATGAATGTAGTGCAAAATAAAAAATACATGGGACTCAAAGAATTTATCCTTGATTTGACCACAGCCTAAAACAAATCTCAATTGTCATTAGAAGTAGCATATTTTTTACTTCAAGCACAGTATGTATACTCAGGAGCATCAGGTAATGCATAATATGTTTTTCGGATCTTGTATTCTTCTTCGTTTTGGTTGTCACTATTCATTTTTTCTTCTATGGGATAAAATAACCTCAAATTTGAAAGAACATTTACTTGTTCGATTAGGACAAGCTTTATAAAGAAGAAACCTTGTAGCATATCCCAAAGATTTGTTAATGTTGGTGTGCCCAATTGTCCTTGATATTTTGATCATTGAGTGATAATTTTATAGACCGTCTGTGACCATGTGATTACACCATAAGTTGCTCCTACTAACTGTGACTCAAAGAAAATACAGATGAAAGTGAAGTTTTAGTGGCTTTGATTTTCAGGTCCGCTACCAGAGCAGGAAAAGATTTGCAGAGCAGCGGTCTCGTGTGCGTGGGCAATTTGTGCGGCAATCCATGCATGAACATACTAGCCAAGATGCAGAAAGATGGCCTTCGTGACCATCTGATTGAACTGTTAGCCAGCAGGCATTTGCAATATCTCGATCCAAGTCAGTTAATTGATGGATAGATCTTGTATCCACATAGCTTGAGAACACTGGAAAAAAGGGACTCTCTATGTGCTGTACTACTCATTAACAACTACATAATGTTTCTTAACCTTGTTCCATATCTATCAGCTACATTATGAAACTACATTCCTTAATCGGTAGAATTTTAATTATTGCTCTCAAAACTTCTGCTCTTATCATGATCTCTTTACATTGTCGGCTGTTGGAATTATATTTGCAGATTAGCTTTGTTTTACCAAGTTGAATTATGTTTGCATCGATCACTTGAAACTTGTGTGTCATGAGTGGAAGGCTTCGGCACACTTGACCTTTCGGTATGTCTCACTTCTTCATTTGTCATAAACTTTGTTGCTAGAGGACGAGATCTACAATGAATGCCTATGATGACTTAGCCACTTCAGAGGTGAGAGAGCCACACATTACTTGATATCTAGGTCTGGCTCAAGTCTTTTCCTGTCTCAGAAATATAGCTCTTTGTCAGTACAATGGAAATCTAGTTTAGTTTACCTGCTTTTTCTTTTCGTTTTTTTTTTTTTTTTGGGGGGTCTTCCTTAAATGTAACCCTTTCTTTTCCCACTTTACCAAGGGACAGAAAAAGGGCGATATGTGATGTCTTCATTTGCGTCATTCGCGGTTCATTGCTCCAAAGATCATTACTGCCATGATGTCAATTAACAGTGGTAGGAGAAGGCTTCATGGAAGATTCGATAGCTGATGGTACTTCCACTGTTTTGAGTGCTATCTTTGCTTCCCGTCATCTTGGCCATGTGATCCCAATTCTACTCAGCTTCCTTGAAAGCAAAGTCATCACTACTGACACAAGGGAATATGTCCGCAATTAAAAAAAAAGATCGACACGACGTGGATTCTGCTCTTCCTTTTGTTAATAGTTCCAATAGTTCATTTCTCTCTCTCTTTTTGTTTTTAATAATTAGGGAAGAAGCTTGAGATGCATGTCTTCTTCCCCAGCATGCCGTGGTGGTATCATTGGCCCACGGGACCAACATATTTGACAGTCTCCCTGCGGTGACATTTTCCCGTAAAAGTTTTAGTCTCTTTGGAAGACTAAAGAGGTCAAAATGGATTTGGAAGACTAAAGAATGGGAGGACCAATGGATCGTCAAGTAATCAGTAAAATAATAGACGCAAAAGGTAATCAGAGGCAAAAGAATAATTATACATAAGTGATGCAAACATGAGCTATTTTGGAGGGGTGGGGCAGGGTCACTAATTAAATATGAAATAAAATTCTAATTCCACACATAGGTGACCAATTCATATTGTATTTACGATTATATACCAAGATTAAGAACTTTAAATTTAAAATAAATCTAATAAATATCAAGATAAAAGGCAGAGTACAAACAGTTTTTATTGTAAATGTTCATAATTAAGATAAATTATATACTATCTTCCGTTGTATAAATTATACACAATGCCTCACGCTAGATATAATGTACTACGGACTTTTATCAGATAACTGTAAAATCTTTGGGATCAAAATCTGCATCACTCATTATTTGACAATATCAATATATATATAATATTTATGTCATCAGAAAATATGTAGAAGGAATAAAGAAAAGAAAATATTACTATGAGAATGTGAATACGAAGTAGTGAAGTAGATATTCGAATTATGAAAAGAGATACATAAAAAAACATTATTACTAAATTTGCTCGAATCGGACATCTCGCTATTTTAAGCCGTTACGTTATAAATGAGAGGGGAGACCTCTCGCTTCCCCTAAATTACATCTCTCCTGTCAGTCTCTCTCACTCTCTTTCCTTCTCATTCTTACTTACTTCATCTGCGTCTATCGGAAACACGGGAAGGGAAGAAATCGGAGGAAAATTTGGTGGGAGAGCGATGGGCGGTTGCTTTCCCTGCCTCGGCAAGCCAGACACCGACGACAAGGATCCGATCACACCTCCGTTAGGTACTCTCTCCGGGCTTCTTGGCGCACAACTACGTTTTTCAGTTTATTTGGCCTTCCATACCAGATCGATCGAGTCGATGGCTCGTGATGTTCTTTCCTTGGTGTTTTCTTTTGGATAATCGAGTTTTGGTTGGATGCTTTTGGTTTCCAGCTGAAAGTTTGGATCTTTACAAACCCATAACACCGCCCACCCTCCCCCCCCCAAAATCTGCGGCAGCGTTTCCTTCAGATTTGTTCAGATGATGCGCCAAAGTTGTCTTTTTGCGGCGCGGTTTGGTGTTTGGTTACTGCTATGATCTCCGTTCGTTGATGTCTTAGGAAGTCACGATGACGATCGATAGAATGGTTGCGATCTGTTTCTTTCAATATACTGACCAAGTAGTCGATCTTTTTTATCTAAAGTATTTTGTCGCCTGATTTGGGCAAGGATTTGATATTTCTTCTTTAACTAGCGATATGGTGTGCCAAACTGAAGGAATACACATCTGCACTGTGGTTCCTCCTTGTATTCCTCAAAATTTGAGCCTCCGCTTGTGTGTGCCATCTTATTGATCCCAAGCAAGAGACTTTTCTGGTCATGTTGAGTAAAATGCAAGATCTTTTGATCAGTTTGCGCCTTTTTTTCCCGTTGTTCATGATTTTTAGCCATTGCTTTCTTGGATGTATAGCAGATAAGTCAAAATCAAAATCAAAATCCCCATCGGTCGTAAAGAAACAAAGCTCAGTGAAGGAAACAAAGATCTCTAGCAGTGGCTCTGGACGGATTGCTGCCCAGACATTCACATTTCGCGAACTAGCTGTGGCAACTAAGAATTTTAGAGCTGATTGCCTCTTGGGCGAAGGAGGATTCGGCCGGGTTTATAAAGGAAGGTTGGAAGGTAGCAACCAGGTCAGTGCATGTCATGTATTTGACCCTTTATTTATTTCTTTTGACCTTGCAAATCAATATCTCGGTGTGACTTTCAATTAATGAATTAAATCTTCATACGTAGTTGTGAAACTCTAATATGCAAGGTGTTACTGTTGTTTATTTGACCCATTTATTCTTTCATTTTGCAACAAGATATCTTGTCAGGAGCGCTTTGGTTATCCCTTTTGATTCTCCGAGCTCCTCCTCTTCATCTTCTATTTAGGAAACAGCAAAACAAGGCCATCATTTGAAAACTCTAAGAATTAGTTGTTTCTTGTCGAATATATGATATATTTGTATAAAGTTGGTAACAAGAAACTTATTTCACTTTCAATAGATTGTGGCTATCAAGCAGCTCGATCGAAATGGCTTACAAGGAAACAGGGAATTTCTTGTTGAAGTTCTGATGTTAAGTCTTCTTCACCACCCTAACCTTGTTAATCTGATCGGGTATTGTGCTGATGGAGATCAAAGGCTTTTGGTCTATGAATATATGCCATTAGGATCCTTGGAAGACCATCTTCATGGTATGATACATTAGCTTCATCATCATGTTGCTTTCATTACCATTTTGTAAATATTTATTTCCATTTCAATAATGTCTGGTCATGTGAATGCAACAGACCCTTCTCCAGACAAGAAGTGGCTTGATTGGAACACTAGAATGAAAATAGCTGCAGGTGCAGCAAAAGGATTAGAGTACTTGCACGATAAGGCGAGTCCTCCAGTAATATATCGCGATTTAAAATGCTCCAACATTTTGCTTGATGAGGAGTATAATCCCAAGTTATCGGATTTTGGCTTGGCAAAGCTTGGTCCTGTTGGTGATAATACTCATGTGTCCACCAGAGTGATGGGCACGTATGGGTACTGTGCACCTGAATATGCAATGACCGGACAACTGACACTAAAATCAGATGTTTATAGCTTTGGGGTTGTTCTTTTAGAGCTCATCACTGGAAGAAGGGCTATTGACAATTCTAGAGCGGCTGGTGAGCACAATCTTGTTGCATGGGTGAGTACCTCTGGTATTTTCTTTTCCCTGTGCATATCTTATGAGGGTTGATTATTTATCCTGTCAGCCTTTTATTGTTTTATATCAAAATTCAACTGCTATTGGTCAATAGTTATCTTGCACTCTGCTGCACCATCTGTTTTACTTTTGCCTCTGAAGTTTACAAACAGCACAAATGCATCAATGTGACTGCAAACATAAGGTAAAATGAGTCTTGAGGTCTCACTTTCTTCATCTATGTTTTCATCTTGTCCGATACTAGTAATTTCAAAATACCACAGTACCTCTTTGGCTTCATTAAGTAGAGGACCTGAATTCCCTTGTTTCTGGTGCCTCTGGATCTAGGCTATGACACCAATGTGTTTGCTTTATGCTTTATTATGAGCTGTCACCTGGGCATGCTTGACTAGGACCTTGTTATATCGCCTTAGCATCAAGTCTGTGGTTGGAACCACGGTAACAGGTCCTGGCTCAAGATCTCTAGCTCTATATAAAGTTAGATTTAAAAAAAGAGAGTATTGCCATTATGAGTATTCCTGTCGATTTGGAATTACTTCTGTTCGGCACACAGAGTTATTTTTGGCTTGAGATCTGCATGATTCTTTCCAGAGAGAGATTCTTCGTGATATCAATTCTATGAAACTCTTGGATTCTCTTATGCATCAACAATCTTTGTCGATATGCTCTATTTGGTTGCAGGCACGACCATTATTCAGAGACAGGAGGAAATTTTCACAGATGGCTGATCCTTTGCTTCAGGGCCAGTACCCAGTCCGGGGCTTGTACCAGGCACTTGCCGTTGCTGCAATGTGTGTGCAGGAACAGCCTAGCATGAGGCCTTTAATAGCTGATGTTGTAACAGCCCTCGCTTACCTCGCTTCGCAAACTTACAACCCCAAGAACCAACAAAACCAGCACACTTCTCGGCTACCAGCACCGGGTACTCCTCCTCAGACACGATTGGACATTGAAAAGAAACCGAGTGGTGGATCTGAAAGAGATCGATTGAGAGGATTGAAGTGAAATCATCCGACAGCATCAATGCTTATTCGTTTGTTGATCCATTAACTCGTCCACTATGCCATGTCTCGTGGCGGAACAGAGGAAAACTACACCATGTGTTCATCACGGTTCGGGTCTCACCACTATTCAGTCTTTGGCTGTCTGTTTGGCGTATGTATAACAAATTTGCCATGCTTGAGCATAAAGTGTCAGGAGGAGGTTATCTTTTTCGGGATTGTATATGTAAGTTTTGGTCTTTGTATCTAAGTGCATTGTGTTAGACATCATGTATCATGTTGATATTATTTTTTGATCTGGTTCTACAATCAAGCCTTTATATTTGTTTCTGCTCAAAATTCTTTGGTATGTCTTTCTTTTATTGTCACCGCCACATGCTATCACATCCAGTTGATGGAGCTGATTTATAGTGAGGCTTTTGTCTTTTTTTTAACATACTTAAGAAACAATAATTAGCCATTCTTTCTCTACCAACAAGCTTAATGACATGCTTCTTTTCTTGGTTTCTTAATTTGGTAGTTCCATGCAGATCCAAAATGACTGCTTAAAATCTGTTCTCAACAATGTTACATGCTTTTGTATCGAAAGGAAAAAAAAAAAAAAAAAAAGAGAATGTTGCATGATTTGGTCATGAGAAAGACAGCATAAGCATGCATCAGGTGAGTTTGCAAATGACAACAGCCAGGTCCAGCCTAGCAAGTGTGGCATTGATGAAGGATGACTTGTGTGCACAGGTAGGTCCCAGTATTATGTGCCTTGCCCATGGTAGGATGCTTATAAAAACCCACACACACAACTTGCATGAGAGAGAGAGGAATTGTCAAACTATAGAGAAGGACAGCCTTAAATAGTACCTTTTGATCCCTGGAGTAAATTCGAATAACTCTACTTGTTGTACTGTGAAAGAGCTGGCATCTGCAGGCTTCAAGAACTCTTCGAGTTGATGCTCCCTCTGATGGAAGAGCACTGTAGAGAACAGAACCACAAAGACACATCACTCTCTCAGATCAAGAAATCACATTCAATGACTCCACAGATTTTTGGATCCATTCTTTGATTGTATTGATGAGGCTCTTCTCCTTCTACTTCCCTGTTGTGAGAAACATGTCAGAGAATCTTGTAGTAGATCCTGGTCCTTCTTATAGAATTATTTATGGGATGATGTTGGTTTTGGTAAGGTGGATAAGTGGATTTGCTAATGCAACGCTGTCCTTGGTTGTCCACCACCATATCTTTCCGCCACTATAGAAGTCATCCATGACTTGTGTGCACGAAGTCCAATAGTAGCAGTTGACTCGTCACGCGGCCGGAAGAGAGAGAGAGAGAGATGCACACGTTCATGGAGTAGGTGTTCATGCCTGCCGGACTGCCGGAACTGAAGTCAAGGGCAATATATAAGTCATAACCATGAAATAAGGAAGGCAAGAACGCATCTAATGGCCAGCATAAAGATCTAAGCACGCATCTAATGCCATAAAGTTGGCATGTGGAAACAACACAGGGACTGACAGGGCTCCAATCTTTGACCTACTATTGTCTCTGTTACCTGTTGCTGGTAGCACAAGACAATGGAGATTCCAAACACCCACCTACTGTTGCAGCCATACGAGACCGCCTGAAACTGCCCCATTCTACTTTCTCTTTCTTGGATCTAAAACAAAAATCTTGTCTTCATCTTTACCTTTGTGTTATTACATTATAGCATATTCATGATTCGATATATCAAACAAAAAAACTATCATTTGTTATGATATTAATGACATAAATATACAAATTGTCATTTTGGCTTTAAACATATTACTTGTTATTTCTGCAATAAAAATAAGGAGTTGTTTTGAGTGTTTGCAGTCCAAAATGTGGTAAATAGAGATTGCAGGCATAATTGTTTGTGTATTATTGCAGCTAAGATAATATATATATATATATATATATATATATATATATTCATCGATTATTATTTAATAGAAAATGGGCTATATATATAATAACCAGCCATCAACTAAGAAACACAATCTTCTAATCTTATATAGTAGTAGTGCGTATCAAAATGGAAGAGCTTAAGAGGCATACATGAGACCTTAGTTAAACATGAGAAAAACTTGAAAAGACGATTTCTTTAGAAAATATTTTATATTTTTTAATTGATATTTTTATTTTATTTTTTTTTAAATAGTATTTTTTTAAAAAAAAAATTAAATATATTCAAATTATTCCTTTTTTTTTCATTTATTGTTTTTGTCTGACTGTTTTGGCCACCATAAAAAATACTGTGAAACCTATTTAAAAATACTATTAATAATCTAAATAGACTTTTAATCTTAATTTAATTAATTATAAACTAAAAAAATATAATATTATAATTATTTATTAACGATGATAATAACACGATGCCATTTATAATATATTTTCAATAATACTTACCGCATCTTCAATATATTAATAAAATATTATAAATATTATTAAAAAGATTATAAATAAGTTATTATAATGATTAAAAATTGATTTTAAAAATAAAAAAATAATAATAAGAAAATTTTTAGAAAGTGTTTTGAATATGAAGTATTTATTATCTGAGGGGAATGGCGAGCGAGGAGATGCCAAGAAATCGCCCAACTTCAAATGTAGTTTTCTCCCCCGGAAAACACATTCCTCCCCACAACGGGGTCAACCATTTGCAATCGAGTCCAACGAGGAGCAGCGTGTGATTAGACATCGACATAAAAGCAAACACTTTGTCGGCAGACACAGGCCTTGGTAGGTGGCAGCCCTTCTCGAGCTTCGCAGTCCCCCCTGCGGTCTGGTGGGTGGGCGACATCCCCTCTGGCTGAGGAAAGCAGCCCCTTCCATAAGATAAAAAGCTTTCGTCCTTCCTTCCTCGGTTGTGTACGTAACCAAGCACGGTAGAACAGTGTCGTAGTACTCCTCCGCAATGCATCGGCTGGCTGGATACAGCATCCACATCCATCACAGCAGAAGCCAGCAAGTCAAACCACGTCTGGTATTTCACAGTTCCATGTGTCAACCCATCGTCGGTACTCTTCATCTGTGCAATCACTGTTTCCAAGTGGTAGCAACGACAGCTCGATATTGTCCTTTGTATCATCCAGTACAAGCCGATGCGCTGCTCGATATATCAGCAACATGTTCGCCACATCTGCATCTCCCGTAAGATCAGTGCAATCCTGCAGGTGGGACATGGCGATGTCTTGTTCTTATGATAGACAAGGCAAAGAGCCGCAGACTCCATCATCCTTTTTCTTACGACGAGTTCAAACGAACACCCGAACGAGAGAACAGCAGTAAAAGCTTCGAATGGGCGTGGAGTACGTCGATGCATGAAATGCAAGCATATGCTGTGTAAATGCAATTGATATCACAAGTATCCACCACCAATGGAATAACACACGACCCAATACATAGATGTTGGCAGAGAGACGAAAAGGCAAATAACAACGGTGCGATGTATTCACAGAGGAAGACAAGTCTGTCATCAACTACTACATGTTACAGTGTAACTTCGCATTCACATCTAAGCTGTTGGATGCTCTCCATGTCAGTGACGCTGTTAAACTCTCCGTACTCACCTATAGGATCATCCTCATTAAAGTAATCGGATCTTGCGTTCATCGTCAACATCTGACAGATGAGCCAGAAGATAGCAGCGTCGAGGGCAAGGAAAGCACCGCCACCAAAGAGACCAGTCTTAGCAGTAGGGCACCGTGTAGTGAGATCATGGTGGACATTACGAGATCTGTGAAGGCCTTCGGTGACGGTAGTCCACACTAGCATGGCCAGAGCTATAAATGTAACACATCTGCAACCGGAGCAGTAGAACATCAGAAACAATGACTCATGTAAATGGCATTTGAAGAAGATGATGGAAGCTTACTCTGCAACGATGAAGAATGCAAGCAAGGTGGTGTTCTGGAACAAAGCATTACTTGGAACAGACTTGCCTTTGTAGGGAAAGTAAATGGCAACATGGCCTGCTATGGCAGCTAGAATGAGTGTGCCAACAGACGAAGTTCCCAGTAGCACTGTTGGATCATCTGGGAAATTGCAGATAATAACATCCTTTCCTTGGATTGGGGTGCCGAAAGCAGGCTGTAGGAAACATGAACGGATCCTTGTGAGGGGGTTTTGAGAAGAACAGAAGAAAATGAGAAGATAAGACATGTTAAGTGCATCCAATCCATCACCCTGGAATCATTTTTTTGTTTGGACAGAGGTGAGGTGGAGACCCATTTGTATTGGAAAGGAGGAGAATGCTTGATGAGAAATATGATAATAACTACAACCCATAATTTAGTTTAGGAAAAGTTGGCACGACCATAAATAATTATAAGGCCTTTTTTTTTCCAATATTTTTACTAATTAAGCATAAAGTTCCCTCTATACTATAGAAAATCAAGGATAATCATTTTACCCGATCCAAACATAAAACGATATGCGGACCACTCCCATTTCGGACCACTTCGACCAACTAAAACGGGTTCACTCCGACCCGTTTAACGAATACGAGCTCTCTTCATCCGAACATGAGCATGTCTCAACTCATGCTATCACTGTTATTACTCGATGATGGGTCATGTGCTATCGACAAGTATGTTTCCTCCTTCCTTCCTCTTTCACTACGATCTCCTTTCTTTTTCTTCTCCTTTTTTTTATATTTCTCTTCTTTCTTCTTTCTCCTTTCTCCACCACTCCTTCATTTTCTCTTTTATTTTTTTTTCTTTCTCTTCAAAATACTAATAATGGCTAATATTTGATCAAATCATCGAAATGGATCCGATGCTCGAAATGAAGATCTTTGCATAAAATAGAAAAATCAATCTAATATAATTTATTATATAACCAGAAGTCATTCATATTGAAGGAATCTTGAACATATAGAAATTAAGAAAAAAAAGGAGAAATCTTAGAGCACAAAATGACATTGGAAACAAATGACAAAGCAGCCTACCTTCAAAATTTTTAGTTACATTTTCTTCACACTGGGAAGTTCATATGGTTGCATGCAATTAAACAGAAGCCTTGGGTTTCATTTATATATCCAAGTGATGTGCCATGAAGAAGAACATATGTATAAGGAATGCTGGCTGATATCCAAAATAAAATATGCGAAAACAACATGCTGCCTTAAAAACCAGACTGCGACATAAGACATGCCTTCTTGTTTTCTGCAACTATACCAAATGCGAAGGACACGGACCCAAGAAAAAGCACAGAGAGTGCAATATTTGTGGTTTGATCGAAGGCCATTGCTTCAATCCTCAAATAGCACTCCTGCAACAACAACAGTGGAATGAGATCCCAATTAATCGATTCCAAGCACAGAAAAAAAAGAAATGGATAAAAAGCATCACCTTTAGCTCGCCAAATCAAAGGAAAACAAGAAAGAAAACAATGAAACATCACCAGACGAAACCAGATCGAATCAAAATGCTCCTTCTCGGATCGTCGACAAGGACGAACAAGCTCAGATTTTTTATGACGCCACAACATAGATCCAACAACATATGGAAAGACGGAGCTGCATGAAATCTACAGACTGGGGTTTCCATACCTGCGGGATCCCTCAGGAGAGATGCCTGGAGGTGATGATTTGGGGGTCCGGTCACCTGCCCAACTCCCCGTCGACCATCATTTTATGCTACACGGAGACGAGGGTATTATAGTAAATACGTTAGAATTAAGCGTCCGAACCGTAGATCCCACCTGTGATGCTCTATTAGACGGCTCTGATGTGGGTATCGGACTGAGGTATGCGGTAGCCATTGGAGGCAATCCTCCAACCGAGGAATCCGCGTACGCGCAACGGAGCTGTCCAATTTAAGATCGATCACCTAACAAAACTGCCACCGAACGGTAGGTAGATCGCACCTGTGATGCTCTATCGGACGGTTGTGGTTTGGGAATCAGACGGCAACGTATGCGGTAGTCATTGGAGACAATCCCAGAACCGAGGAATCCGCGTACGCGCAACAGATCCAGAAAGATTCCGTCGTCTGTCCAAATTAAGATCGATCAACTGACAAACCGCCACCGAACGCGACGGTTAGCCGTTAAATTCTGGCGCGCAAGCTGGAATGGCGCCTAAAAACTGGCTAATGAATCTGCACCAATCAATTCGTAGGCAGTGCGAGCAGCTATTTCAAGCTACTGACACTGATAGAAATTTACCTCATCCTGCACACGATGAACAGAACATCTTACGATTTTGATGTATCTGTCAATCAACTTAAAGGTTTTGGGATTCAACATATCCATGGCACTGGGAGTTGCTGAAACCTGCAACTAAGCTTCCTCTGATAAATTTGAACTAGTTTCTGAAATATTTATTTCATAATTTCTCATATTCGCATCACATTGACATCCATATTCGTCTAACAACAGCCGAGGGGTATCCAATGAACCAAAGCATATAAACTTGTAGGCATGATTTCATTGTCATAGTTGCAGAAAAGTTTAAGATCCAGATACAGTTAATGGACGAAATCACAATTCGTCAACCATATAAACTTGGCATAAACATGCACCCGGGAAATTGGGATAAAAGGAGAGCAACCTCAGAGAAACCCACCATCAGTCCACAATGAACCAGATTTTCCATTTTGATTGACACCCTTGTTTAGATTATCATGGCCAGCATCATCTCTAACATCATCCCAACCTGCCCAGCTTTCACCCCTTCGTGTTCCCTTCCCAGGCTCTTCCCTCCTCTCTTTCTTATCCCAGTAACTGATGGAATTGTATTGTTTGTTTGAGTCCTCTTGACGGGAACTCCAACATCACTTGTCCTGACCAAATTCTTGATAGTAGCTGCTCTTTTCACTCTCTTTTCGTGGCCAATCGTCCACATTCCAGCTGATCCCTTCTTTGGTGTACTCCTCTACTTTTTGTGATGCCATTGCCATTACACCTTTCATGATTCCCCACGTCTTATGCCCAATTTCGGTGGTTTTTGTGGCTACCACACTCACAGTTTCATTGACTTTCTGATCATACCCTGACTCTTTCATCTGTGTTACAGAAAAGTACAAATGAAGATATGAATATGATACTGTTGGTTGATATATTCGTATGCCTAAATTAAACACTTGCATTACATAATACCTCAAATATCAGGTATAAAGAAAAAAGTTCCTTAAATTATCTGAACATAACTTTCAATTGTTAGAATATAATACATTGCATGCTAATATTACTTCTTGTTGCATGTAGGACAAAAACATTTCTGGAACTTACTTTTCTAGTAAGTTAAAAGAGTTAGTGATAATATCTCATCCATTAAAAGAATATAAGCGAAACACCAAAAAGAGAAACATCGACAAGCAAGCTTTGTTAAAGAAAAGAAAAAAATAAAGTCATATGTTTGCAAATTGATAAACAATTTGGACATATGAACATTTTCAAAGCATACAAGATGACTCTCCAAGGAAGCTACAGTAGAGTGAGCTACAAAATTTCATAAGATTTACATGTTGTTATGCAGCAATATGAATATTTGCCCACATCGACATACCTTATTATTATGTTTGGAAATAAAATTCAAGAACTGAGATTTCACTGAACCAGCTTAGGCTGCCCTAGACATGAATCATTCATTGTAATGTGGTTCTTCCATGTAAATTCTGTTGTTTATAGAATTTTTGGAAGTATTGGCTGCTACTACTAAGTTGGTGGTCATAGCAACAACAAAAAACAACTCTTTGTACGCCGACAGGGATTTCTTGCTATTGAATTCTGTCAAGGACAGTTATCCCCGGATTGTTTCTAAGCAAGTCTCTTGAGACCTTCCTATGACCACCAGTTACTGTCACACTCCTCAAATTAACATATTTAAGAGGTGTGAACCTATCTTTAATCAAGAATATTATAATTCGTCTACAATCCAAACCCAGGATCCAAAATAATATTTGAGGACACTAAAAATCATTCAAACATCATTCACATCCATGAAACTTATATAGTTTATAATCATACACCATATCACTCGATAATTCATGAAACCCAAGGCCAACCAAAAAAAAATCATTAACCATCACTTATAAATCCAAAGTTCATATCGTCATAAAATTATAACTTAACATTATAAAATTCCAAACATAAGAGGTCTTTTAACTTTTATAAGATGCATTAGTTTGGATTTGTTGACAATAATTCATGGAAAACATAGTGTACTTATACAACAACAACATATCAACCAACAAAAACTCATCCAAAATTTCCTAGCTTTCCACTGTCTCAGCCCAATCCTAACATTTTAGTGTGTGACAAGCTAATATGAAAATTTTATATAACAACAGGGTGAGCTACAAAGCTCAGCAAGCAACTAACATATCTATGACGAAAGGTGATAATTCAAATGACCTTAATATCAAGGTGTAAGGCAAGGATACAAGAATTCATATTTGTCATTTCATTAGAAACATACTTTGTTCATAATAATAGAGTAGAGAGTATTTAGGAGCATATCAATGATGTAAGAACATTTAAGAGCACATCAAGAGAACAAATAAGAAACATAAGCTCAAGTGTCATATTTGAAATTGCATTCATTTAATTCATATCCAAAGAGCACGTAGGAACACATAAGCAATACTTTAGATAACATGTCAAAGGACATGAATGGTGAAATGAGATCATAACATAATATGGTCCATCAATTTCTGGATAACCATCAACATAAGTCTCCCACGTCTGGGAGCTTCACCCCCTCACATCCGAATGAAGCCATATAAGAGCATCGCAAGCTCTATATATAACTCCCTTTCTCATTTCTAGAAAAGGTTTACATTATCCCACAAACAGTAAAGTACAAAAGGATATTGTGAGTAAAAAATTGAGCATGTATAGGAAGCACATGTGAAACAACAAAAATATACATGTGCATATATGAAACAATATGAGGCAAGATAAAACTTTTACATAATGCATTCAGATATGATAAAAATCAATGACAAGAGATACCAAAGTTTAAAACAATCACATAAGGCTTAGTTGAGGGAAAAATTCTAGCAAAATCTACGAGGCACATCGCATGAATTACTTGAAGAATCAATCATGCTCCAATTTACTTGAGAGATATATCATTTGAAAGATATATCAGTCTACTTTGTAATGAATCAAGTTTTGTACAAATTAAAATTTCCAATAGGGAGTTCAAAGCAATTTATTATAGATAGGTCATAAAATATTGTCCCAATTTTACAAAATCTGAAGGGCCAAGTGAAACAAATGTTTGGGCAGGCAATTGTATTCCAAATCTTTCAAGATACTGAAAGAAAGATATATAAATCTAGTTTCTAAAGAATTATGTTTCGTAAAAATTAGAGTTTCCAACAGAGAGTTACAAGCAATTTAGTATAAAAAGGTCAGAAATTATCATCCCTATTTTGCAGAATCCGAAGGGTCAATTGAAACAAATGTTTAGGCAGACATTTGTATTCGAAATCTTTCAAGTAAGATACTGCAAGAAAGATATACGAGTCTAATTTCCAAAGAATTAAGTTTCGTACAAATTAGAGTTTTATACAAAATGTTATAGTTAAAACAAGGCAAGTAGGTCAGAAATCTGGAAAAATTCCAGATTTACAACTTTATAGCTCAAGTGAGGTTAATACCAATAGCAAGGGCAAAACTCTACAAAGTACTCATAATCAAGATGAAATCAAGGATAAGAATTGTTGTAGGATGGGTTAGAAACTTGCCTAAGAAGAATTTGATCCCAAGGGTGAGGAATTGATCCAAAAATCCCAAGCCAAGCAAAACTTCTTCTTCGTTTCCTTACAATTCCTCTTCCCTTCCCTTCCTCTCTTTCCTTCTCTATTCTTCCCTTCTACCTCTGTCACAGTCACAGCCTTCTCTCTCTCTCTCTCTCTCTCTCTCTCTCTCTCTCTCTCTTTTCTTCTCCCTTCTTCCTTCTCTTCTTCCCTTTCATTCTTCTTGCTTCTCTTCTTCCCTTTCCTTCTTCTCCCTTCTCTTCCACCAATGCAGCAAATCCTCTATTTTCCTTAGGCAAAAGGTAGAGGGATAAGTGTGCATAGAAGGCGGTGGGAAGAAAACCCTTTTTATGTATCTTTTGCAATTTAGTCCTCGTAATATCTATATTTACAAATAGGTCCTCAGAAGGATAAAAACATTACATCCTTCCCTCTGAATGAAAAGTTTAGTCCTATAGACTTCACGTCTAATTCAGAAGATAACCACTATTGATATTTCTTCATGACATCAATCATATCATAACATCACATTTGGCTTAACTAAATATGAATCTTTTCTAACTCACATTCAATGGCTAGGATTCACAATTTGGTCCCTAGCAATAAGCTTTCAATATAAAATCATTTAATGCAAGAAATTATTAAATAATCCTCATATTAAAATAACAAGAAAATCATGGACATCATAAACAATTCAAAAACAAAGGATATCACAGTTACCCATATGATCCCCAACTTACAACGCATTACTAGTTTTCCTTCATTTTATTTAAGATTCATACCATCATTAATTTTCATAAAAATAGTCATTTTTATTGACTTTCTAGATAACAACAAACAGTCATCTCAACATTTAGATCTGAGCTAGAATAGCTTTTTTGATATGTTGTTCACTAACTACTCAACATGAACAAAGCATAGATGGTTTTATAATAGACTTGTAACATACTTCCTTTTTAAGTAAAAGTGTGCTTCGTGGGCACACAAGCATGGAGGTTTCCACAGGTTCTCTGAAAGATAAAATGGTTACAATGGCAATAAAAAATATCAGCACCAATATTTGTTGAAGCTCATGATTATCACATGGTAGAAGCACCCAAAAGATGTACAACATCTACACCATTGTTTGGAAAGCTAGATTTTGAAATATTCCCCAGAATAATCAAATTGTGCTGAAAAGGTGAGATATGAAAAATGGGTAAAAAGGGCAAAAATTACCTTGGAAGTCAGCTCCTTTCTGCCTGCTTGGACAGCATTAGCAGCAGAGCTTGCAACTAAGGATAGTCGGCCAAGACCCTAACAACATGAACAATAGTCAGTTGAAAGTTATTCAAGTTAGTAAGCCCCATGACCTAGAAACTGAACTGATGGGTAACAAAGAAAAACCTCATAAACCATGAATATGGGAAATATAGTACTTACATAACTGAACCTAAGTGCTAACTAAATGCACATTCAGAATTTAGTTACTAATTTCATGCAAAATATTGAATCGTGTCTAACTGGTGAGGTCCCTACAGCAAACACTATGATCAGAAATATAAAGTTATAGACATCTGTCTGGGAGAATAAAACAGAAAGAAGGTATTAGAGATTGAAGGAAACACAGAAGACAGTGTCAACGGAAAAAGAAGGCAAGGCTCCAACGAATGCATGGTTTGGGGAGGTCTAATATACACAGCTGTACCCTGCAAGAAAGGGTGTTTCCATGAGTTAAACCTTGATGATCCAGGTAGCAAAGAAGCAATTTTAACATGGTGACACATCCAGTAAAAATGTCAGATAAAAATTGAGGTTTACACAGTTGATAATGATTGAGAACAAAACTTGAACCAAGAGGGTAACATACTGAAGGGTGGATAGGAAAGTGTGCTTTATGGTGGTTAAGTTTGCACGAGAACAGCTTGTTGCAACCTCAAGTTGAGGACTGGAATAGATAGTTGAGAGCTAGTTAAAACTTATTGGAAACAAACATCAAAATGGATTTGTATGAAATGGTCAACGGATTGTCCACTTTCCTAAGGTCGAACTAGCAGAGCAACATGGTAAAAAGGGGTTCCATGCAGATCAACCTTAAATTTTGGGACCAATGCAATAATACACATAATTTAAAAGCTCGTGCTTTGTGGCAAACCATATATGTATAGGCATGAAACTCAAGAAAGAAAAAAAAAAAATCACTAAGGGGCTTCTTGCCCAAAATCTTATTAGTTAAAAAGGGAATCTGCTAAGTCATCAAAAAGTGGCCAGTGGCCCAAAAATTTTCAAAAGTTGCAACACAACTAGGTCTCCTAGCAGGCCATATAAATGCAACTGAAGAAAGAATATTGATCAACAAAGTCACCTATTACAATATATACTTTCAGGAATCACAAAATACACGACCCATGAGTCTTCTAAACCGCAAAGTGAAGAACATTCATGCAATGAAAACATAATTATTTTGAGATATCAGAACATGAACCAGAAGGTATCTTTTGTGTGAACTTATGTTAATGTATTATTTCCATGATCAAGAAAGAACACATGACTTAGAAAAAGGGTCTCGGTATCAAACTGATATTGCTGAGTGAGAAACAGTATTTAGTGAATGACAATTCTTGTTATGATTTCTAGAAGAACAACACAATACACCAAGTGATTGCACCTTTGCTTATAAAGCTCTAGAAAACCTTATCGATCATGGAGTTTCACACTCGTATAAATGGAATTCTCTTGGTCGCCCAACTACAGATAAGAGACATATGCGAAGATAGAGTATACAGATAGGCAAGCCATATGTGCCTTGTTCGTCACCTGAGAAACAACAGATACTGTATCTCGGAGCACATCGCCCTGTGAATTATTCCTTCGAGGCGGCGGCGGTGTCGACCCGAATCCCACGTATTTCCCCCCCTGCGATGGCGGGATTCCTTCAGGCCGAGATCCATTTTCTTCCATCTTCCTTGCGAAAAAGCTCTCCTTGTTAGCCGCGGAGGCCTCCAGCTGTGCCCTGGTGTAGATATCCTGTGTCGATCTGTTTCTGGGCGGCTGGTGCGCCCCTCCAGCACTCGGGTCCCTGGAATCACCCGTCCATTGGTTCCTTCTCACATCGGAAGAGGAGGACTGGAAGCCATGGTTGTCCCAACTGTCGCACCCACCGTTGCTCGTCAAGGTTCTGCCATTCCCGCCGCTCTGCACCAAAGGCGGCCTTGTCGCCCCGGCATCGGGCGTTTCTTTGACGACCGGCGGGTCCGTCCAGGGGCGGCCCTCAGCAAGGGCCAGGATGCGCTCCCGGTAGACGGCGGCCGCACGGGTATTGTACTTGGGGACGATGTCGGTCTCCCTGGAGACGCCATATCCGGCGAGGAAGGCGTTGAGGCGGTCGTTGCCGCCAGCCTCCATCTTCTTGAGCTGGATCTCGGACCACGAGTCCATCGTGACGGACCGGACGAAGCTGATGTGGACGCCCAGGCCGCGGTGCTTGCCGGAGCACTCGAGGCAGATGAAGACGCCGTAGGAGACCGAGGCCCACTGCGGGTTCTTCTGGGCGCAGTCGACGCACGACTTGTTCCCCGGCTGCGACTGGAGCTGGCGGAGGCGTCGCGAGGCCGCGGCGGCAGCCATCCCGATCCGGACGGGTCCCGGATAAGAAGAGGGATGAGAGATTAGGGATTGATTGCTCTAACAAGGCTTGATCCTCTCCTTGCTCTCTCTCTCTCTCTCTCTCTCCGTCGGCTTCCTTTTCGTGGGTGGTCGCCGACACGATGTCAAAGGAAGTCTTCAGGTTTTCTTTTTTGGGGAATAAAGTTTCGCGTGTTGAGTGGGAGACGCGAAGTGGAAATGGTGTGGATCGCGCACGATTAGCGGACAATCGGTACCGAACTCGTGGTCCGTGACGTGGAACATGTTATTTCAAGATCAACGTGAGGGTTGACGACCTGCGGAATGTGTTTTGACCTCTGACTGTCTAAGCATTGGGAGGAATATGGATGGAAGATTTTATTCTTTCGATTCAACCCGACTTATTCCAACACAATCCATAATCTAAATTCCGGAGAAACTTATCCAAAAAAATCCTTCTCGATTTGGCAATTTGACTAATATGGTCAAATCTAATCAAGGTAGAAAACACTCGTCATATCCATTATCTACTTCAATAAAGACTAAATTGGGTTTATCTGATAAAAACTCTCTTAATGATTAAATTAGTATATTTTTAGTTCTATGCATAAAAACGTATAAAGAATTTAGTGTTTATATCTTAAGTTCCCAATAAAGATACATTTTGAGAGATTACTTTATATAGTTTCAATCTTGTAACTATCGATCAATTTAATATAAAAATATTTTTTATATGCTATACTGACGTAATATATCTAATAGTGATTTGACTCTGTATGTCAGTCGATTGATCGAAAATAATAATCATAACATTTGTTTCCTTTATTTGTGTTTTGAGATATTAATTTTGTTCCTGGTAAAACATGTTATTCATTTTAGGATTTTGACCATCGTTGTTTATATTAAAAAATAATTAAGTTGAGTTTTATCCTCTTCGATAAATATATCGTGTAGGATATGATTCATATATTAAATTATTATCATATACAAAAGAGATATTTTAGTTACGTTAAATATTTCATATTTTTTTTATTTTAAATGAACATACATAAAGGAAATACATCACTAGCGTTGAGTGCATCGGTTGTTTTTTCTTTCTTTTTTTTGTTTTGGATAAAAAATATTTAATATATCATACATGATAAATGTATTTATTATACATTAAAAAAATATTTAATATATGATTCATAAAAGAATATTTTCAATCAGTAAGAGGGAATGATTGTTACTATAAAGTCATTCTTGATAATATGGATTCAAAATCGACCCAAATGCTTATTAATTTGACTCGAGGAAATTGACTTGTTTTCTAAGTACGTTGTATTCTAATTATGATATGACCACGTCCATGCCGCAGCACTCTAATGGCACTGAGAACATGAATATGAAATCTCAATCTTAATGACAGGTACATAAATGGAAGAATTGTTGTGCCAAAATTAACATTTATGAAACACGATGGATCCATAAGAAGCCTTGTAGTATCCACATAGTCCTGTCTGTCTGGCTCCTGGCAAATAATTCCTAATTAGAGGCTTCACCATATCACTCGTACTGCTAATGCTATTATATTATCTGCAATTCTCCAATTCAATTTGTAAATATATATTTTTGTTGCTCTTTCTATTTAGAATATATATATAGATCATGACTCGATCTTATTGATGAAATGACATTGATAACAAAATTAAGATGGCATCATCTGCCACCAAATTACAAAATTAGTATATGTGTCTACAATTTCGATAGCCAAACATACAACGACAGATGCATGAAACAAGGTCAAGGAAAAACGTCGCCTCGCAAGGTTTCAGTAGACACTAAAAAGGAAAAGGCACAATCACAATTAACTTTTTTTATCCCTTATCTACTTCTATAAAGACTAAATTGGGTTTATCCCATAAAGACATTAAGTTAATAACTTTTCATTTTCGGCATTTACATATTTAGTATTTAGTATAAAGAATTTAGTATTTAAAGATACATATTGAGAGATTATTTTATATAGTTTTAATTTTTATAATCATCGATCAATTTAATAAAAATTATTTTCTAGATATTATTCTAATTTGAAAAATGTAACCTTGTAAGGTTTTAGTAGACATTAAAAAGAAAAAAGGATATTTCTATTGGCACGATCACAATTAACCTTTCTAATATTTCTAAGATACTTCTAACCTAAATATTCTTAAATTATTACTTAATTTCCGCCATCTCCCAACTCTTTCGTACAACCTCTTTTTCTTTTCCTTCTTCTTCTTCTCCTCCTCCTAATTGTCGGATGATCGAAGGGGAGGCAACTAGTATTCTTACATCAGCACTCACAAGGATGATTGATCGTAGAATGAAATGAATCATTAAAAGCAATGATAATTGAGGAGTGGTGAGAAATAAAAATATAATCAATAATTAAGTGGTTATATTTCATAAAATTATATTATATTTTCTTTTTTAGATGGTTGTAAAAAGTAAGGGATTAATGAATCTCCACATAAAAATTATACCCATACAAACCATCCATAGGATCATGTTTTAATTGAGTATAACAATGGCTTATCAGCATCTCTTTTGAACTACAACTAAATCGGATATTGCTTGAAGAAGAAGTCAAGTACTTGGCAGAGGCAGACAACCCACGTTGGTGAAAGTTATGGAACTCAATAGAAGTTGAGGCCATAGTCTTCTTGATCCAGGAGTTCAACCATGGCGAAGACGGGGACAAGGCACAGTCCTCTCCTTTGCAACTCAGCATTGCTTTCTGCAAGGCCCTGAGAATTACACGCACAGATGCAATGATTGTTCCTCAACCGCCACAAAAAGAGACTCAGATCGATTACCTCATCACCTTCTTCCGGGGATCTCATACCCAAGTAAGGAGCAGTCAGCATCTGCGTCATGGCAGCAGAATCATGATTTATCTTTGATGTATTTGCGTGCAAGAAGTACTCGATCAATGCCCACATGTACGTACCTCTATTTGTTCGTGGAGGAACTTGATCGAAAGAGCAGCCTCGTGAAGAACCGATGCGGTATCCGCCTGCGCGTCATAAACAGGAATGGTGTATGCATTCAATGTAGTAAATGGAGACGAGTGATGTGTTCACCTTCCCGAAGGGAGAAACGAGCTGCTGAAGAGCTGTTATTTTGTCCCCTAGCTTCTGGCTTCTCCTCGCAGGTGCCTATCCATTAATGTCGATCACGGATCATCGAGGAAAAGAACAAGAACAGCTACGAGCGGATCATGGTGAAGGTCTACCTACTTTGATGAGCGGCACGCTGGCCATCGTCTTCGGACACATTGTCTTCGGGTTCTTTGATGATGGTGAAGAAGGTGTTTGATTCTTGTTTGCAGGATCCCTACCTATCGTCCGCTTCCTTCCTTCTGCCACAACCTACAAGGAAACAAAACGCTAAGAGATCGAATCAAGACAGTGTCTGACTCAAGAACAGCTCACTTTGGGATGAACCCCGGCGGCACTGCAGCCTGTGGTCATCATCGGATCTCCCTTTCCTGTCACGTTAGACATGCCTAAGAATCTTCGAAGTGAACCTGTCATGGATCCTCCGTCGGACTTCTCCTGAAGAGCACCGAGGAGTCCGCCGCAGTTTCTGTTCACAAGCAAAGTTCATCACAAGAATTGCTAAAGCTGACATCCAACTCTACTGAGAGACAAAACGACTTCGAGGCTTACACTCTCTGGAGCTCCGCAGAGTCATCAGAACTCTGCAGCCATGGTGGTCCTGTGTTGCCTGCATGAACACATGACGAACTGAGAAGAACACATTACAAGAGCTAGCAGTAATCTATATTTTCTTCAGGTACCGAGGCTGCTGCTGAACGGGGAAGAGAGAGAGGGAAGGACTGCGTCGTTCCACATTCCCTACGGTTGGATTCCAGGAAAATGCAGAATTCTAAGAGCGACCATAAAGCGATGCAAAGCAGTGGGGCTTCTCATTGATTTATACTGCAACAACCGCGACGAAGGCGATGGCTCTGTTGCCATCTGTTTGAGGAAGGGTTGGCATCAGAGAAGAGCGAAAGGGAAGAGACGACAGTGATCGGCATGGAAATGGCAAAACCGAGCAAGGAAATCAACGTAGAGAATGGAAAAAGATGAAGAGAAGCCTTGCATAGCCGAGAATAAATGGGCATCCGTTTCATATCTCTATCAATCTCCTGACCTATCATAAATGATGCATCGTCCATTAAGAGAGAGAGAGAGAGAGAGTGCTTGTGTCTGCTCTTTCCTTGTCCACTGAAACCGGTTGACTGTCATCCCAGGTTTGAGGGTAACTTCATTTGCATGGGACAAAATGAGGTTAAAAGAAGGTCTCATTCAATTCGTGTTTAGCTGTTTACGTGGAAGACAAATGACATGACACATCATGCTTACAAATTTAGAACATCTAATTTTAATCCACTGGAGCCAATATATATGAAATACAACTATAATCGACCATCGTTCACTATAACTGTAGACTGCACTGTTCTAACTTTGTTCTTGCCACATGCCATGTCTGGAGCTGTACCCTAATGTCTCTCTCTCTCTCTCTCTCTCTCTCTCTCTCTCTCTCTCTGTGCGTTTATTTTGATTAATTACCTTCCGCTTCTATCTATATATTTTTTTCTCACAGGTGGCTTAGGTGACACGCAGATACACATAAGGTTCATGGATTGCGTAGTTGATGAAATCCATTAAGATATCAACCTCTTATATCTACTGCTATGCAAATTAGCAGAAATAGGAGAACATTGAGGCTGTGGAATTAATGGAGAAAAATGTGACTGGAATAATTTCGAAGTCTTGCAATTTATGGGCACTTCAAAGTCTCGAATGCAGTGGCACTCAAGTATTAGATGTGAAGTCTTTGAGGTCATGTAAGGTAGCAATGGGTGAAAACAACAGCAGCAGCAGCAGCAGCAGCAGCACATAAAAAGCCATGCAAATTTGGAATGTCTACCGCTTCAAGCCTTGACCACGGAACACCACGGTTCCATAGTTCCGGTTTGGTCCGATTCTGAAATCGAAATCGAACCGGTTCGATATAATTTTGATTTTGATAAAACCGTCAGTTTTATTTTTTAATTTTATTTTAAAAATATTTCTCAAATTAGTCGTTTATTAAGTTATCGAAAAAGATAGATTCATCATTTCAAAGGTAATTTGATGATTTAACTTTTTTTTTTATAATTTTACTGATCGATTTAGAATCGAGCCAAATCGAATCGTTAAAACCTGATTAGTTTCGATTTTGATTCTATTAATTTGATTCCGATTTTA
Source organism: Musa balbisiana (assembly GCA_004837865.1). NCBI lineage: Eukaryota > Viridiplantae > Streptophyta > Magnoliopsida > Zingiberales > Musaceae > Musa > Musa balbisiana. The sequence goes on from CM017197.1 coordinate 19,818,253, forward strand.
TTCTAATTTAAACTGAGTCATTATCGGATCCAACGAGATGGTAATAACACTATAATAATTAAGATATGATTGATTATAGATTCATATAGTTGACCCGCATGAGAGCCATCAAACACTCAACTCCCATAAGATGTTCGATTTCCATAAAGAAGATGAGGATGGATCTTAAATTTCAATCATCATTTCAAATTTATTATCTAAAGAAAATGCAAAAAAAACATATTTAAGATGATTATATACGGAAAACAGATTATATGCTTATATATACATATATATATATATATATATATATATATATATATATGAATCAATAATATATTTAAAAATATATATTATAACTAAATTACTCAATGTATTCTCAGTATCTGTATGAAAGGCTGTTAGCTTTAAAGTTAGCATCTTTATTCTTCCGAAGGCTCCTCCTCGAAGAAGGTGGAGAAAGAGAGCCAAACAGGAATCAAACTTCACATCCCAAGTGCTTCACATTCAACGAGAAAGTAGAAAGTTATTCTGGAATCAGGAAATGTACGTTGGGAGATTTCTTTTAAGAAAATACTTGTATTTTAAATATTTCCTACAAAATACCTCCTCTTTTATTTTTTTCACATAATACTTCTAATTTAAAAAAATATCCTCAAAAGCTTTTCACAAATTTTTTTGCCTTTTTTTAATAGATCAAAACATTGTAACGAACGAAAAAATTTTAATGGACGGTTTGAGTATTTTTAAAATTAAAAATACTGTTTGAGAAAAACAAATAGAGAGTCTGATTGAGAAATAGTATTAGAAGAAACCATAATTATCTTATTCATTAATAGTTTGTCAATCATATTTAAATTAAGTCTGCCACATCTCCGTATTTAAATTGACATATGAGGATATTGAAAAGCATTTAAATATATTTCACATCAATATATGTAGTTTATACTCATATATTAAATCACTCGATAATTCAAGAAACTCAAAACCAACTTATCAAAATATTAACATCTATATAATCGTAAAACCAGTCATTTACCACAAGTTTATATCATTGTAAACTAAACTTAACATTTTAAATTTTCAAATGGTAGAGAATTTTTAAAACTTTTACACGATATATCAATTCAAATTTATCGATAACTTTTCATTATATATAAAATATATTTATACAATAATAATATATCAACCAATAAGATTTACCCAAAATCTGAAAGCTTTTCAATGCCTTAGCTCAATTCTAATATTTCAGTAAGTGGAGTTAACTTGAAAGATTTATATAATAACAGAGTTACAAAGCTCAACGATTATGACTATAGAGGATAATTTCAAATAAATATAGTATCAAAGCAGAGAATAAGAATTCATATATATCGTCTCATTAGATACATAATCATAAATTTCATTTCATTCAAAATATATTTTGTTCATAACAAATATACTAAAGATTATTTTGAGCATATCAATGACGGAAGAAGTATTTCAAAGTATATCAATAGTATATAAAATATTTCAAAGTATATCAATTGTTGGTGAACTGATGCGCCGTGGCTGATGAATCAGCACGGCCTGGTTCACGAGGCGATGTCGAGAGTCTTTAGTCGGCTAAGTTAATCGTCAGTGTCAGTCAAGCCTTTAAGATGGGGTGTTGATGCCGAAATGTTGATCAGCGTCTCTCGGTCCGGATGTCGGTTGATGACTCGTCATCATGGTGCTAGTTGACATCTCCAAGGTCGGAATGCTCGTGGCTTGAGGGTGGCCGCTTTCCTATAAGAATGGCCTTCGTCGAGTGATTGTCGACTGTGGCCCCTTCGATAAGCAAGTCAGTGGTGGATTGATATATTTTTTTCTCTCCCTCTGGGCCGGGTGCCGGCTAGGGATTTTTATACTATTTATTGTACGAGGGTCGGTCGTACGTGGGTTTGGCATGGTGATCGATCCTCGAGAGGTGAGATGGTACCTTCATGCGACCGCCATCCCGGGGTGTGTGAAACGACGCCATGTGGCACTGTCCTGAGCTTTCCGGGATAGGACGTGCCGAGCGACGCCTTGGTACTGATTCTAGCTCGGTGCGTGAGGGTGTTCTTCTTGTTGATTTGGTTGTAGCATGGCGTGATATTGATCGTGACGTAGCTTTGGTTCAAAATATACCCTATCACTCCCCCCATCGAGGCGTGCCATGGGGTCCTTGCTAGAGGGCGAGAGGTGCGCTTGGGTCGGAGTGCCACGGATGCCTTGATTGCTTGTGAGGGAAAGTCGAATTAGCTCGTCGTGAGGCAGTTTCAAGGGGTGGCGCCCTATGCCTTAGGAAGGGTTAGCTCCGTTGGTCGGGTGGTTGGGCTTGAGCGAGATGAGACTGACGAGCCACTGGCCAGGGGACCGGGCTATGAGATTTGGATGGATACTGGACCTATTGATTAAGTGACTGGTCTTGGGCTCGGGTTTTGAGACTAGCGATTTGCTAATTGGGGAGCTGATCTGGCGTGAGTTAGGAGGAGATTGGCGAGTTGCAAGTCAGAGATAGAGCTGGTGCGATTCAAGATAAAGATTGGGCTTGTAGGCCGAGGGACTGTACTTGGGCTTAGGTTTGGGGCTGGCGAGTCGCAAGTCGGGGACCGATCTGGCGTGACTCGGAAAAAACTGACGAGTCGCAAGTCGAGTGACCGATCTATAGCAACTCGGGTAAAACTGAAGAGTCGTAAGTCGAGGAACTGATCTAGAGTGACTCGAGAAAAGACTGGCAAGTCGCAAGTCAGGTGACCGATTTGGAGTGACTCGGATAAAACTAATGAGTCACAAGTCAGGGACCGATCTGGTGCGACTCGGGAAAAACTAACGAGTCGCAAGTCCAGTGACTGATCTAGAGCAACTCGAGTAAAATTGACGAGTCGCAAGTCAAGTGACCGATCTAGAGCGACTCGGGTAAAACCGACGAGTCACAAGTTGAGGAACCGATCTAGAGTGACTCGAGAAAAGATTGGCGAGTCGCAAGTTGGGTGACTGATCTAGAGCGACTCGGATAAAACTGACGAGTTGCAAATCGGGGACTGATCCAACTCGGGTAAAACTAATGAGTCACAAGTTGGAGGATCGATCTGGAGCGACTTGGGAAAAAACTAGCGAGTCACAAGTCGGGTGACCGATTTGGAGTGACTTAGATAAAACTAACAAGTCGCAAGTTGGGGGCCAATATGGAGCGACTCGGGTAAAACTAACGAGTCACAAGTCGAGGACCAATCTGGAGCAACTCGGGTAAAACTGACGAGTCACAAGTCGAAGGATCGATCTGGAGCGACTCGGATAAAACTGACAAGTCACAAGTCGAGTGATCGATCTAGACCGACTCGGGTAAAACTGACGAGTCGCAAGTAGAGGAACCGATCTGGAGCGACTCGGAAAAAGAGTGGCGAGTTGCAAGTCGGGTGACCAATATGGAGCGACTTAGATAAAACTGACGAGTCACAAGTCGGGGACCAATCTAGAGCGACTCGGGTAAAACTAACGAGTCGCAAGTCGGAGGACCGATCTAGAGCAACTCGGGAAAAAACTTGTGACTCGTTAGTTTTACTCGAGTCGCTCCAAATCGGTCACTCAACTTGCGACTCGTCAGTTTTATCCGAGTCACTTCAGATCGGTCCTCCGACTTGTGACTCGTCAATTTTACCCGAATTGCTCCAGATCGGTCCCTGACTTGCGACTCGTTAGTTTTACCCGAGTCACTCCATATTGGTCCTTGACTTGTGACTTGTCAGTTTTATCCGTCACTCCATATTGGTCCTTGACTTGTGACTTGTCAGTTTTATCCGAGTCGCTCCAAATCAGTCACCCGACTTGCGACTCGCTAGTTTTTTTTCAAGTCGCTCCAGATCGATCCTCCAACTTACGACTCGTTAGTTTTACCCGAGTCGCTCCAGATCGATCCCCGATTTGTGACTCATCAGTTTTTATCCGAGTCACTCCAGATCAATCACCCGACTTACGACTCGCTAGTCTTTTCCCGAATCGCTTCAGATCGGTTTCTTGACTTGCGACTTGTCAGTTTTACCCGAGTCGCTCTGGATCGGTCACTTGACTTATGACTCGTCAGTTTTACTCGAGTCACTCCAGATCAGTCAAATGATAATGAGGTATCCAGTATTATCATATCTTTTTTTCAACAATAAATCATGAGAGTTTCCTTGTGTGATTATTATACATTACCATTAGAGAGAATGAATCAGGTCAATTTTTTTTTCTTAACATAGCCCAAATTTTTTGTTTTCCTTGGAACATGATTTAGGTTAAAACCTGCACCAAGAAAGCAGTGGCGAATCAACGTGCATGACATGTTTTGAAGAAGTCCACATATTTCCCCATATATATATATATATATATATATATATATTCACACACACACAAGCAAACCAATCTAACAAAGAATTGGAAGGACACGAATCAAGAACATAGAATGGCCATCATCAGCTACTAGACGACACTGCAACAATCCAACTTCATAGGAACTAATGAACCATCACTATCCTACTGCACCTCCCAGAAGAAGGCATCTATTTTACCGGTAGCTCAGCGGAAGGGCGTCACACTTGTCCTCGTCGAGCCCGAAAGGCCACTTTCACATGACATATATGATAACGCAGCTGTAACATGGGTATGAACTTTGATCTCAACGTCATTCATGTTTTTCGTCTCCTTGTTAAGATTTAGATTATTTCCTCTAGAAAAGTGAAGCAGCTTGAAGTTGATGCGAGCTTCTGATGTGATCAATCGTCGTCTGATTAGTTTGCCTTCTTTTCTTCTTCTTCTTCTTCTTTTCCCTTGTTTTATCCCCAGTCGATAGGTTTCCATGCTTCCTGGTTCCTCCTAGATTACTTTGCTGTGATCAACTGTCGATCTCTCACATGAACCAGATTCCTTTACGTTGTTGACAAAACCTGCAGCTAATTTCCAAAGCAGCCTACCCTCCTTTCATCGTTCATGTGGACGAAGAAAATGATCATCTCTACCATCAATGGAACTGTTCTTACTGCCAACAATGCCGGTTACCATGCTATCATCTTGAGGAATTAAGAAATGACATCCAGACATCAAGTTTCAGCGAACATTCAACTCTGGAGTTCTGCGAAAGGTAAGTGTGACGATTGCATGGCTTCTGAGAGTATGTGAGTGCTTCTACTTTTTCACGACGGAGCTGCTGTTCCTTTGATTGGGTCCATCACGGCTACAAGCTTTCTAGAATTGCTAGCTAACTTTTCCAAGACATAAACCAGATGAGGTTTCCATAGCGTATCCTAATAAGCTCTCACCCCACAATAGTGCTTGCGTAGGGATTAAGTTCTCGAGGAAAAAGCCCAGTGTGAACAGAAAGAGAGCATTTTGACAGGCTGCTGCTGAATTGTTGACTCCCAATCACTTTGGGCATGCGGAAGGATTTGCCTGTTGTGTGCGTTTGCTGCACGGCCATTGCCGAATTATCTTTGAACAAACACCTTATTCATACACGTATAAGGACGGGATTCGACTAGAAAACTGGCTTCCTAAGTTAGTTATATAAGTTGTACGAGTCTTCGTATGATGACGTTGTTTTGACCAGTGATCGATCAATTTGTATGATAAGTAGCGATCAAAGGGTGGAATGCTCCACCGTCCACACAAGTGTTCGACCAAATTCCAACCATCGGAACTCGGATATGAGTTGGGACCCGTCAAACACGACGAAGGTGTGGTGGGTGACCTTTCAAGGAAATGGGTGACTTAGGTGGATTTTGCGTGCACTCCTCGTTACTCTTCTCTATATACAGACAACCAAACCATAAAGCTCTCTAGGGTTGGAAATTAGGTGCACTCCTTGTCACTCTTCTCTAGCGTTGGAAATTAGTCGCCCATCTGTAACAGCAACCAAGGAAGAAGAAGTCATCTTCCTCCTCGTTATCATCATCATTGTAGTTGAAATATTTGGGAAAAGGGCTCTGCACATTTAAAGTATCAATTAATATTTGATAATTTTTATTTTTATTTTTATTTTCTCAAATCGCATCCGGCCTGGATGCTAAATGCTCATCTCAGGATGGTATTGACATTTCGGTATTTACAGGATGCTTGTATATATTTTTTTTTAATTTTAAAATTATCATGTAATTTTATCTAAAATTATAAGATTGTTAAAATAATCTAGTGAGAAACTAATATGATTTATATTTTCCTATAAGATAAAATTGTATTTATTTATTTTTAAAAAATATTTTATTTATTTATTTATATGATTATATTTTATATTTATTATATATTTGGGCCATACAAATTTTTTTTATGAGATTATATATATATATATATATATATTATTTACTTATTAATTTAAATACAAATATATTTATTTTTGAATAAATATTAAGGATATTAGAAGGGGTAAATTTATCAAAATAATAATAAGTTCTTAAAATAGAATTTTATCAAATAAAACTTACATCAATCAATACACATTCAAAATATAATTTTTATCTATCATTTATCAAACCTTCAAATCATTCGACAACGACACATCCACTCAGATCAGAAATAAAAATGTGTTCTCAACTCTTCCAAGGTTCCTTTGACCAGTTCCAGCTGAAGCAGCGAAAACTGCATCATCGATCTCATGCCTTCCCTGGACATGGAGGTGGGTTTTGGATTGCTGTTGCTAACACAGCCCCTTCTTCCTCGGATACACCTCCACCGGTTCACGTGAGATCAAGTGCTTGACCGTTAGGGGTTAGATCCTTGTCACGGTCAAGAATCCAATCACCAGGTCTAACTGCAATAACCAACTCGTGTTCCAATTTCTACCCAGAGGAAGGTTGCCGGAAACTGAGGAATTAGTGATGGACACTTAGGCCAACGCATGACCCGTGGCGGAGACTTGGAACCTTCCACCCTCCTTAATCATTCCAAGAACAACACATGATCCCATGACGGTGTTGTCGTTTTAGATTGCCACCTATAAGAATCACTCGTCCTCTTCCTAAGCCAACAAAAAAAGGAACTCTTCTCCTCCTCCTCCTACTCCAATTCTATACTGACTGCAGTGTTAGAGTTGTTGAAGGGGGATGACGATAAAGGGTTTGCGAAGCCTGTTGTCTTCCTACTCCTTCGGGCACCACCACCACCACCACCACCACCACCACCATCACCATCACGACCGTCCGTCCTCAGCGTCATCGCCCGCATCATCTCCTCATACGCCGCCGCCGCCGCCGCTGCAGCAGCAACAGCTGATCACGGGCCGGGTGATGAAGGACGACGTGGCAGTGATCGAGGCCATCCTGGCTAAGTGGGAGCCGGACGCCTCCGCGTACGCCAAGAGCTCCACCCTGTTCCACGAGGACCGCGCAGAGGCCCGCGAGTACCTCGCCGCCGTCCGTGACCTCCAGCGCGCCATGCTGTCCTTTGTCTCCAGCGATGCCTCCTCGGAATCGTCGTCCCACGCCGCCCTCATCCGCGCCCAGACCCTGATGCAGACCGCCATGCGCCGCCTCGAGAAGGAGTTCTATCAGATACTCGCCGCCAACCGCCACCGCCTTGATCCCGAGTCCGTCTCCGCCCGCTCCTCCACCCACTCCAACGCCTCCGACGACGCCGAGTACGACGATGTACGGGGAGCCGGGGACTCCATGGGCGATGTCGAGGGCGCCGCGGCCATCGCCATGGATGACCTTCACGCCATCGCCGAGACCATGATCTCTGTCGGGTACGGCAAGGAGTGCGTCAAGGCCTACAAAGTCCTTCGCAAGTCCATCGTCGACGAGGGGCTCTACCGCCTCGGGTTCGAGCGGCTCAGCCCGTCCCAAATCCACAAGCTCGATTGGCAGGTGCTCGAGCCAAAGATCCTATCTTGGCTCGGCACCTCGCGCGTGGCCGTCAGCACTCTGTTTTCTGGCGAGCGGGTCCTCTCGGACCATGTCTTCGCCAGCTCCGACTCCATACGGGAGGCCGTCTTCGCCGACATCTCAAGCAACGCCGCCGTGCAGTTCCTCCGGTTCCCGGAGTCGGTGGCGAAATGCAAGCGCTCCACGGAGAAGATGTTTCGGATCTTGGATCTCTGCGAAGCCGTCTCGGAACTGTTACCGGAGATCGAGCCTGTGTTCTCCTTCGTGTCTACCGCCGCCGTCCGGGACCAGGCCCTCTCTGCATACTCCAAGCTCGCCGAGACCGCTCGCGCCATCCTCGCCGACTTCGAAGCAGCCATCCACAAGGAGCACTCCAAGTCGCTGCCTCCCGGTGGAGGGATCCACCCGCTCACCCGTCACGCGATGGACTACGTCATTACCCTCGCCGACTACGAGCCCACCCTCGCTGAGATCTTCGCGGATTTCCCCCTTCAGACCCAGAGCTCCCTCTCCGACTTCTTCGATAGCCCGTACTCGGAGACGCGGCCGTCCTCGCCGGCGTTCTCCTCCTCCACCTCCTCCATCGACGACTGCCACGGGTCGGAAATCGCCGTGCGGTTCGCGTGGCTCATATTGGTGCTGCTCTGCAAGCTCGACGGCAAGGCGGCCGCGTACCGAGATGCTGGCCTATCGTACCTCTTCCTGGCGAACAACCTGCAGTACATAGTGAACAAGGTGCGGTCTTGCCGGCTGTGGGGGATGCTGGGCGAGGAGTGGACGGCGCGGCACGCGGCGAAGGCGAGGCAACACGCTGCCGGGTACGAGAGAGTGGCGTGGGGGAAGGTGCTGGCGTTGGTGACGGCGGAGGAGGTGTCGCCGGGCGAGGCGCGGGATCGGATGCGTGCGTTCAACGCGGCGCTGGAGGAGGCATGCACCGCCCAGGCCGGGTGGGTGGTGGCTGACGCCGAGATGAGGGAGGAGGTGAGAGCGGCGGTGCGGGGGATGGTGCTTCCAGCGTACCGAGGGTTCTACGAGCAGTGGAGAGTGGTGCTCGAGGGCAGCGGCGCGGTGAGGTTGTCGCCGGAGGAAGTACGAGACAGGCTGGCGGAGCTGTTCGACGGCTCCGATGATTCCGGCTCCGGTTCGTGCTCGAGTTATCGCCTCGGTTCGGATTCTGGCTCTGTCCGGTCCGAGCCATCTCCCAGGGCCATATAAGTCGACAAACACTACTGCCTGCGCGGAACTGAAAGCAGCTCCTTCGTAACTTACCATAGATGTCGTCATCGAACAATTTACAATAAGTACGGTTCTCTTCGTAGTTCTACTCGTGGTCATATATATATATATATGTATGTATATATATGTATGTATGTATATATATATATGTATGTATGTATGTATGTATATATATATATATATGTATGAATATATGTATCATCATATCTGGACAAACAGAATGACAAATCGCAATGCTATACAATACTCGATCATATTGCTGAAATCTTATTGTTATACAATACCTTCGTTGTTGAAATTTCTTGAATTTTCTTTCGTGATTATATGCTTTATTATCTAATTAATTCAGAAAAAAATATGTTATCGATTCATGTTCTGTAGGAGGAGATGCGTATTTGGACATGGGAACAAGCCAAATTAATCCGAGATGAATTAACAATAGTCGAACCTTTTCAAGAACCCGATTTGCTTATATGAATAGGCAGATAAGATTTAGCCCAATCCAAATTAGTGTTGGAGTTATAAGTTAACAGTTCTAAGATATGTTTTAAGAACTAATGTTGAGATTATTATATTTGTAGGATACATGAGCACAATGGATACATATAGTCAAAGTAAAGAAGTAAAGCAAGAAAATATAAATAATTCATATGAAAACTGATTCAGAGAGCTTATCAGCATATTCAATAAAAGGAGAATCCTCCATGGTGTGATAGTTTTAGACTAATGTCATCTGATATTTTTAGACTTTTTATTTAAAAAATATAAAGTTATATATATATATACATAACAAGAAGAAAATTATATTATGTATTATTTGGTAAATTTTGAGGGGTGAATCGGTGTGATAGGAACATATATAACATCCCGATTTAATTCTACATCAGAGTTGGGTTAGGACTAAGATTAACCTATAAGAATTTTATGGATATGCTATTATTATAGATAGACCTAATAAAATTAATAAATCGTCTGACGATAACTTATCAAGTTGAAACGTGAGAATATATTTCCTCATATTTGAAAATTTTTATCTAACAAAGAAATGGTGGCATGAGGTTTCCACCTTTAACAGTAGCCCTGTTTTCACTGTTCTAAATTATGAATTGGGTATCAACATGGATCTGTAATGTAAAAGCAGTCCCAAACTTGAAGTGCTTCTTTCTTTATTTGAATCAACAAGTTTGAGGAGGAAGACGAGAAGAAAACATGCATCAAACTAATGGAGAGAAGGACCCAGCTAGCCTGTACACCTCTCACATGCAACTTCACAGGATGGATACATAGACGAACTACAGATAACTTAATTATCTGCTTATCGAGAGAACAAAGCACAAGGAGAAACACCAGTGCTCGAGAAGAATAGGCATACGAGATGCAGAATAAAGAGGACGCACGTCAACTCCGTGATGCATGTCACCCTCGATCCACCACATCGACGCTGGAAGTGCAGGAAAGGAGACGATGGAAGATGAAACAAAGGGTGGAGTACGACATCTCGCGCAGCTTCCTCGCTGTCACGCAAGCCTTTTTCTTCTTCTTCCTTTTGGTCTTCGTCTTCGTCTTCGTCTTCCTCTTATCGATGCTCTTCTTACTGCTGGTATCACCATCGATACTTCCTGCAGCGTCTTCATTCTTCTGTTGGAGGAAAGGGAACACAGCGGCTCTCTCCTTGACTCTTCCGAGGCACCGCAGTGTCTTCTCGGGGACACTCTCCTTCCTGGAAAAAGTGTAGCTCCTCAGATATATCTGCCTGCATGAGTAGCTATCGACCACCGTCGGTCCTGCACTCCACCTCCTCCTCCCATCAAAGCTGGTGCTGCCCACGCGGTCGTCGACTCTTCCTCCTCCTCCTCCTCCATCACCACCTCCTCTGGTCACTGACTTCACGAACTCGGCGTCGGACTCCGGCCACTTGTAGAGGTTCACATAGGTTGCTCTCACAGGCACACGTGCGTCCACGCAGCTGAGAGACGACCTGCACCCGGAGCTCATGGAAGCCTCTCAACGCCCTGCGCTCCCCTAAGCTCAAGTTCCGGTCTACTTGCGAGTTTAAAGGGAGAGCAGCGAGTAAGGCTGTGGAATAGGCTTCAGGTGCAAGAAAAGGTAGGGAAGTGCAAGTGAGACTTTGAGAGATGGGGATGGTTTTATAGCTCAAAAGCCATGTTTACTCTACCAAAGTGATGGGGAAGGAATGATGTGGCATCATGAGCTATGAGTGTCATGTCTCTCTCTCTCGCCTCCAATTCTTCCTCTACTTAATCGAGTTAGATGATGGAGACCTGTAAACAGCGGGAAGACAATACTGAAAAGAGACTAATTAAGTTGAATGCTAACATAGTAGGCACATCAGAGAGGCACTACAAGTTTAAGACAGCTCAGGGCTCCAAAGCCACAGTAATGGATGCACATGGATGGGTCATTATGGTCGCCACCCAGAGCCATGGCCACTGCCATGAATACACGAACACTTGTTAAACCATGGTCCACAACTCTTAATGAGAGCCTCCTCTGCGTTCCCAGTAGTGTAGAAGCAGTGATGAGAGTGGAAGGAACAAGTGTCTCCGTGGAGCTCTAATCACACGCCTAAGTTTTAACTATGACCATGGGGACCAATCTCTGAGCAAAGAACGTGAGGCCTGCATTATTACAGATACAGTATGTTACAACCTTCGTCCACACTTCAAGTCTGTAAGATGATAACATCTGCTGCTTTCGACGCCAACACCAAAATAACAATTACCACTTTGCAGATACAAGAAGGCCATCGTCAGGCTAGCAAATCAGGGAAGGAATCGTAGAAGACAAGAATAAGCAAATGGCCGAGGAAAAGCGTGTGGTGAAGGGATTTAGAATTGTCGAGCGACCACTGGAGAGATTACATTTTATTGGCAAAAGCTCATGTGTGCAATAAATTAAAGAGTTGGAATAATTAATACTCTCACGCACAGTAAATGATGAAGTCGGATTACATACACTACATTAGCGCTGACATACAATATAAACTTTGCATCTGGAGATACCATTATTATGTGTCCTAAAAAATGTCGCAAAGGTGAAACCAAAAAGACCTTAGCACAGGGCTTGAAAGATGGCATCGACTACAGCTCCAACATGCAAAATGATGAGTTGAACATTCTCAAGTACATATGCAGGTCTTTGGTGAAAACAACCAGCAATGCCAGAAATGTTTCTGCTCTTTCGGTTTTGTTTCGGTCATGGAGATGAGAGAGTCTATAGATCACAACAACTTCAATCAGCTATTATTAGCACAAATTAGACCAATTTATCTGCATCCGCTACCATTAATTTTGTGGACTTAACAAGCAAGCTAGAACAATTTGGTAACCCGCTGTGTATAATAATTTAAACACAAACAGTAAAGATAAAAGCAGGCGGCTTGTTACAAAAATTCAACAAATGCTTTTCTCCAGCAAAAAGCCGATTCTCCTCTTTATAAATAAGCCTTGCACTGGCTGTAAAAATATATCTGATTGGTGATTAATTGTGGCTTATAGGAAGGCTCAATTGCTATTCTAAACAAGTACTTTCAAGCTCTTTCATTGTCATACATACATACATATATATATATATATATATATATATATATATATATATATATATATATATTTATATATGTATATATATTGCACTCGTAATTATATAATTGAAAGATTGAACCTAGAACACGTCTGGATGGAAACGACCTGGGATAGAACTAGCACCCTCCGCCTTCTGTAGATGAATCTTCAATGTATAATTGCTCATCTGCAACAAACAAGTGGTGTTTCATCATCCGATCAATCAAACAACTTAAAACTAAGCCCTAAGGCTATGTGAAGAAAGCTCACCAAGTCCCTAGTTCTTATGAAACACCAACTTATAAGTGAAACTCAGGATTAAGTCAACCCTGTATCCGTTTGGCTTAAACAGAAACACTAAAAGGCAACGAGAGTAACTTCTAATTACCTCCAATCCCCGGACTTGCTCTTGATACTGGCCTATAACGTTCTTCAAATGTTGCACCTCCTTAACCTTCTCATCATGATCTGAATTGCGCTCATGCTGGATAGTGACAGCCCTCTTTAGGATCTGGTTGTCTCTTAATAAACCTTGCAATTGCTCTTTCAAGGAATTGATCTCGTGCTGCTCCTCATAGCCAATCAATTAGCAAGAAAACATCATAGACTACATGCTTCTACAATAATACAAATTTAGTATTCAGATGACTTACCTCCACAGCTGCTGTAGTCTGAGCAACAACATTTCTTTCAAAAACTTCTAAAATCTTCATGGCACGTCCACGGACATCATCCCAATCCGACGCACTCATCATTTCCTGTACAAATATATCAACCCAAGAAGATCCATTTTGGGCTTCCCTAGGCTGAGAATCTGCACTATTATTCTGAGAGACTTCGACCTTGTGTTCAAATGCCTGGGAGCTCACAACACCTGAATTGTATAATGAGATAAATGTCTGATACAAAAAAGAACAAACAAGGATTCCCATAAAATAATAGCATCATCACCAAAGTGGTAGGTATCAACTGGCGATACAGGCACTTACCTTCAAGGGCATTATCACTTGATTGCAAAACTAAATTAACTCCTTCGATGCTCACTGAACCATCACCAAGACACAAAGCATGAAGACTCTTAATTGCATCATCAATTTTGTGGTCATGGGAATTCAAAACTGTTTCAACAACCTGGATGAGTAGTGGCAAAGAAACACCTCAACAGGTTAGGTCACGAAAACCAAGATCACAAGCTCCCTAATATGAACAGTAAGATACCATCATCAACCACTGAATGACACCTTTAATCAATGAGAAATTCTGATATCTACTAAAGTCTATCTCATCAACATATTTTCCATACAAAAATTCACTTCATAGGCAAACAAATATTGAAAGCTTAAAATTTCCAATCGAGATTTTGACCAGTAGAGAATGTGTGTGTGTGTGTGTGTGCATCAAATATGTAGAGCAGTGTGTACAACCTAAGAGATGTTATATATACAGGTAAGGACAAAGCTCTATTGAGACAGAAACTGTCATGCTTATCCATAACACAATCTATAGTTCAAGAATTTCTATCCCTAGTTTGTTCTCTAACTTACCCATGACTCATTAATAAATTGGAAGCCAGATATCTGTGATTACCAATTAGGAAGTTTTTGTTTTGATACAAAGGTTCAAAGCATTTTAGTGGTAAAGTCCCGAAAGAGAAACAATACAAGGTTCACATGGCTATGATGGTAAATGCATTATAATAACAAGAGGAAGGAAGTGCGGCTTTCCAGCATTCCATCAGTACATTACAATTTTTTTATCGCCGATAAAAATCTGTTCAAATGTGGCCAACCACTTAGATGTCGCATTATGTGCAATCAACATCCCAATTGGGACCATGCACAACCAGAAAAGTCAAATTTCATAAGCCATCGCATTGACGTCGAGCCAATTGCAGCCAAGACTGATCGGTTGGCCATCTCATCATGTCAGCAAATCCAGTCCACTCAGCAGCAAAGAAGCTCAAAAACCTCAAAACCACAAATCCAAAACAATTTCTCTCCTACTTTTCCATTCTCCTTGCAGATTTACTAACGAAAGAAGACTGGGTAATTTCTCTTTAATGAAAATTCAATCTCCCACCTTGTTCGCAACTTTTCATCGCATGATCTGATCCGACGAATTCCATCGAATTCAACGTGTTCAGTCGCTCGCCGATGACTATGTTAGGCACCAACAATTCCTAGAATCCTATAGCGTTCACCAAGAACTAACACAGAGCTTTACAGATTGAAACCGCGGTCTAATAGGGGCGCGTACACCCAGAATGAGAAGAGAGAGAGAGAGATAGAGCAAAGATACCTCCCGATCCATTGAAGGGAACATGCGGAGGAGTACGGAGAGCTTATCCTCAGATCCGTAGAGGGCGCAACGAGATCTCTTGGCCGACGGTGGGGACGGCGCCGGAGATCCGAAGATTTCCTCCAACCCTAGGCGCTTCCCGCAGATCCCTGCAGACATGGCAGCCGGGCCGCAGGCTCCAATTGAAGCCCCACCCAAATCCTCCTTCGCCTTCCCCTCCCTCTCCCCTTCCCCTTCCTCCCTTCCTTCTTCGGCGCCCACCACTTCGCTTTCTACTTGTATCCCCCTTCGCCGTTTCCTCCCCGATTCCCAAATGGCAATTGCTCTCCTCTCTCGCCGCCTTTCCAATTGCGGTGTTATGTGCCCAACAACACCACCAACAACAAACCAACTTCCCCACCTCATTACGCCTACCCTTTCCGCTACCTCATTATGTCCATCAAGTGGGCCCCACCATCTTCCGTTCTTCCTGTCCCTCGTAGGGATTACGATGATGAACGTCTCACCTCTTCCCGA
The DNA here is from genome assembly GCA_004837865.1 of Musa balbisiana. Lineage (NCBI taxonomy): Eukaryota > Viridiplantae > Streptophyta > Magnoliopsida > Zingiberales > Musaceae > Musa > Musa balbisiana. Next base: position 19,833,719 of record CM017197.1, read on the forward strand.
CGGACACGGTCAGTTACCAATCTCGTTGATGGATGCAGGAATATCCCCGCAGGTGGGTCCTGATGAAGGTGTCACTATGCAGCCTCTTTCCCCTCCCGGCATAAGAAGGAATTACAAGTAAAAGATAGGAAATCCATCCAGAGTCGCGTTCTTGGGTCTCAATTCTTTCCATTAATAAAATAAAAAAATATAATTAATACTTTTCAATAAAAAGATTATCGATAATTTGAAGTATATATATCATTGCACCTTTTGTCGAGAATACATGTGATAAGTTAGGAGGATGCCAAACCGATAGAAGTACAGAATTTAATTAGTTTTGAGATCAGTTAAGTCTTTATAATTTATTTGTTTATAAAATAATCTATATATTTTTAAAAAGTAGTATATAAACCCCTTCCATGATTGATCCATAATAAATTATTAATATAATTATATATAATTTAAATTAAAAAGGGGTTAAGATCCATTTTAACACTTGTAATTTTGGTCATAGACCACTTAAACTCTTATGATTTATTTGTATCTAAAATAATTCTTATATTTTTTAAAACATAATATATAAGTTCCTTCCGTCAAGTCTGAATTAACATATGTTAGAGTCTGCTTATATGACATGTTAATTCACAATAAACTATTAATATAATGACATATATTTTAAGTTTTTTTAAAAAACTAAGACCACTATCAATGGTGGGAGGAGGCATCATCGTGGAAGCAACCACCAACAGTAGCAATGAGCCGCTATTATCTAGTAGGGCATTGTACGTTTGTAGCCTCTCTTGCACTGACGACGAGCTTAGGAGCTTTCAGTCCTACCTTAAGTGGATGTGCATCAAGCAGTCTGACACTAGGTACGTTGTGGTCTCTTGATCTCTCTTCCTCCTCTTGGGTGTCTTCATCCCCATTGCCTCTCACTTCGTCCTCTCTTGTGCCCTCACTTGTTGCGCCTATGACATGGTGGTCTAGCAACCCCTCACCTCCACCTCCGGTCTCTCCTACCTCTGTCTTTTTGCCTTCGTCTATCGCTATGGCCTCTGTTGCTTCCTCTTTCTCGATAAGATGGACCTTAACCCTTTTTTAAACTTAAATTATATGTGTTATTATTGCTAGTCATATGTGCCCTATAAACTAATCACATGAGTGATGACACGTGTGATATGATACACATTTTTTTTACATATTATATTATTTGACATTTTATCATTTTATATTGCTTATTGTATGTATATATATTGTGATGTCCATGGATCTATGCAATGAGAATTGGATCATGATGAGATTACAATAATGAGACCAATTCATCGTTAAACATAAACCATAAATAATCCCGGTCATAAGTTACTCGAGAGGGACATCGAGATAACCAAATAGATTAGTGTACTGTATACCCCTCCATATGATGGAGGCAGTTGGTCTTATAGCTGCTTATATGGGGACACTAGGGATACAGTGCAAGTGTTCATTGGAGAATGAGTTTACTAATTGATCCGTTCACTAAATGCTGGATAGTTGATGATATCTTATTGTCATATAGCGATTCTATCGTCTTAATGGTGTATCTGGTATTTAGACTTGAGATATTAAGGATGTCTTGTATGAGTACTCCACTCTTTGATACTAGACATGTAGGTTTGGAAGTTCCAAATCTAACACGGCCGGTCATCGGGAGTGGCAGCTAACTTTATGAGGGCTATTGAGTGTCGACAGAGGATCATCTGCTCTCAATGTCATGAGAGGAATATTCCATGTATTCTTGTTCAGACAAATCCTTAACTAGAGACATTCAGATTGAAAGAGAGTTCTACGAGAATCCGATTAGAGAGAGATTTGAGTAGAAACTGTATGAACTTGAAAGCACCATGTTCGGTATATGGTCTCTATAATATTAGATGAATGAGGGATTATAGATACATGATAACTGAGGATAGAAAGGTCCAATGGATTAGATTCTCTTATATTATTTGTGGATTATAGCGTAATGACCTAGTATGTCCGCAATCAATGAGTCGAGTGAATTATTATGAAGATAATAATTCATTGAGCCAAAAGGAGTTCTAATAAGTATGACTAATGTAGGAAAATCTAGGAGAGAAATCACATGCGCAATGGAAGAACATAAAACAAAAATATCAAATTTTTTAAAAAGGTGTTCATCGTCATGCGAAGATTAATGCGCAAAAATCTACCAAACTTAAATCCACGTATGAGATTTAAGGACCAGATATACTATTGAGACTATAAAATTATTGTCTAATAGTATGGTATCATCAACCATCCAACATTCCATGAGCTGATCAATCAATGAACTTATTCTCCAATTAGTACCTATACTATATCCTTAGTGTCCCTATATGAGTAGCTATAAGACCAGCGGTCTCTATCATATGGGCGGGTATACAACACACTAGTCTGTCCGGTTATCTCGATGTCCTTCTCGAGTAATATATGACCAGAATTATTTATGATATATGTTTAAAGGTAAATCAATCTCATTATCGTGATCTCATCACGATCCGATTCTCATTACATAGATACATGAATATCACAATATATGCAACACGTAAGATAAAGTGATAAATTATCATAATAATAATAAAGACTACGTGTCATGTCACATATGTCATTACTCATGTGATTGGTTTGTAGGGCACCTATGACTAGCAATCTCCCACTTAACCTAAAGCCAATCACCTATATGTCTGATCCCCATCAGACCCTTGTGATGCTAAAAAACAATATGAGACAATGACTTTATCAATGGATCTGCAATGTTACTTCGGATGAAACTCTTTCCTCTACTACATCTTCTCAGGCCACGATCTCTCTAACAAGTTGGAATCTCCTCAGAACACTTTTGATGAGACTCAAGTTCTCTCGTTTGATCAATTACCTCATTGTTGTTGCAATATAAGGGAATCAGATCCTCATTGCCCAGCACGACTCCCAGATCTGTGATGAACTTCTCCATCCAAACTCCCTTAGACTCAGTAGTAATGTCTTACTTGAAATTATTTAAGCATATTGCTCCTCCATTCAGGATGAACATATGTCCTGAATTAGACTTACTATTATCGATATCAGACTAGAAACTCAAGTCATTGTAGCCCTCAACCTTGAGGCTACTTCCTCTATATACTAGTAAAAGATCCTTAATCATTCTCAAGTACTTAAGGATACACTTTATTGCTTTCCAGTGCTCCAAGTTAGGATCCGCTTGATACCTTTTCATGACACTCAAAGCATACACTATTTCAAGCCTGGTACATAGCATATCATACATGATAGACCTTATTTTTGAGGTATAAGATATTATATCCATGTCTGCCCTTTCTTTAGGAGTCTTTAGGGACATACTCCTAGAAAGTGATATCCAATGTCTCATCGATATGAGATGTTAGGAAATCTTGGGGGCGACATCACATGCGCAACGAAAGAACAAGAAAACAAAATCCCTTATTCCCAAAGAGATGTTCATCGTCGTGCTAAGATTTGTGCGCAAAATTGCGAAACTTAAAACTGCGTATAAGATAAATTGTGTTACTTAAGGAGATTGTATATCCCTATTTCTCTACAGATCCCTAGGAGAGGATGAAGGAGGTTAAGCGTCCTCCTCTCTAGCGGTGATCCATACAGCAGGGCTATGATGACGCTCCTAAAAACTCCAGGTCTACTCTGAGGTGGAGAGGGGGAGGAGAATAGGAGAGGCAAGCAAAGACTCTAGCCTATGAACAACTGAATCCCTTCTATTTATAGAGGTCCTTTGTCAAAACCCTAATGGATCCTCCCATATTGGGTATTGGATTTGCATCCAATTACCCAAGCCTCTTAGATTAGTAGATCTCTATCTAATAATCTCTCATGGGCTTTTATTGGATCTCATCTATAGGATCTAATAATTTAGGAGCTTATTGGATATCCAATAAGATAGGGGCTCCAGCATATATCTCATATCCGAACCTCTACTTATCGCAACGCCTACCATATGTGTGTGACCCTCTAGGCCCAATATCGAGCTAGTCGTGAGTCATATCTGTCAGAACTCCCTTTAGCTCAATGAATTATTATCTCCATAATAATTTACTTGACTCATCGACTATGGACGTACTAGGCCACTACACCTTAGTCCCCAAATGATACAGGGGAATCCAATCCATTGGACTTGTTTGTCTTAAGTTACCGTATACCTATACTTTCTTATCCATCTAATATCCCAGAGACTGTATACCGGGTATGGTGTTGTCAGACCCATACGGTTTCTACTCGAGTCTTGCTTTAATTGGATTCTCTTGGAGAACTCTTTCTCTCTCAATCCGAATGACCCTGGCCAGGGATTTGTCTGAGGAAGAACACATAGGAAATTCCTCTTATGATGCCAAGAGTGGATGATCCTCTATCGACACTCAATAGCTCTCGTAAGGTCGACTATCACTCCCAATGACCGATTGTACTAGATCTGGGATATCCAAACCTATAAGTCCGGTATCAAAGAATGGAGCACTCATACAGGACATCCTTGGTATCTCAAGTCTAAGGACCAGATACACCACTGGAACTACGGAATCACTGTTTGACAATAAGGCATCATCAACTATCTAGTATTCCGTAAGCGGATCAATCAGTGAACTCATTCTCCAATGAGCACCTGTACTATATCTCTAGTGTCCCCACACGAGTAGCTATGAGACCAACTATATCCATCATATGGACGGGTATACAACACACTAGTATGTCCGGTTATCTCGATATCCTTCTTGAGTAACCTATGACCGGGATTATTTAGGATCTGCGTTTAAAGGTGAATCGGTCTCATTATTATGATCTCATCACGATCCAATTTTCATTGCATAGATCTAAGTAAATCACAATATATATATATATATATATATATATATATATATATATATATATATATATATATATATATATATATATATATATATATATATATATATATATATATATATATATATATATATATATATATATATATATATATATGTGTAACAATCAATATAAAGTGATAAATGCCAAAATATAATAAGAAAAAAGATTTCGTGTTAAGTCACACATGCCATCACTCATGTGATTGGCTTGCTGGGCACCTATGATTGGCATGAGATCTCTCTTAAAATTTTTCATACCAAATCTTTTGATAATGGTGCCTATGTACCTAGACCGAGATAAGCTAAGCATCCTTTTAGACCCTTCTCTATAGATTCGAATCTCCAATATGTAGGATGCTTCCCCTAAGTCCTTCATGGAGAAATGTCTAGATAGCCAAGCCTTTACTATATAGAGCATTCCTACATCATTCCCAATGATCGGGATGTCATCCACATATAGCACCAAAAAAGTGATAGCGCTCTCATTCACCTTCCTATACACACAAGGCTTATCTTCGTTCTTAATGAAGTCATAAAATTTAATCGCCTCATCAAATCTTATATTCAAACTTTAGGAAGCTTGCTTTAGTCCATAGATGGACCTAAGTAGCCTGCACACTTTATCTGGACACGTATTCTTCAAGCTATATCATATATACCTACTACTCAAGCTTGTCATTGAAGAAAGTAGTTTTCATTTCTATCTACCAAATCTCATAATTATAGTGTGCTGCAATAGCCAATAGAATTCAAATGAATTTTAGAATGGCTACGGGTGAGAAGGTTTTGTCATAGTCAACACCTTACTTTTGATGATACCCTTTAGCCACTAGCCTTGCTTTATAGGTCTCTACCTTTCCATGTACTCCGATCTTCTTCTTAAAGATCAACTTACAACCAATGGGTACAATACCTTCAGATGTATCAACTAAGTTCCAAACCTTATTGGAGTATATGAAATCCATCTTAGAATTCATGGCCTCTTGCCACTTCTCGGAGTCTATACTCATAATAGCTTCCTCGTAGGTCTGAGGATCAATATCCTCAACATCTTCTCCTCTAATATATCTCACATATCTTTCAAGAGGATGAGATACTCTACCGGACATATATAAAGTTGAAACTTGTGTGCTAAACATATGAACAGACTCAGGCTATGGAATGGTGCTTAAGCTATGTTCTCTAACCTCGCTCAACTCTATCACGCTCCCATTGTCTCCATCAAGAATGTATTCCTTCTCAAGAAACACTATTCTCTTGGCTACAAAAACTTTTGGTCCATGAGGTGATAGAAATAATACCCATTAGTTTCCTTGGGGTATCCCATGAATATGCACTATTTTGTCATGGATTCTAAGTTGTCGGAGTTATACCTTTTGACATGGGCAGAGCATCCCCAAATCTTAATAACCTTAAGATCGAGCTTCTTCCCTTTCTATACCTCATATGGAGTAGACATAACTAACTTATTTGGAATTCTATTCAGAAGGTAAGTTACAGTCTCTATGACATATCCCTAGAATGAGACGGGAAGGTTAGTGAAACTCATCATGGATTGCACCATATCTAACATTGTATGTTTCCTTCTTTCAGATGTACCATTGAGTTCGAGTGTATAAATAGGTATCCACTAGGATAGAATCCCATAGGCTTTGAGGAATTGGGTAAACTCTATACTCAAGTACTCACCTCCTCGATCTGATCGAAGAGTCTTAATACTCTTTCTAGTATGATTCTCCACTTTATTCATATACTCCTTGAATTTCTCGAAGGCCTCAGACTTATACTTCATTAAGTATATGCTAGTCATAGGTGCCCAACAAGCCAATCACGTGAGTGATGGCACGTGTGACTTGACATGAAATCTTTTTTGCTTATTATATTTTGGCATTTATCACTTTATATATTGACTATTGCATATATGCATGTATATATTGTGATATCCTTAGATCTGTTCAATGGGAATCGGATTGTGATGAGATCACGATAATGAGACCGATTCACCTTTAAACACAGATCCTAAATAATCCCAGTCATAGGTTACTCGAGAGGGACATCGTGATAACCGGACAGACTGGTGTGCTGCATACCCATCCATATGATGGATGCAGTTGGTCTCATAGCTACTCGTGTGGGGACACTAGGGATACAGTACAAGTGCTCATTGGAGAATGAGTTCACTGATTGATCTGCTTACGGAATACTGGATGGTTGATGATGCCTTATTGTCAGACAACGATTCCGTAGTCCTAGTGGTGTATCTGGTCCTTAGACTTGAGACACCAAGGATGTCCTGTATGAGTGCTCCACTCTTTGATACCAGACTTATAGGTTTGGCTGTCCCAGATCTAGTACAGCTGGTCATTGGGAGTGGCAGCCGACCTTACGAGGGCTATTGAGTGTCGATAGAGGATCATTCACTCTCGGCGTCATGAGAGGAATATCCTATGTGTTTTTGCTTAGACAAATCCCTAGCCAGGGTCATTCGAGTTAAGAGAGAAAGAGTTCTCCGAGAGAATCCGATTAGAGCGAGACTCGAGTAGAAATCGTATGGGTCTAACAACACCATGCCCGATATACGGTCTCTGGGATATTAGATGGATGAGAGACTATAGGTACACGATAACTGAGGACAGATAGGTCCAATGGATTGGATTTCTCTGTATCGTCTGGGGACTACGACGTAGTGGCATAGTACGTCCGTAGTCGATGAGTCGAGTGAATTATTATAGAGATAATAATTCACTGAGCTAGAAGGAGTTCTGACAGCTATGACTCACGACCAGCTCGATATTGGGCCTAGAGGGTCACACACATATGGTAGGCGTTGCGATGAGTAGAGGTTCGGATATGAGATATCCGCCGGAGCCCCTATCTTATTGGATATCCAATAAGCCCCTGAATTATTGGATCCCATGAACGAGATCCAATAAAAGCCCATGGGAGATTATTGGATATTGATCCACTAATCTAAAAGACTTGGATAATTGGATGCAGATCCAATACCCGTTAGGGGAGGATCTATTAGGGTTTGACATGGGGCCTCTATAAATAGGAGGGATTCAGAGCCTCATAGGCTGGAGCCTTTGCTTGCCTCTCCTATTTTCCTCCCCCTCTCCACCTTAGAGTAGGCCTGGAGTTTTTGAGGAGCGTCGTCACAGCCCTGCTATGTGGATCACCGCTAGAGAGGAGGACGCTTGACCTCCTTCATCCTCTCCTAGAGATCTGCAAGGAAACAGGGATATATGATTTCCCTAGATAACACAATTTATCTTATACGCAGTTTGTTTCACGGATTTATACGCACCAATCTTCGCACGACGATGAACATCCTTTTGGGAAATTGGGGATTTTGTTTTTCTTGATCTTCCGCTGCGCATGTGATGTCGCCCCCAAGATTTCCCAACAATGGTATCAGAGCCAGGTTGTTCGTGCGAACGATTGGTTTTTGAACTACGTGTGTTGTGTTTAGGAAGAATTTTGATGTCAAAATCGTTGACGTAAAAGCGATAAAGGGCAGCAACTGTTGTTGCCCTCGACCTGCGTGTGTGCAATTGCAAGCAGTGCAGTGCCGGCGCATGCGCAGGCACTGTGCCTACAGCAGCCGGGCGGCGGCCTGCATGCAGCAGGCTTACGGACGGTGGGGCTGGTAGCCCGCGGGTGCCCCACCCGCGGGCGCAGCCTACGGCGGTGCCGGCAAGCAGGGCCGTAGGCACGGCGGCCACCTGTGCGCGGGCACTGCGCCCGCGCGTAAGGACGGCACCTGCGGGTTCTGGACCCGCGGGCGCAGGCGACACTAGCCGACGCTGGGCCCGCGTGTAAGCCGCCAGCAGTGGCGGCAGCAAGCCCCAACAGGCGGCGCTGGCCTGTTGGTGCGACTCCGCCCGAGGGCAGAGGCGTCGCGCGGTAGAGGCACCTGTGCGCGTTGCGGCCCCTGTGGGTGCTGCGGTGGATAGCGCTGCCCACTAGGGCGCCTGCCAGCGGGGGCGCCACCCATAGGCACACCGCCCGCAGGCGAGGGCAGTGTCCTGCCCTCCACTGCACAGGCCGTTGCCAGCAGGGTGGCGGCGGCGGCAGCAGCAGAAAGGGAGAGAAGGGGTTAGGGTTTTTTGGACAAAAAGATAGTTTTACCCCTATGAATTTTTAAAATTCTAGTTTCTGTCCTTTGACCAAACTACGAAAATACCCCTTCAAAATTTAAAAATTCCTGTCCTTGATTTCAAAAAATATTAATTAATTAAAAGATTTAGTTGATTATTATTTTCATTATTATCTAGTAGTCCTACATGATAATGATTTATACATGTGATATATGATGTGTGGACGGATGATCATGGATCGTGTGATGTGTGTACTTGTGATTATTATTATTGGGGCCTGCGAGCCTCCATTATATTTCTCGTTTATTGTCAGTGTGCCTATGATTAAGTTGTAATCACATGAGAAGGCGCAGCGGGAGCGTGGATGTGATAGTAGGACCCACGAGACGAACGATCACGATGCATGGAGATGCATCGAGATGTCGACGGAACCGACGAGGATGAGATGGATGATCACAGGGCATGAAGATGCACCGTTGCACATATAGATCTTGATATGAGTGATTAGGCCTACTGGCTCGGGTCTGATCACATTAGGTTGTGGTCCATGATCATCTGGTGTGATTAATTATACACATACTAGATATGTATATATATTTGCATGCGATGTAGATATATATTAAATATGTATATGTGTGACATGTCATATTAGGAGACCAAATCATAGAAACATCTCTCTCGATAATATTAAGTCGGTAAACGTGAGACAATTAGATTGACCCACGTGGCCTTCCATCGTTATGGGTAGGAACCGATTCCCGGTGTAGGTTGAGTTGGTCGAGTCCCTCGAGGCTCACCTATATCGCGATTCGCTATCTTACTTACGACATAGAGATGTCACCGGTGACCTGAGGGCATGGTATGCTTGGTCGAGTCCCTCGAGGGTATATCATCAAATTAGACTCATCTTGTAACGAAGGTGTTGACTTAACCGAACATCATGGTTGGTCGAGTCCCTCGAGACCATGGTGATTCGGAGGCCGAACAGGATAGGAATCACAAGGGGTTGTGATCGGCAAGAGTTGCCTACCTTTTGGGCTTAGTGTGATTGGTCGAGTCCCTCGAGATTATACTAAGACGCTGATTGGATCTTGATCCCCACTAGAAGTCTGCAGGAGACTTCCGTTTCACGTGTTGAGGGTGTCGCGTGACTCGCTAGTAAAATAGTGGGAGCATATTAAGATAGCAGTCCATATCTTGATAGTTTATTTCTTGCAAAATCTGCATGTTATTTATTCCTACTACATCTTTATTTTCTAGAAAATGTCGCTTTCAAGTCCCTTACATGGCATACTTGATGTCAACCGCCTCACTGGTCCAAATTATACGGATTGGCTCCGCAACTTGAGAATTGTTCTCACGGCGAAGAAAATCGTATATGTCCTTGATACAGTGATGCCTACGCCCGAGGAAGGGGCAAGCGAGGATGAGATCGCTCGCTACGTGAAGTACATTGATGACTCCACTCTTGCTCAGTGCTATATGTTGGGCTCTATGACTCCTGAGTTACAGAGACAACATGAAAAGATGGATGCTAGATCCATTCTCCTATATGTCCGTAAATTGTTTGAGGAACAGGGAAGGACTCAGCGATATGAGATATCCAAGAGCCTCTTTCGCACTAGGATGACTGAGGGGACATCGGTTCAGAATCATGTCCTAAAGATGATTGAGTGGATGGAGAAACTCACAAGTCTAGGAATGGTCCTAGAGGATAACTTGTGTGTGGACATCGTACTTCAGTCCCTACCAGATTCCTTTTCACAGTTCATAATGAATTATAATATGAACAAGCTTGAGGTGACTCTCCCAGAGCTCCTCAATATGTTGAGGGAGGCAGAGAGTACTATTAGGAAAGAGAAGCCAGTTCTCTACACTGGTGAGACTAGAAAGAAAAGGAAAGCAGAAAAGTCCCTTAAGAAGGGAAAGGGCAAGGGTAGATTAGGAAAAGCAAAGGTTGCTAAGAAAGACCCAGCAAAGGACAAAGGTCAGTGCTTCCACTGTGGCAAAGATGGGCACTGGAAGAGGAACTACAAAGAGTACCTTGCAGAAAAGGCGAAACAGAAGCTTGGTGAAGCTTCAGGTACTTTCATGATTAGTCTCCATTTGTCAGACTTTTATGATAACACATGAGTATTGGATACCGGTAGTGCTTATCATATATGCAATTCGTTGCAGGTTCTGACAAGGCCTAGGAGACTAGAGAGAGGCGAGATGGACCTCAAGATGGGCAATGGAGCAAAAGTTGCTGTAATAGCCGTTGGCGAGGTCGCCCTACATTTGCCTGGTGGAGCTTTTATTGCATTAGATGCATGTTATTTTGTTCCTTCTATTATCAAAAATATTATCTCCATTTCATGTTTGACAATTAGTGGATATAAATTAGTTTTTGAGAACAATGGTTGTTCAATATTATTAGATGATGAAATCATCACGAAAGGGACATTACATAATGGTTTATTTATGCTAGACACTACTCCACATATCATGAGTGTAAGTGTGTCCAAGAGGAAATGAGATGAGATGAACAGTGCATACCTGTGGCATTGTAGGCTAGGTCATATCCATGAGGGAAGGATTCAAAAGTTGCTAAAGGATGGATATCTAGATCCATTCAACTATGAGTCATATGCAACTTGTGAGCCTTGTCTTCGTGGAAAACTGATCAACTCTCCATTTAGTGGAATTGGAGAAAGAGCCACTGAGATGTTGGAACTCATACATAGTGATGTATGTGGACCCATGTCAACTCATGCCATTGGTGGTTACTCCTACTTTATTACCTTTACTGATGATTTCTCAAGGTATGGATATGTGTACTTAATGAAGTACAAATCTGAGGCCTTGGAGAAATTCAAAGAGTATAACAATGAGGTGGAGAACCAGACTGGAAAGAGTATCAAAACTCTTCGATCAGATCAAGGAGGTGAGCACTTAAGTACAGAGTTTTCTCAGTTCCTCAAGGACCATGGGATATTATCCTAATGGACACCTCCTTATACACCTCATCTCAATGGTGTGTCTGAAAGGAGAAATCGTACGCTATTAGACATAGTATGATCAATGATGAGTTTCGCTGACCTACCCATCTCATTCTGGGGATATGCCCTAGAGACCGCGGCTTACCTTCTAAACAGAGTTCCAACTAAGTCGGTAGTGTCTACACCATATGAGATATGGAAAGGGAAGAAGCCCGATCTTAAAGTTGTTAAGATTTGGGGCTGCCCTGCCCACGTTAAAAGACACAACCCCGATAAGTTAGAATCGCGGACAGAGCGGTGCAAGTTCGTGGGATACCCCAAGGAAACTTGTGGGTATTATTTCTATCATCTCGAGGACCAAAAGGTCTTTGTAGCCAAGAGAGCAGTGTTCCTTGAGAAGGAACACATTCTTGGCGGAGATAGTGGGAGCATGATAGAGTTGAGCGAGGTTGGAGAACCAAACTCAAGCACCACTCTACAGCCCGAGTCTGTTCAGATACCTAACACACAAGTTCCAACTTTACGTAGGTCCGGTAGAGTATCCCATCCTCCTGAGAGATATGTGGGACATATTAGAGGAGAAGATGTTGAGGATATTGATCCTCAGACCTACGAGGAAGCTATTATGAGTATAAACTCCGGGAAGTGGCAAGAAGCCATGAATTCTGAGATGGATTCTATGTACTCCAACAAGGTTTGGTCCCTTGTTGATATGCCCGAAGGTATTGTACCCATCGGTTCCAAGTGGATCTTTAAGAAAAAGATCGGAGTAGAAGGAAAGGTAGAGACCCATAAAAGCAAGGCTAGTGGCTAAGGGGTATCGTCAAAGGCAAGGTGTTGACTATGACAAAACCTTCTCACCCGTAGCAATGCTAAAATCCATCCGAATTCTATTGGCTATTGCAGTACACTATGATTATGAGATTTGACAAATGGATGTGAAAACTGCATTCCTCAATGGGAACCTCGATAAGGAGGTGTATATGATACAACCTGAGGGATTCGTATCCAAGGACTACCCAGATAAGGTGTGCAGGTTGCTTAGATCCATTTATGGACTAAAGCAAGCTTCCCGAAGTTGGAACAGAAGATTTGATGAGGCAATCAGATCTTATGACTTCGTTAAGAACGAAGATGAGCTTTGTGTGTACAGGAAGGTAAGTGGGAGCGCTATAACCTTTTTGGTGTTATATGTGGATGACATCTTGATCATTGGGAATGACATATGAATGCTATCCACAGTGAAGGCTTGGTTATCTAGACACTTCTCCATGAAGGACTTAGGGGAAGCATCCTATATCTTGGGGATTCGGATCTATAGAGATAGATCTAAGAGGATGCTTGGCTTGTCCCAATCCAGGTACATAGAAACCATTGTCAAAAGGTTTGGCATGGAAAATTCGAAGAGAGGTCTCATATCTATGAGATATGGGATATCACTTTCTAGGAGTATGTCCCCAAAGACTCCAGAAGAAAGGACGAACATGGATATGATACCTTATGCCTCGGTGATAGGGTCTATCATGTATGCCATGCTATGTACTAGGCCTGATATAGCGCATGCTCTGAGTGTCATGAGCAGGTATCAGGCGGATCTAGGCTTGGAGCACTGGAAAGCAGTAAAGTCCTTAAGTACTTAAGAAGGACTAAGGATATTTTACTAGTATATGGAGGTAGTAGCCTTAAGGTTGAAGGCTACACAAACTCAAGTTTACAATCTGATGTCGATGATAACAAGTTGAATTCGGGGTATGTGTACACCTTGAATGGAGGAGCAGTATGCTGGAAGAGTTCCAAGCAAGATACTACTGCTGACTCAACCACAGAGGCGGAATACATTGCTGCAGCAGATGCAGCAAAAGAGGGAGTCTGGATGAAGAAGTTCATCACAGATTTGGGAGTCGTGCCGGATAGTGAGGAGCTGATTTCCTTATATTGTGACAACAACGGGGCGATTATTCAAATAAGGGAACCCGGGTCTCATCAGAAGTGTTTTGAGGAGGTTCTAGCTTATTAGAGAGATCATGACTCGAGGAGATGTAGTAGTGGAAAGAGTTCCATCTGAAGATAACATTGCAGATCCACTAACAAAGCCATTATCTCAGATTGTCATTGAGCGTCACAGGGGTCTGATGGGGATCAGACACATAGGTGATTGGCTTTAGGTCAAGTGGGAGATTGCTAGTCATAGGTGCCCAGCAAGCCAATTATGTGAGTGATGGCACGTGTGACTTGACACAGAATCTTTTTTTCTTATTATATTTTGGCATTTATCACTTTATATATTGACTATTGCATATATGCATGTATATATTGTGATGTCCTTGGATCTGTGCAATGGGAATCGGATCGTGATGAGATCACGATAATGAGACCGATTCACCTTTAAACACAAATCCTAAATAATCCCGGTCATAGGTTACTCGAGAGGGACATCGTGATAACCGGACAGACTGGTGTGCTGTATACCCGTCCATATGATGGATGCAGTTGGTCTCATAGCTGCTCGTGTGGGGACACTAGGGATACAGTACAGGTGCTCATTGGAGAATGAGTTCACTGATTGATCCGTTTACGGAATACTGGATGGTTGATGATGCCTTATTGTTAGACAGCGATTCCGTAGTCCTAGTGGTGTATCTGGTCCTTAGACTTGAGACACCAAGGATGTCCTGTATGAGTGCTCTACTCTTTGATACCAGACTTATAGGTTTGGCTGTCCCAGATCTAGTACAACTGGTCATTGGGAGTGGCAGTCGACCTTACAAGGGCTATTGAGTGTCGATAAAGGATCATTCACTGTCGGCGTCATGAGAGGAATATCCCATGTGTTCTTGCTTAGACAAATCCCTGGCTAGGGTCATTCAGGTTAAGAGAGAAAGAGTTCTCCCGAAGAATCCGATTAGAGCGAAACTCGAGTAGAAATCGTATGGGTCTGACAGCACCATGCCCGATATACGGTCTCTGGGATATTAGATGGATGAGAGACTATAGGTACACGGTAACTGAGAACAGACAAGTCCAATGGATTGATTCTCCTGTATCGTCTGGGGACTACGGCATAGTGGCCTAGTACGTCCGTAGTTGATGAGTCGAGTGAATTATTATAGAGTTAATAGTTCACTGAGCCAGAAGGAGTTCTGACAGCTATGACTCATGGCCAGCTCGATATTGGGCCTAGAGGGTCACACACATATGGTAGGCGTTGTGATGAGTAGAGGTTCGGATATGAGATATCCGCCGAAGCCCCTATCTTATTGGATATCCAATAAGCCCCTGAATTATTAGATCCCATGGACGAGATCCAATAAAAGCCCATGAGAGATTATTAGATATTGATCCACTAATCTAAAAGGCTTGGATAATTGGATGCAGATCCAATACCCATTAGGGGAGGATCCATTAGGGTTTGACAGGGGACCTCTATAAATATGAGGGATTCAGAGCCTTATAGGCTGGAGCCTTTGCTTGCCTCTCCTATTTTCCTCCCCCTCTCCATCTCAGAGTAGGCCTGGAGTTTTAGAGGAGCGTCGTCGCAGCCCTGCTGTGTTGATCACCGCTAGAGAGGAGGACGCTTGACCTCCTTCATCCTCTCCTAGAGATCTGCAAGGAAATAGGGATATACAATCTCCCTAGGTAACATAATTTATCTTATACGCAGTTTGTTTTGCGGATTTATGCGCACCAATCTTCGCACGACGATGAATATCCTTTTGGGAAATTGGGGATTTTGTTTTTCTTGATCTTCCGCTGCGCATGTGATGTCGCCCCCAAGATTTCCCAACAGTATACATGTCCATGCCTTAAGAAATCATCAATAAAATTAATGAAGTAGGAGTAACCACTTATGACAGGAGCTAACATGGGGCCACATATATGTTAGAATCAAGAGTGGCACTAAGAGAGGGGGTGAATTAGTGCAGCGAAAAAAAATCATTGATTACGAAAAAATATTTGTTTTGATTTAGTCCATTTTAGAAAGATATTGAACTTGAAAGCTTTCATAAATGTGTAAAGAGAAGGTTAGGGAAGTTTGCAGTAATGTAAATTGCAAAACTAGAAAAGCAAACTAGAATTCAGAGTGGTTCGGTAATTGTGACCTACATTCACTTTCGATTTCTCCTCCATCGAGGTCATCGGCATCCACTAATGGCCTTCCTTCAATAGGCAAGGACTAACCACCTTTTACAACTCTTTCTCCTTTTATCAAGTTAAGGAGATAACCCCTACAAGCCTCACTCATCTTTCTTGAATGGTTACAAAGTTAAGAGAGGGAGGAGGACTCTTCTCACTTTTACAACAATTTTATCACCCCAAACACTTAGAATTTTTCACACTTTTGATTGCACTTTGTTACACTTTCATGCAGAAAAGGGTGGGGTATTTATAGGGCCCAATGACTTCTGAATTGGAGCCAAAAAGTGTCACTTCCTCGGATTTCGGGGCACTGATGGTACCACCACCATTATTGGGTGGTACTACTACCTGCAGACTGACACTCGGTGGTACCACCACTTAGTTTGGTTGATACGATTGCCTGACAGAGCTTCGAGACTGAGCTCTGGAGGTACCACCTCTTGACAAGGGTGGTACCACCACATGACAGCATTAATTATCAGCAAAACCACCGCCCAAAACACCTGGGAGACCGAGTCCCAAGCAGTGCCACCGCTAGCCGTGATTTCAGGTGTTGAATAAGCTATTCAATTTGGCCCAATTCAGCCCTATTAAGGTCCCAATTGGCTCCTAACTGAGTTAGTAGGATCACCTCCCAATCCTAACTTAATTAATGTTCTAACTATGATTAAGGCAAGCAATTAGTCTGGTATGTTGATTTTTCTCTCGACGATCCTCTAGCGAACTTCTCAGCGAGTCTTTCGACGAGCTTCTAGTGAACTCCCGACGAACTCTTGGCGATCTTCCGATGAACTCTCGGTGATCTTCTGACGAACTCTCGACGGTCTTCCGATGAACTCTTGGCGATCTTCAGACGAGCTCTCGGTGATCTTCAGATGAGCTCTCAGCAAGCTCCCGGTACTTTGTCCGAATCTTCGACTCCAGCCCATCATCTACTTTACGCCTTACCGCTATCATAGTTAATCCTGCACACTTATCTCAACACATATATTCGGTCAAACAATTTACCAATTGATTTCATCATCAAAATATGAGATTCAACAATCTGCCCCTTTTTGATGGTGACAACTAATTGGTGAAGGAGTTAACGTTAACTCCCCCTATCTATATGCCATATAAACTTGAATTCACAACCTTGAATTTAAGTTTTGATTGAAATTAGAAATCACATGCATTGTGCATCACCATAATTTCAAGTCATTAAGATATTAAATGCACAATCACTTCATACATGTTAAAATATTTCGGCATAGCCTTTTATCACTACTTGCATAAAATATCATCATTATTGTATTGTAGTTTTCAAAAGTTCACAATATTAAGAATCCGATATTGCATCATTTGTATAGTAAAAAGATCACAACATCATAGAAGTTTTCAACATTGAAGAGATCACAACATCATAGAAAATTTCAGCATTAACGTAAGCACCGAATTTCAACATTAAAGTAAGCAACATTTTAAGATTACAACATCAAAGTAAACAACATCTAAGTAAGCATAATAAAAGATAGGGATTTCATCCACTTCTCCCACTTTGTTATCAGCAAAACAATTTACACAGCTTATTTAGGTGGTGGCAAGTTAAAATGTCTAAACAAGGTATTAAGCTATTGATGAATCTGCTGCAACTCAATTAAAATTTTATTTTGACATTGTTTAAATCGATTCATTCGAGTCCCTATGTCGTCGATAGATGAGGGGGGTGCCAGCTCTGCTAGATGTGTTGCCTCAAAGGGACTAGTAGGAGGAGATTGATTACCCCTAAATATTGGTGTTTTAGGTTCTGGTTTAGGTGAGAAGAGATCAGTCCTTCTAGGTAGTATAGTCCATATCTCATTTTTGAATATACACCTTAATCTTCGAAGTAGGTTTCTATTTATGACATTAAATTTATCTAGTTTTATAACTTCTTTGTCAGGTGGGATAATAAAGTCATAAGCATAGATTAGTCTTGTGATTAGGCCACCATATGGAAGCATCATATCCTTTTTCGATAGTTCAATCATATTCTATTGTATTAGGTAGCCAAAACAATTTTCATGTCCTTTCATAATCCAATATATCATTCCTACTTCCATTTGGTTAACTTTATCATGATGATATTGTTTTAGAATTATAATGCTTATCAAGATGTGATGAAGTAGTTTAGTGTTGAAAGATAATAAATGTTCATAGCTTTTTGGAAGAATAGACAAGTTAGGATTACCGAAGATGGTTCATAAGGCTTCAGAATAAGTGGTCCCAACTGATTCTTCATCCAATTGGCCTCTAAAATAACAACATTTTTCTTTTTCTGTAATTCCTATTAGATTGTAAATTACGCTATTCGTAATGGGTATATGATGTCCTAAGAGAAATGTGGAGACCCTATTGTTTTCATCCAAATGCAAATTATTATAAAACAATTTAACAAGTCTAAGATAGATAGGTTCACATATTTGAAGGATTGGTAGGATATCTAGATTATCAAACCATGGAATATGTTCCAAATCACTTAATTCCTCTAAATCAACATGTTTACCCTTATAAACATTTCTAGATTCTATGGTTAGAAATTTAAGGTCATGTTGATGAGAATCGAAAAGGAGTCCTAGTTTTCATCTAATCTCTTCTTCCCTTTGTCCCTTGAGAATCTTTTAGAAGTCATGGTGACTACAATTATGAAGATAAATAAAAGGCAAAAATAAATAATGTAAATGGAGAATCAATTTGGTTCATGGATTACCTTAGTAGTTTTCCTTCTTGTGATCACTAAGATGGTGTTTGAGATTGATCCTTGATTTAACAGAAAATGAGGATTCTTTTGAGTTGCTAGAGGGAGATCAAGAGGTTTGGGGCTCTTTGGAAAAGTGTAGAATGGGTTGGGGTCAATTCTACCATCCTAGATTGTTCTATATATAGGGCAGGTTACGGGCGGTGGCACCGCTAGTTGGGCGGTGCTATCGTTTACAACCCATAACCAGTTGGGCGGTGCTATTGCCAGCTGGGTGGTGCCATCGCCTACAGGAAGTGAGCATTGCTTGCATTGAGGTGTAGTGCTGACATTGTTCCTTCTTGCAAGATTATGAGGTGCACACACTCATTTATACAAACATCATGAAATCTATTCTTGTAGGAGAAGAAAATTCGCACCATAAGTTTATGATTCATATAAAATTCGTACCATAAGTTCATGCATCATACAAAATTCGTACGCAAACATCGTATATAATTCATTCGCATATCACAAGTTCATGATTCAAGTGAATAATCTTGTAAAATAGAATTCGATAAGAAAATCCGGAGAAAAAAATTAAGGAGGAACTAATGTATCCGAGAAATTTAGCATACCTAATTCTCTTCTTATAAAATCAAATTGTTCCTTAATCAAAGGTTTTGTAAAAATATCAGCCAATTAATATTTCGTGTCAATAAATTCTAAGATTACGTCATGATTATTAACATGATCTCGTATAAAGTGATGCCTAATGTCAATATGTTTAGTTCTAGAGTATTGAATAGGATTTTTTGTTAAACATATTGCACTTAAGTTATCGCACTTTATAGGTGTATGCTTTAGGTGAATTCCATAATCCTCTAAAGTGTTTTTTATCCATATAACTTGCGCATAGCATGCACCTGCTGTAATATACTTAGCTTCAGTTATGGATAATGCAATCGAGTTTTGTTTCTTGGAAGACCAAGAGACAAGTGCGTGTCCTAAAAATTGACATATTCCAGATGTGCTTTTTCTATCTATTTGGCAGCCAACAAAATCAGCATCGGCATAACCAAGCAATTTAAATTTTTTAGATTTTAGATACCATAATCTTAGTTTAGGAATTCCTTTTAGGTATCTAAAAATCCTTTTAATAGCTTTTAAATGAGATTGCTTGGGGTTAGATTGAAACCTAGCACAAAGTCCTATGCTAAACATGATGTCTAGTCTAGTTGCAGTGAGGTATAGTAAACTACCTATCATACCCTTATAAGCTTTTTGATCAAAACTTTCTCCACCTTCATCAATGTCTAACTTAGTGGAGGTACTCACAGGAGTATTGATAGCCTTTAAACTATCTATATTAAATTATTTTAGCAAGCCTAATGCATATTTTGTTTAACTAATAAAAATGCCATCATTAAGTTGTTTGATTTGCAAACCTAGAAAGAAAGTTAATTCACCCTTTAAACTCATTTCAAACTCTTGATTCATACTTTTAGCAAATGATTCGCATAAAGATTCATTCATGGAATAAAAGATAATATCATCAACATAAATTTGAATAATAAAAAAAATATTTTTAAAATTTTTAATAAATAATGTAGTATCGACCTTGCCTTTAGAGAAATTATTTGGATAAGAAATGAGCTAAGTCTCTCATACCAAGCCCTTGGGGCTTGTTTCAATCCACAGAGAGCTTTAGTCAATTTAAACACATGATTAGGGAAATCATCATTCTCAAATTTGGGTGGTTGTTCAACATAAACTTCTTCGGAAATAAAGCCATTAAGAAAAACACTTTTAATATCCATTTGAAATAACTTAAAATTATTACGACTAACATAGGCAAGGAACATCCTTATTGCTTTTAATCGTGCCATAGGAGTGAAGGTTTCTTCATAATCGATACCTTCTTCTTGGTTGAAACTCTTGGCCACTAATCTAGTCTTATTTCTAATCATGATACTGTTGAATCTTAGATTTTGATGATGAAACCAATTGATAGTGTTTATCTGATTTATGTTTTGAATGATACAGGAAGCTTCGATCATGGAGAGACAATTGAAGTAGGAAGAATCATATTAGGCTGGAGTAGAACATATCAGAAGATTTGACGTCGAGCCGGAGGATCGGTCGACATGTCGGCAGAAGACTTCGGGCCGAGAATTCAGGCTTCGAGCCAAGGAAATTAGAGTTGTGGAGGTCAACTAGCCGATTGGGCAATAAGCTGTAAGGGATGACAATGCATCGAAGAATCGGATGAAGCGTCGAACCAATGACATGATTGGACAACACTTGATGAGCTTTGTAATAATTGTCTAAACTGAAGTAGGTTTTAGGTTTAATTGAGTCGATATTGGGGTGAAACAATATCAACTAAATTAGGGGCTAATTGGGCCTAAATTGAGAGTGATTTGGGTTCATTGGGAGGCCCATTTAATGACCTAAATGTTGGGTTAGGCAGTGGCACCGCCAGAATTGGCGGTAGAACCGCCCGTAAGTTGGAAAACTCGAAAAACTCGGTCTTTGAGGTTGTCATGTGGTGGTACCACCCAGTGAAAGTATATCAGGCAGTGGTACCACTAGACTAGGTAGTGGTACCACCCAGTGTCAGGCTGCAAGCGGTGGTATTGCCCAGTGCAGGCAGTGGTACCGCTCGTACCCTAAAATCTCGAAAATTTAAATTTTGGGCTCCAAATTTGAATCCATTTAGGGCCTATAAATATCTCACTCTTTCCTGCTTAGTAAAGTAAGAATTGGGTAAAAATGGGGGAAAGAATCCTTGACAAAAAAAGAGTTGAATGTTCCCCTCCACCTCTTAGAGTTTAGAGTTCTTCTAAGAGAGGTATAAAACTTATAAAGGTTCTCTCCTGAGCCAGTCAAAAGGAAAATAGAGTTGTAAAGAGATGATTGGTCTTCGCATATTGAAGAAAGATCGATAGTATATGTCGGTGGCCTCGATGGAGGAGGAATCGGGAGTGGATGTAGGTCACGACGATCGAACCACTATAAAATCTGGTTTACATTTATTTTGAGCAAATTACTTTCATAGCAAACTTCCTCCTTACTTCACTTTCAAAGTTAAGCATTTCTGAAATGGGTTTAATTGAAATGAAAACTTTTGAAATCGACGATTTTATCGTTGTACTAATTCACCCCCCCTCTTAGTGCCGACTCGTTCCTAATGGTTGATATCAGAGTCTCGTTATTTCTCATTTGGTTTAACACCCAAGAGAAATGGCTCTTTTCAACTTTCAAGAGGGATTTTCTTTCATTCATCCTCCTATGCTCAATTGGATGGACTACACATATTGGAAAACTCAAATAAGGGTTTTCTTACTTTTGTTGAATCTCGATTTATGAAATATAGTCGAATTTGGTTTTCAAAGGTCTTCTCTTCCAATGAACCATTGGAATGATTTGGAGAAGAAGACTTTTTCTATAAATGCAAAGGCTAGGAATACCCTGTTTTGTACCTTAGACAAAAATGAATTTAATCGGGTTTCTACTTGCGAAACAACTTTCGATATTTGGCACACCCTTGAAATCACACACGAAAACACGAATATAGTAAAAGAGTCTAGAATAAATATTTTGATGCATGATTTTGAGTTGTTTCGAATGGAACTAAGCGAGACTATTGGGGACATGTACATCTATTTTATGGATGTCATCAATAGTCTAAAAGAACTTAGCAAAGTTTTTTAAATTTTGAACTCGTTAATAAAATATTGAGATTCATTCCAAAAAGTTGGGATCCTAAAATAACGACAATACAAGAAGCAAAAGATCTTAATATTTTTTCACTTGAAGAACTCATCATTTCATTATTGACATATGAAATGACTTGCAATGCTCATGAAGAGCTTGAGAACAATCTTCCAAAGAACAGAAAGGATTTGATACTTCGAACAATAGAATACCACTTGAGTGATGACTCAAGTGATGATGATGATGACCTTAAACTCTTAAAGCTTAAAAATTTCTTAAAACAAGAATTAAAGATTAAAAATAAACTTACAAAGAAGAGGTTGCCTAAGAAGAATAAGACACTCTAAATGACTTGGGACAAATCAAGCTCATCCAAAGACGAGGAGTAAATCAACAAAGACGAGGTAGCCTTTCACATTGAGGTAAATAACTCACTCGAAATCCCTTTACTTTATTTTAAAATTACATGATGCTTTTCATGAGTTATTTTTAAATTAGTTAGTAAATACAAATAAAAAAATAAAAATTTGAGCATGACAATTGCATGCACTAAGCATGAAAAGTTAGATTCACTTAAAAAGAAAAATGCATTACTACGACAAACAAAATAATTTTGAAAATGCTATGTTTGATGAAATCAATTTTGATGATTTAATGATGTAATGAAAATATTAAAATTTTTGGTACAATTCTTGATGATTTTATTCTATGCATGAGATTTTGAAGTTATACATGATGATTTTTGTGACTTATTGATGTAGAAGATTTTTTGATAAATCTTGCACTTTCGTTTTTAACAATGATATATGTTTTGATTTGAAAAAAAAGGATAAGGACATGTTTGAATGAAATAAAATCACTTAAATTGAAACAACTAAAAGGGAATGCATTTTGAAAATAAATGTTTGTATCATATTTGATGATTTTACATTTTGAAACTATGCATGATGAGTTGAAATAATAATGGTTTGAATGCATAAATTGATAATTTTTTTGTCACACGAATCATGATTCCTTCACTTGATACTCTAATTTTTTTTATGATTCATGATAAATTGAGACATTATACATGAATCTAGTTCTCATGTGAATTTATTTACCTTGCCTTCATTGAATCTTCCGAAAAGTGTTTTTGATGATTTGAATTTAAATGAAAAATTTTCAACCAAATCATGAACTTTCTTTTTGATTTATCTACTTGTGCTATCTTTTGTGAGAATCAAAATATTTTCTATCTTGGATGCTTTCTTCTTACCATTTACTAAAGAATAAACTTATGCAAACAAACTATGATCTTGATAATGGTTTATAATGGTTTGAAATTATGCATGTTATATGTTGAACATTTGAAACTATGTTTTGGTATCATGTATATCTAAGAAATATTGATTTGACAAATTGAATGAGTTGAAAATGAATTATGATTTTTCTCTTGATTATAACTTGTGATATTTTTTATATATGAACCATCATCTTGATTTCTCGATATTTGATACATGGGATTTTTCTATGAATTAAGATTTTTCATACTATGATTCTTCTTGGTATTCAGTAAAAAGGATGTATTCAAATTAACCATGATATGCTACTTGACATCTTGATAATTTATGATTTGAGTTTTATTATGCATTATTCCCCTCTTCTTCATTCTTATTTACTATGATAAAGGGGAGAAAAGAAATCATTAGCATTTCAAGAGATCGATAAATTTATTTATTTCATTTTAAATCTCTTGCAAGTGATTTTGATGATCTTGATTATTTGAAGTTGAATGTTAGGTACCAATAATCATGAAGTGATAAATATTTAAAAAATATTAATTTAATGCATGAGAGAAATGATTGGTATCATGAATGCTTTAATATCATACATGAGAAAAATGATGAATGTTTGGTATCATGATCAAAATGATTGATTTAATGCATGAAGTGATAAATTCTTAAATATTTTAATGTCTTCATGTTATGTATGATATGCTTATAGTGATGATTGATTTATTTTTGGTATCATGCATGAAGTAAAAATGAAATAAAAGGTTTTAAAATTGTGCATGTTTTAATTTAAAACCATAATGATGCACAACCATATTTAAAAAAAAAGGGATTCATACTTTAACTTTGTCATGATTTGAAAATTGATATAAAGAGAAAAGAACTACAACATTTTATTCTTTCCTTCTTTTTGACAATAACAAAGGGAGAGAAAAATTGCCAGCTCAAGATGTAAAATTTGGAAACTTACACATTGCAAAAGAAGCAAACTTGCTAGCTTACTCATCTCAAAAGAGAAGCAAGAAGTGTTATCTTGCAAATCTCAAGAGAAGCAATGTTTGCTAATTACACATTTCAAGAAGATGCATAAATAGTCTATCTTGCACATCTCTAATGATGTAAAATTTTGCCAACTTTGATATGTGAAATACTTGCTAGTTTGCATGATATAACACTTGCTAAATTTGTTAGCTTACAAATTGTAAGGAGAATAACTTGCTATTTTGAACATTATTAAGAATTGCTAGCTTACAATCTCTAGAGTAGCAAAAGTGCTATCTTGCCTATCTCAAGATGCACAAATGCAAACTTGTAAAATTTGTAATCTTGCACATCTTTAATAATGATGATTTGGTGATTATGCATACTCTAAAATGATATAAAATTTGCTAGCTTGTATGTTGTAAAGTGATGAAAAATTGTTACTAGCTTATATATTGTAAAACTTACATATCTCTAAAACTTACTACTTGGATGATGCACTTCTCCTTTTTGTTGATGACAAAAAGGGAGAAATGTGATGATGTTATGTATGATTTTTTGCTTGGATTTTTGAATTCAAGAGTTCTATCAATATGACATATTGATAGGGGGAGTTTGTTTAAACTCAGTCATCAATTGGTTGTCATCATCAAAAAGGGGGAGATTGTTGAAACTTAGATTTTGATGATGAAATCAATTGATAGTGTTTATCTGATTTACATTTTGAGTGATGCAGGAAGCTTCGATCAGGGAGAGACAATTGAAGTAAGAAGAATCATATTAGGTCAGAGTGGAATATGTTAGAAGATTAGACATCGAGTTGGAGGATAGGTCGACGTGTCGGCAGAAGACTTCAGGCCGAGAATTCGAGCATCGAGCCAAAAAGAGCGAAAATTACGCCAAGGAAATCAGAGTTATGGAGGTCAACTAGCTGATTAGGCAATAAACTATAAGAGAGGACGATGCACTGAAGAATCAAATGAAGTGTCGAACCAATGACATGACCGAACAACATTTGATGAGCTTTGTAATAATTGTCTAGATCAAAGTAGGTTTTAGGTCTAATTGAGTCGGTATTGAGGTGAAACAATGCCAACTCAATTAGGGGTCAATTGGGCCTAAATTGGGAGTGATTTAGGCTCATTGGGAGGCCCATTCAATGACCCAAATATTGGGCCAGGCGGTGGCACCGCCAAAATTGGTAGTAGAATCGCCTGTGAGTTGGCAAACTCGAAAAACTTAGCTCTGAGGTTGTTAGAAGGTGGTATTCCTAGACTGGGCAGTGGTACCACCCAGTGATAGTGTGTCAAGCGATGGTACCGCCTAGTGTTAGGCTGTAGGCGGTGGTACTGCCTAGTGCAAGTGGTGGTACCACCCGTACCCTGAAACCTCGGGGATTTAAATTTTGGGCTCCAAATTCAAATCCATTTGGG
Organism: Musa balbisiana; assembly: GCA_004837865.1. NCBI lineage: Eukaryota > Viridiplantae > Streptophyta > Magnoliopsida > Zingiberales > Musaceae > Musa > Musa balbisiana. The sequence goes on from CM017197.1 coordinate 19,859,923, forward strand.
GCCTATAAATACTCTACTCTTTTTTGCTTAGTAAAATAAGAATTGGGTAAAAAAGGGGAAAGAGACAAAAAAAAGAGTTGAAAAACCTTGAAAAGTGTTGAGTGTTCCCCTCCACCTCTTAGAGTTTAGAGTTCATTCTAAGAGAGGTGTGAAGCTTGTAAAGGTTCTCTCCTGAGCATGTCAAAAGGAAAATAGAGTTGTAAAGAGATGGTTGGTCTTTACCTATTGAAGGAAAACTGATAGTGGATGCCGGTAGCCTCGACGAAGGAGAAATCAAGAGTGGATATAGGTCACGACAACCATACCACTATAAAATCTGGTTTGCATTTATTTTGAGCAAATTACTTTCATAGAAAACTTCATCCTTACTTCCTTTCAAAGTTAAGCATTTCTGAAATGGGTTTAATCGAAATGAAAGATTTCTGAAATCGATGATTTTATCGTTGCACTAATTCACCCCCCCCTCTTAGTGTCGACTCGTTCCTAACAGATACCAATTTCATCTTGCTTGTTTCTAAAGACCCATTTAGTACCAATAACTTAATGGCCATTTGGCCTTGGAACAAACTTCCATACCTTATTTCTCTCAAATTGATTTAATTCTTTTTGTATTGTAATAACCCATGAATCATCTTTTAAGGCATTGTCAATGCATTTAGGTTTAATTTAGGAGAGAAAAGCGGCGTTGACATAAAAAATCTTAAGGCCTAAACGAGTTTGAATACCTTTTGATGTGTCTCCTATGATTAGCTTCTTAGGATGAGCATCTATATACTTCCATTCCTTGGGTAAGAATTTTTTGGAAGATGTATCTAAATTACTAGATGGAGAAAGGGTTTCATTTAAATTCAAAGCATCAAAATTAACGTCATCATCAAAATCATTTTTCTTAAGATCGAAAACTTCATTAAATACAACATGAATAGACTCTTCTATAACCAAAGTTCTTTTGTTAAAGATATGAAATGATTTAGAAATAGAAGAATAGCCAAGAAAAATGCCTTCGTCGGATTTTGTATAAAACTTTCCTAAGGTTTTTCATTCAATATAAAATCTTTACAACCGAAAATTTTAAAATATGAAATGTTCGGTTTTTGTTGTTCCATAACTCATAAGGGGTTTTGGAAAGTAATAGTCTTACTAGAACCCTATTCATGACATAGCATATCGTATTTATAGCTTCAGCCAAAAATATTTGGGTAGGCTATATTTGTTTAACATGGTTCTTGCCATTTTTTGTAAGTTTCTATTTTTTCTTTCTATTACTCCATTTTATTGAGGATTTCTTGGAGTAGAGAAATTGTGGTTGTATCTGTTAGATTCACAAAAGTTTGAAAATCATGGTTTTGAAATTCACCACCATGATCACTTTGAATTGATAAAATCATAAAATCCTTTTCATTTTGAACAAGTTTACAAAACTTATAAAAATACCTAAAGCAATCACTTTTGTATGCTAAGAAATAAGTCCAAGTGTATCTACTATAATTATCCACGATGACAAAGGCATATTTGCTACCTCATAGACTTGATGTAACAATTGGTCTGAACAAGTCTATATGGATCAATTGCAATAGTCTAGAGGTACTTATTTGGTTCTTTAGTTTGAAACTACCTTTTATTTGTTTTCTTAGTTGACATACATCACACACATTGTCTTTAACGAACTTAATGTGAGGAATTCCTCTTACAAGTTCTTTAGATGAGATTTGAGAGATTAGTTTCATGCTAGCATGACCTAATCTCCTATGCCATAGCTAAGCATCATCATTCAAAACTGAAAAACAAATTTCATTACAAAGATCATCAATATCGATAGTGTATATATTATTTTGTTTTAGGGCAATCATAGATATGTTTTTGTGTGGTTTTTCAATAATGCAAGCATTAGATTTAAATCTAATGATGTATCATTTTATCATACAATTGACTAATGCTTAAAGGGTTATGCTTTAAGCCATCAACCAATAACACATCTTTAATAAAAAAGTTGGATTTGGTACCTATGGTTCCTTTGCCAATGATTTTACCCTTATTATTGTCTCCGAAGGTGACATATCATTCGTCTAGGCTAGTGAGCTTAGAGAATTACAATGAATCTCTGGTAATATGCCTTAAGCATCTACTGTCAAGGTACCATGTCTTGCTCTAGCTTATGATGATAAATATTTCTACAAATAAAGATGATTTTTAGGTACCTATTTGATCTTAGGTGCCTCAAAAATCGATCTACATAACTTATCATATTGCATTAGGTCATTTGAGGTTCCTTAAGATTCCTTTAGGTGCTCAATTTTTAGTCTATCAAAATCACTAATAAGAGAAGCATACTCCTTTTTAAACAATTTATATTTTTTACTAACTAATTTACATTCATCGAATAAATCATGAAAATCACTTAAGAATTTCTCAAAAGATAAATTTGCATCTAATGAATTGCTTACCTCATCTCCAATAGCCATTGGTGCATAGTGAGCAACTTGCTTAGTGTTGATTTGCTTTTCTTCTTCGGATGTACTTGAGTCGTCCCATGTTGCTTTAAGAGCCTTTTTCTTCTTTGGTTGTTTCTTCTTTTCTTGGGGATATTCACTTTTGAAATGTCCCAACTTCTTGCATTCGTAGTATTTGACTTGTTCTTTCTTGGGTTCAAATTTATTTTCAGTGTCATTTCTAAATTTATTCCTTTTTTATGATTTTTTTAAACTTTGTTGTCAAGAGTGCCAAGTCATCATCATAGTCCTCATCACTTGAATTTTCTTTCAAGGGGTCTTCTTGAGTTCTTAGTGCCATTTCCTTCTTGTTATTTGGAAGGTTGTTCTCAAGCTCTCCATGAGCATTACAAGTCATCTCATAAGTCATTAGTAACCTGATTAGTTCTTCAAGAGGAAAGTTATTTAAATCTTTAGCCTCTTAAATGGCCGTCACTTTAGGATCCCAACTCATTGGAAGGGATTTTAAGATTTTATTAATAAGTTCAAAATCCGAGAAACTTTTACTAAATCTTTTTAGACCGTTGACGACATTCGTAAATTAGGTATATATGTCTCCAATGGTCTCATTCGGTTTCATCCTAAATAACTCATAAGTATAGACTAAAAGATTAATTTTCAACTCCTTTACTCTACTAGTGCCCTCATGAGTAACTTTGAGTATGTGCCAAATATCAAAAGTTATTTTACAAATAGACATTCGATTGAACTCGTTTTTATCTAAGGCATAAAACAAGACATTCATAGCATTGGCGTTTAAAGCGAAAGTCTTCTCCTCCAACTCATTCTAATCGTTCATTGGAGGAAAAGACTTTTGAAAACCATTTTCGATAATATTCCATAGCTCAGAATTTATAGAAATAAGAAAAATCTTCATTCTAGCCTTCCAATATGTGTAATCTATTTTATTGAACATGGGCGGATGTGTAATTGAGTGACCCTCTTGGTTGCCGGCAAATGCCATCTCTCTTGGGTTTTAAACCAAACGAGAGTGACCGAGCTCTGATACCAATTGTTAGGATCAAGAGCGGCACTTGGGGGGGGGGGGGGGGGGGGGGCGTGAATTAGTGCAACGAAAAAAAATCATTGATTACGAATTTTTTTTTGATTCAGTCCATTTCAAAACGATATTGAACTTAAAAGCTTTCCTAAAAGTGTAAAGAGAAAGTTAGGGAAGGTTGCAGTATGTAAATTGCATAAATAGAAATGCAAACCAAAATTTAGAGTGGTTTGGTCGTTGTGACCTATATCTACTTCCGATTCCTCCTCCGTCAAGGTCACCGGCGTCTACTAATGGCCTTCCTTCAATAGGCAAAGACCAACCACCTTTTACTATTTTTTCTCCTTTTATCGTGTTTAGGAGATAATCCTTACAAAACTCACTCCTCTTTCTTGAATGGTTACAAAGCTAAGAGAGGGAGGAGGATGACTCTTCTCACTTTTATAAAACTTTTATCACCCCAAACACTTAGAAATTTTCACACTTTCAATTGTACTTTGTTATACTTTCATGCAGAAAAGGGTGGGGTATTTATAGGCCACAATGGCTTCTGAATTGGAGCCAAAAAGTGTCACTTCCCTGAATTTCAGGGTGATGGCGGTACCACCGCCATTATTAGGCGGTACCATTGCTCAGTCTGGACGGTACCATCGCTTGACAGAGCTTGGAGATCGAGCTTTGGTGGTACCATTGCTTGATAGGGGTAGTACCATCACCTGACAACATTAATTGTCAGTGGTACGAACGCCTAGAACACCTAGCAGATCGAGACCCAAGCGATACCACCGCCAGCCGTGATTTCAGGTGATGAATGGGTTGTTCAATTTGGCCCAATTCAGTTCTATTAAGAGTCCAGTTGGCCCCCTAACTGAGTTAGTGAGATCACCTCCCAATCCTAACTCAATTAATGTTCTAACTACGATTAAGGCAAGCAATTAGTCCAGTATGTCGATTTTTCTCTCGGCGATCCTCCGACGAACTTCTCAAAGTGTCTTCTGGTGCGCTTCCGATGAACTCCCAATGAACTCTTGGCAATCTTCCAACAAACTCTCAGTGATCTTCTAACAAACTCTCGGTGGTCTTCCGACGAACTCTCGGTGATCTTCTGACGAACTCTCGGCGATTTTCAAACGAGCTCTCGGCAAGCTCTCGGTACATCATCCGAATCTTTGACTCTGGCCCATCATCTGCTTTACACCTTACTACTATCGTAGTTAATTCTGCACACTTATCTCAACACATAGATTAGGTCAAATAATTTACCAATTGATTTCATCATCAAAATCTGAGATTCAACAATCTTCCTCTTTTTGATGATGACAACCAATGGGTGAAAGAGTTAACCTTAACTCCCCTTATCTATATGCCTTGCAAACTTGAATTCACAACCTTTAATTTAAGTTTTGATCGAAATTAGAAATCACATGCATTGTGCATCACCATAATTTTAAGTCATCAAGATATTAAATGCACAATCACTTCATGCATAATAAAATATTTCATCATAGTCTTTTATCACTACTTAGCATGAAATATCATCATTATTGCATTGTAGCATTTAAAAGTTCATAATATTAAGAAGCCGATATTGCATCATTTGTATGGTAAAAAGATCACAACATCATAGAAATTTTTAGCATTGAAGAGATCACAGCATCATAGAAAATTTTAGCATTAAAGTAAGTACAGAATTTTAACATCAAAGTAAGCAACATTTTAAGATTACAACATCAAAGTAAACAACATTAGATTCGAACATCAAAGTTGTTAGGACCGGAGCGGCACTAAGAGGGGAGGTGAATTAGTGCAGAGGATTAAAACTTATAAGTTTAAAATGATTTCGTAAATGTGTAGAGATTTCGATACGACAAGGAATGACTTAATAAAAGTAGCTTGAGTAAAGTAAGGAGATGAAAACCAAAAGCTTGCTGCTATATAAATAAAGGTTTTAGAAAGTTAAACACTCACACATTCAAGGAACATACCAATTTAAAGTGGTTTGGTCAAATGACCTATATCCACTTGCGAAGCCTTCTTTGATGAGGCTCTCAACTTCCACTAGCAAATTACTTGAAGGGGAAGGACCAAATAGCCCTCTTATAACCTTTTTACAAGTGGTTCACACTTTTACAGATTTTTCAAAGAGAAAGAGGGAGGTGAACACTTAAGCTATTGAAAACAAGACTTTGCTAAAGCTTTTTCTCAATTTCTAACTTCTTAAAAGGTGTTTTCTCTACTGAGAATTGAGGGGTATTTATAGACCCCACGAGGATTCAAATTTGGGCTCCAAATTTTGAATTCCTTTGGGTTCCCAGAGCTGGCAGTGCCACTACCTGTCAATGTCACATTAATCGTGTACTAGCGGTGCCACCGCCTATCAATGTCACATTGATCGTGTACTAGCGGTGCCACCGCCCAGTCCGACGGTACCACCGCCTGACCTTTCGAGTTCTGGGCGATGCCATAGCCCGACCTTACGGGTCACTGGTTGAGCTCCAAATTTGGCCCAAACCAGTTCATATTCGTGCTTAGTTGGCCCCTAACAAGGTTATAGGATTAACTCTTAATCCTAACCCTAATTACATGCAAACTACAAAGTTAAAACATAGTCCTAAGCAGGTTTTTAACCGGCAATGTCGAGTTTCCTTCCAGCGAACTTCCGACAGACTTTCGATACACCCTCAGATTTCTCCCAATGGACTCCTAGTAGGCTCCCGGTCTTGTGGCGAGTTCAACGAGTCTTTAGCATGTAACCAAACCTTCTCGGTGATCTCTGCGAACCTCCGATGATCTTTCCGATGAACTTTTGAAAACTTCGGCAAGTCCCCGATTCCTTCTCGGTTGATTCCGGCAGCACTTCCGATGAATCTTCAGACTCTCAGCGGACTCTCGAACACCCATCGAACTTGACTCCGGTAGACTTGCTTTATGTCTTCAAGCTATTGTAGTTAATCCTGCACATGTAAAACAAAACTTCGATCGAGACAATTAATTCTAAGCAATTAATCAAGTTGTCCAGCATGTCATTGGTCCCTCGACGCTTCGTCCGATTCTTCGACGCATCGTCCTCTCTTGCCACCTATTGCCCAATCGGCCAATTGACTCTGCAACTCCAATATCCTTGGCACAATCTCCGCTCTTCTTGGCCCGATGCCCGAATCCACGACCCGAAGCCTTCTGTCGATACGTCGACTGATCCACCGGCCCGACGTCCAATCTTCTGACATGTTCCTCCGGCCCAACATGATTCTTCCTGCTTTAATTGTCTAATCCTGATTGAAGTATCCTGCATCATTCAAAATGTAGATTAAATCATAAATACATATCAAGTGGTTTCATGATCAAAATACGAGATTCAATAAAAGTAAGCACAATAAAAGAGAGATTTCATCTACTACTCCCCATTTGTCATTAGCAAAAAGACATACACAGCTTATTCAAGTGGTGGCAAGTCAAAATATCTAAACAATGTATTAAGTTGTTGATGAATCTACTACAACTCAGTTAAAATTTAATCTTGGCATTGTTCAAATCGATCTCGACGTTGTTCAAATCGATCCATTTGAGTCCCTATGTCATCGATAGATGAGGGGGGTGCTTGCTCTGCTGGAGGTGATGCCTCAAAGGGACCAGTAGGAGGAGATTGATTACCTATAAATATTGGTGTTTCAAGTTCTGGTTCAAGTGGGATAGGATCAGTCCTTCTAGATAGTCTAGTCCATATCCCATTTCTGAATATACACCTTAATCTTCAAAGTAGGTTTTTATTTATGATATTAAATCTATCTAGTTTTATAACTTTTTCATTAGGTGGGATAACTATATCATAAGCATAGATTAGTCTTATAATCAGGCCACCATATGGAAGTATCATATCCTTTTTTGATAGTTCAATCATATTTTGTTGTATTAGGTAGCCAAAATAATTTTCATGTCCTTTTATAATCCAATACATTGTTCCTACTTTCATTTGGTTAACTTAAAAATGATGATATTATTTTGGAATTATAATGTTATCAAGACATGATGAAGTAGTTTGATTTTGAAAGGTAATAATTTGGAAGAATAGACAAGTTAGGATTACCGAAGATGGTTTCTAAGGCTTCAGAATAAGTGGCATCTAAAATAACAATCTCTTTCTTTTTCCATAATTAATATTAGATTACAAATTATGCCATCCGTAATGGGTATATGATGTCCTAAGAGAAACGTGGAGACCTTATTATTTTCATCAACATGCAAATTATTATAAAATAATTTAACAAGTCTAGGATAGATAGGTTCACATATTTGAAGGATTGGTAGGATATCTAGGTTATCAAACCATTGAATAGGTTCCAAATCACTTAATTCCTCTAAATCAATATATTTACCCTTATTAACATTTCTAGATTCTATGGTTGGAAATTTAAGGACATGTTGATGAGAATCGAAAAGTAGGGTGTTAGAGTTTTTATCTAATCTCCTCTTCCCTTTGTCCCTTGAGGATTTTCTAGAAGTCATGGAGACTACAATTGTGAAAACAAATAAGAGGTAAAAATAAGTAATGCAAAGGGGGAAGCAATTTGGTTTATGAATTACCTTAGTAGTTTTTCCTTCTTGTGATCACCAAGATGGTATTTGAGATCAATCCTTGATTTAGTAGAAAATGGGGATTATTTTGAGTTGCTAGAGGGAGAGCAAGAGGATTAAGAGGTTTGGGGCTCTTTGGAAAAGTGTAGAATGGGTTGGGGTCAGTTCTACCATCGGCCTTAGCTTGTTCTATATATAGAGCAGGTTTCGGGCGGTGCTACCGTCTACAACCCGTGACCAGCTGGGCGGTGCCACCGCCTACAGGCAGTGAGCACTGCTTGCATTGAGGTGTAGTGTTGACGTTGTTGCTTCTTGCAAGATTATGAGATGCACACACTCATTTATACAAGCATCATGAAATCTATTCTTGTAGGAGGAGAAAATTCGCACCATAAGTTCATGCATCATATAAAATTCGTACTGTAAGTTCATGCATCAGACAAAATTCATACACAAATATTATATAGAATTCATTCACATATCACAAGTTCATGATTCAATTGAATGATCTTGTAAAATATAATTCGATACGAAAACTGGAGAAAAATTTAAGGAGGAAATAATGTATTCGAGAAATTTAGCATACCTAATTCTCTTCTTATAAAATCAAATTGTTCCTCAATCAAAGGTTTTGTAAAAATATCAGCCAATTAATGTTTCGTGTTAATAAATTCTAAGATTACGTTATGATTATTAACATGATCTCATATAAAGTGATACCTAATGTCAATATGTTTAGTTCTAGAGTGTTGAAAAGAATTTTGTTAGAACCCTTGCAAATTCTAACCTTGGGGTTGATCTCTTTAGGGGATCGGCATCTTAGAACTCTATAGGGGTTCCTTCCTCCAAGTTGTTGTTCAAAGGCTGCAGGAAATATTCATCTATTGCTTATGAAAAGAGGAGGAATACATGGCTATTTATAGGGCTTCTAAACCCTAACTCCTAATAGGACTCCTACTCAAGACTCTTAATAGGACTCCTACTCAAGACTCTTATGCCTTTACAACTCCTAATTCTTCTCTAAGAAATAACCTCAAAACCCTAGCCAGCCTCTTCACCTCTTTAATAAGGGTCGGCTTAGATAGGTTTTACATGAATGCCCCTATCAATTAGGACTCTCCTAGCTAGAGTCCTAACAGACCTGCCCTCCTCAAATCAGCCTTGTCCTCGAGGCTAGCAATCCATGAATTTTGAGAATTTGTTCTTCAAGTCGTCATAGTTTTCCCAAGTGGCACCTTCTACTGGTAAGTTCGCCCATTGTATTAGCACTTCAGTAATGGGTCATCATCGTCGAGTCACGATCCGTCGATCAATAATGACACTCAATTAGGTCTGGAGTTCTCCTTGAGTAATCATATTTGGTGGTGGCTTTGGGCAGTCTCCAAGCACCTATTTACAACTTTCGTCTGGCAGTCGGTTTGTGGGTGATATGCCATACTCCTTTTCAATTTAGTACCCTGCATATGGAATAACTTTGTCCAAAATCTGCTCGTGAAGATGCAAGTAAAATTTGTCATAAGCACAATGCATCATTTATAGTGTAATTCTTTTGAGTCCCAATTGTAATAAGCCACGGAGCTTGATGCTTCTTCTAATTTTTTTATGATCTTACTGGTCTCTGGATCTTCTTGCCATTCCCTCTTAATATCCCTAAGGAAGTCATAGGTCGAAAGTGAAATGGCTGAAAATTCAACTTGCTTGGGTAGCCGTGAAAGCGCATCTGCAACAACATTCTCTTTCCCCTTTTTGTAAGTTATTTCATAATCATATCCAAGAAGCTTTGTTACCCATTTTTGCTGCTCGGGGAAAGATATCTTCTGCTCTAAGAAATATTTTAGGCTTTTATGGTCAGTCTTGATTTGAAAGCGTCGCCCAATCAAGTACGATCTCCATTTGGCCATCGCATGCACAATCGCAAGCATCTCCTTGTCATAAATAGTCATTTTGATATGGGAAGGAGATAATATCTTACTAGTATAAGCGAGGGGGCAGCCATCTTGCATTAGTATAACACCAATTCTAACTCCGAAGGCATTGGCTTCAATAACAAAAGTCTTGCTGGAGTCAAGCATTGTCATCATTGCGGCTTTATGTTCGTTGAAGGCAGTGGTGGCTTTGTCTAACCATTGGAAATCATCTTTTTTCAGCAAGGAAGTAAGTGGTGCACTAATCTTTCCATAGTTTTTCATTAACTTGCGATTGTAGCCTATTAAACCGAGAAAGTCACGTAGCAATTTTATGTTCCTCGAGGTCGGCCAGTTCTACATTGTTCCAATTTTGGAGGGGTCCACTACCATATCTTCCTCTGATATGATATGCCCAAGATATTCTACCTTTTAGTGAAGAAAGCAAAAATTCATAGTGGCCGTTGTGTGTTCGAAAGGTAGTTTTCGATATGTCTTCTTTGCAAACTCATATTTGATGATACCCGGATCGAAGGTCCATCTTTTTGAAGATTTGTACTCCCTTTCATCTAGCAATTCATTTGCTATTGGAATAGGGTATTTCTCCTTGACGGTTATGCCATTGAGGGTTCGGTAATCAATGTACATTCGCCATGTTTCGTCCTTCTTTCGTACGAAGAGCACCGGTGAAAAATAGGGGCTGCAACTTGGCCAAATAACTCCTATTTTGGGCATCTCTTTTACAATACTTTCTATTTCATCCTTTTGCAGATATGAATGTTGATATAGCCAAGTATTTGTTGGAGGTTTGCCTAGAAGAATCGGTATACAATGATCATGCCGACGGGCAAGAGGTAGGTTGCGTGGTTCGTCAAATATATCTGAAAATTCAGCAAGCAAAAGAAGTAAGTTTGGATCTTCAAATTCTATTGGCTCTCTCTTAGTTTTCTACTTAAGTTGTACCAAAAAGCCACTGTATGCTTTATGCAAAACCTTCTCCATTTGTTGTGTGCCAATCGTCATTACGTCGCCCCCACGTTTCCCGTGTAGAAACACATGTTTCCCTTTACTGTAAAATCTCAAAATTAGTTTCATCAACTATTCAATTCTAAGCATGGCCTCATGATCATTAAGAGAGAGGAGGAAGAAATCTACAATTATCTCTTGTTCCTGCGGTAATAGTTTCTCTCGCGGGCGCCTACGATCACACTTCAAAATCCGTCCGTCGATGAACTTGACGTCAAACCTATTGTAATACTCGATAGGTAAGGCCATCAGGATAGCAACTTTACTATCTAGGAAGTTATTAGTGCTACCCGTGTCGATGAGAACAGTGATCGATTGTTGTTTGAGAAGGCCTTCAACTTTCATCGTTTGCGGGTTTGAGTAGTCGACTAGTGCATGCACCATAACTTCGGTCGGTTGTGACTCTTCTTCTATATCTTCTTCTTTATTATCAAGGCTCTCTTCTTAATGATCAATGACCTCTTCTTCTACTAGTTTAATCATAAGAAGTCTCCCTTTTCTACAGTGATGCTCGCGGCTCCACGGCTCGTCGCGGTGCCAACATAACTCCTCCGTAGATCGCTCCCAAAGCTCTTCTCTTGTCATCATTTTTGGTGTAGGGACTCGGTTGATAGTAGGGGGGGGTGTGAGAGCTTCTGCATTGCAGGTTGAGAAGTGATCCTAGTCCTCTAGGCTTCATGGTTCAATCTCTCCTCTTGATGTCGTGCGAAAGAGATGGCTGCCATAAGTGTGTACGGTTGTCATGCTTTAACTTCTCCCCGGATCTCTGGCTTCAAGCCCTCAATGAAGGTCCCCAATAGTTGTTTTTGAGACCAATCACAAGTTTGATTAGATAACATTTCAAACCTGGTTTGGTACTCCTGAACGGTAGAGGTTTGTCGGATCTTTGCTAGTTGTTCGTCAATTGTCTCATAATTGGTTGGTCCGAAGCGGATCAATAGTCCTTCTTTGAATTATCGCCATGAGAGGACTCCATGAGTATATTTAAACCAATCAAACCATTGTATGGCATCCCTTTCAAGATGTATAGCTGCAATTTCTATCATAGATGCATCCGTAGTTTTATGATACCGAAAATATCGCTCCGCGCACGAGATCCAACCAATCAGGTCTCCTTCTTCCCATCTAGGGAAGTCCACCCTCATGCGTGGATAGTTGGGGTTGTTCATAAAGCCTCTCCTCTCTTGGAAGTTATCTCTTCGAGCTTGGTGCGATTGGTTAGAGCTCTCTCCTTGATGTGATTTTTTCATACTTGGTGGTCGGCCCAAACTGAGTTCGGTAAAGAGAATTCGAATCTTATCCTCCATTCGCGCCTCCAAGGCTTCGAATTTAGCATTGATTGCCTCCTTAGATGCCATATGATATGCCTCTAAATCTGTGATATTAAGATCTCTCTTTTGTTGTCGGGTTAAAGGCAAGTATAGGTTGAGAGAAGTGATGGTCGAAAGGGTTGGTGGATTGGTGGATGTAGGCTGCGGTTTAGGCTTGTTTTGTGGCTATTTTGGGTGAAGTTTGAGGGTATGGTTTGCTGGAGTTTTAGAGCTATAGATGAATGTTTTAGATCTATTGCAATTCACGAGAAGATCAAAGAATGATCCACGGTGGTGGAGATGACGGTAGAATTTGGCGACAATCTTTTAAGCAATTGTGGGAATTGCTTTGGGCGACTGTGGAGAGATGATGGATGGCTGTGGAAGGGCAGCGAGATGCCAAAAATGCTGCTCTGATACCAAGTATTAGAACCCTTGCAAATTCTAAGCTTGGGGTTGATCTCTTTAGGGGATCGGCCTCTTGGAACTCTATAGGGGTTCCTTCCTCCAAGTTGCTGCTCAAAGGCTGTAGAAAATATTCATCTATTGCTTATGAAAAGAAGAGGAATACATGGCTATTTATAGGGCTTCTAAACCTTAACTCCTAATAGGACTCCTACTCAAGACTCCTACTTCTAACCAACTCCTAATAGGACTCCTACTCAAGACTCTTATGCCTTTACAGCTCCTAATTCTTCTCTAAGAAATAACCTCCAAACCCTAGCCGGCCTCTTCACCTCTTTAATAAGGGTCGGCTTAGATAGGTTTTACATGAATGCCCCTATCAATTAGGACTCTCCTAGCTAGAGTCCTAACAGATTTTTCGTTAAACTTATTGCACTTGTGTTATCAAATTTTATAGGTGTATGCTTCAAGTGAATTCCATAATCCTCTAAAGTGTTTTTCATCCATATAACTTGCGCACTGCATGTACCTGCTGTAATATAGTCAGCTTCGATTGTGGATAAAGCAGTCGAGTTTTGTTTCTTGGAAGACTAAGAGACAAGTGCGTGTCCTAAAAATTGACATATCTTGAATGTGCTTTTTCTATCTATTTGGCAGCCAACAAAATTAGCATCGACATAACCAAGCAATTCAAAATTTTTAGGTTTTGGATATTATAATCCCAGTTTAGGAGTTCCTTTCAGGTATCTAAAAATCCTTTTAACAGCTTTTAAATGAGATTGCTTGGGGTTAGATTGAAACCTAGCACAAAGTCCTATGCTAAACATGATGTCTGGTCTAGTTGTGATGAGGTATAGTAAACTACCTATCATAACCCTATAAGTTTTTTGATCGAAACTTTCTCCACCTTTGTCAATGTCTAACTTAGTGGAGGTACTTACAGGAGTATTGATAGCCTTTGAACTATCCATATTAAATCATTTTAGCAAGTCTAAGGTATATTTTGTTTGACTAATAAAAATGTCATCATTAAGTTGTTTGATTTGCAAGCGTAAAAAGAAAGTTAATTCACCTATTAAACTCATTTCAACCTCTTGGTTCATACTTTTGGCAAATGATTCACATAAAGATTCATTCGTGGAACCAAAAATAATATCATCAACATAAATTTGAACAATAAAAAAATTATTTTTAAAATTTTTAATAAATAATATAGTATCGACCTTGCCTTTAGAGAAATTATTTTGATAAGAAATTAGCTAAGTCTCTCATACCAAGCCCTTGGGGCTTGTTTCAATCCATAGAGAGCTTTAGTCAATTTAAACACATGATTAGGGAAATCATCATTATCAAATCCGAGAGGTTGTTCAACATAAACTTCTTCAGCAATAAAGCTATTAAGAAAAGCACTTTTAACATCAATTTGAAATAACTTAAAATTATTACTACTAGCATAGGCACGGAGCATTTTTATGGCTTCTAATCATGCCACAAGAGTGAAGGTTTCTTCATAATCGATACATTCTTCTTAGTTGAAACTCTTGGCTACTAATCTAGCCTTGTTTCTAACCACGATACTAATTTTATCTTGTTTATTTCCAAAGACTCATTTAGTACTAATAACTAAATGGTTATTTGGACTTGGAACAAGCTTCTATTCCTCATTTTTCTCAAATTGGTTCAATTCTTATTGCATTGTGATAACCCATGAATCATCTTTCAAGGCCTCGGCAATGTATTTAGGTTCAATTTGGGAGAGAAAAGCGATGTTGACATAAAAATTTTTAAGAGAAGAACGAGTTTGAATCCCTTTTGATGTGTCTCTTATAATTAGCTCCTCAGGATGAGCATCTACATACTACCATTCCTTGGGTAAGGATTTTTCGGAAGAAAATGTATCCAAATTGCTAGATGGAGAAAGAGTTTCATTTAAATTCAAAGCATCAAAATAAATATCATCATCAAAATTATTTTTCTTAAGATCGAAAACTTTAGTAAATAAAACATAAATAGACTATTCTATAACCAAAGTTCTTTTGTTAAAGATACAAAATGATTTAGAAATAGAAGAATAGCCAAGTAAAATTCCTTTGTCGGATTTTGTATCAAACTTTGCTAAGGCATCTTTTTCATTCAATATAAAACATTTATAATCAAAAATTTTAAAATATGAAATGTTAAGTTTTTTGTTGTTCCACAACTCATAAGGGGTTTTGGAAAGTAATGGTCTTACTAGAACCCTATTAATGACATAGCATATAGTATTTATGGCTTCGGCCCAAAAATATTTGGATAGGCTATGTTCGTTTAACATGGTTCTTGCCATTTCTTGAAAGTTTCTATTTTTCTTTCTAGTACATTTTATTGAGGATTTCTTGGAATAGAGAAATTATGGTTGTATCCGTTAGATTCATAAAATCTTGAAAATCACAGTTTTAAAATTTACCACCATGATCACTTCGAATTGATGAAATCATAAAACCTTTTTCATTTTGAACAATTTTACAAAACTTAAAAAAATATCTAAAGCAATCACTTTTGTGTGCCAAGAAGTAAGTCCAATTGTATCTACTATAATCATCCATGATGATAAAGGCGTATTTGCTACCTTCTAGACTTGATGTAGCAATTGGTCCGAATAAGTCCATATGGATTAATTGCAATGGTCTAGAGGTGTTTATTTGTTTCTTTGGTTTGAAACGACATTTTATTTGTTTTCCTAGTTGACATGCATCACACACATCTAGGTCGTCTAGCATATATCCCATTTCTGAATATACACCTTAATCTTCAAAGTAGGTTTCTATTTATGATATTAAATCTATCTAGTCTCATAACTTCTTCATTAAGTGGGATAACTATGTCATAAGCATGGATTAGTCTTGTGATCAGGCTACCATATGGAAGTATCATATCCTTTTTTAATAGTTCAATCATATTTTGTTATATTAGGTAGCCAAAACAATTTTCATGTCCTTTCATAATCCAATACATTATTCTTACTTCTATTTAGTTAACTTCATCATGATGATATTGTTTTAGAATTATAATCCTTATCAAGATGTGATGAAGTAGTTTGGTGTTGAATGGTAATAAAAGCTCATAGCTTTTTGGAAGAATAGGCGAGTCAGGATTACCGAAAATGGTTCCTAAGGCTTCAGAGTAAGTGGTCCCAACTGATTCTTTATCCTATTGGCCTCTAAAATAACAATCTCTTTCTTTTTTTTGTAATTTCTATTAGATTGTAAATTACGTCATCTATAATGGGTATATGATGTCCTAAGAGAAAAGTGGAGACCCTATTGTTTTCATCAATATGCAAATTATTATAAAATAATTTAATAAGTCTAGGATAGATAGGTTCATATATTCGAAGGATTTGTAGGATATCTAGGTTAGCAAACCATTGAATAGGTTCTAAATTACTTAATTCCTCTAAATCAACATATTTACTCTTATGAACATTTCTAGATTCTATAGTTGGAAATTTAAGGGTATATTTCTCAGAATCAAAAAGTAGGGAGTCATAGTTTTCATGTAATCTCCTTTTCCCTTTGTCCATTGAGGATCTTTTAGAAGTCATGGTGACTACAATTATGAAGAGAAAGAAGAGACAAAAATAAGTAATGCAAAGGGGGAATCAATTTGGTTTAGGGATTATCTTAGTAGGTTTTCCTTCTTGTGATCACCAAGATGGTGTTTGAGATTGATCCTTGATTTAGTAAAAAATGGGGTTTCTTTTGATTGCTAGAGGGAGAGGAAGAGGATCAAGAGGTTTGGGGCTCTATGGAAAAGTGTAAAATGGGCTGGGGTCAATTCTACCGTCGGCCCTATCTTGTTCTATATATAGGGTAGGTTGAGGGCGGTGGCACCGCCAGCTAGGTGGTGCTACCACCTACAACCCGTGATTAGCTAGGCGGTGCCATCGCCTACAGACAGTGAGCACTGCTTGCATTGAGGTGTGGTGCTGATATTATTCCTTCTTGCAACATTATGAGGTACACACACTCATTTATACAAACATCATGAAATCTATTCTTGAAGGAGGAGAAAATTCGCACCATAAATTTACGATTCATATCAAATTCGTACCGTAAGTTCATGCATCATACAAAATTCATACGCAAATATCATATAGAATTCATTTTCATTTCACAAGTTCATGATTCAAGTGAATGATCTTGTAAAATAGAATTTGATAAGAAAATCCAAAGAAAAATTTAAGGAGGAACTAATGTATCCGAGAAATTTAGCATTTATAATTTTCTTCTTATAAAATGAAATTGTTCCTGAATCAAAGGTTTTGTAAAAATATCAATCAATTGATGTTTTGTGTTAATAAATTCTAATATTATGTCATGATTATTAATATGATCCTAATGTCAATATGTTTAGTTCTAGAGTGCTGAATAGGATTTTTCGTTAAACATATTGCACTTGTGTTATCATACTTTATAGGTGTATGCTTCAGGTGAATTCTATAATCCTCTAAAGTATTTTTCATGCATATAACTTACGCACAGCATGCACCTACAGCAATATACTCAGCTTCAGTTGTGGATAATGCAATTGAGTTTTGTTTCTTGGAAGACCAAGAGACAAGTGCATGTTCTAAAAATTGACATATTCCGGATGTGCTTTTTCTATCTATTTGACAACCAACAAAATCAGCATCGATATAACCAAGCAATTTAAAATTTTTAAATTTTGGATATCATAATCCCAATGTAGGAGTTCCTTTTAGGTATCTAAAAATCTTTTTAACAGCTTTTAAATGAGATTTCTTGGGATTAGATTGAAACTTAGTACAAAGTCCTACGCTAAACATGATGTCTGGTCTAGTTGCAATGAGGTATAGTAAACTACCTATCATACCCCACTAAGCTTTTTGATCAAAGCTTTCTCCACCTTCATCAATGTCTAACTTAGTGAAGGTACTCATAGAAGTATTGATAACCTTTGAACTATTTATATTAAATCATTTTAGCAAATCTAATTCATATTTTGTTTGACTAATAAAAATATCATCATTAAGTTATTTAATTTATAAGCGTAAAAAGAAAGTTAATTCACCTATTAAACTCATTTGAAACTCTTGGTTCATACTTTTGGCAAATGATTCGCATAAAGATTCATTTGTGGAACTAAAAATAATATTGCCAACATAAATTTGAATGATAAAAAAATTATTTTTAAAATTTTTAATAAATAATGTAGTATCGACCTTATCTTTAGAGAAATTATTTTGGATAAGAAATGAGTTAAGTCTCTAATACCAAGCCCTTGGGGCTTGTTTCAATCCTTAGAGAGCTTTAGTCAATTTAAACATATGATAAGGAAAATCATCATTCTAAAATCTAAGTGGTTATTCAACATAAACTTCTTTGGAAATAAAACCACTAAGAAAAGCACTTTTAATATCCATTTGAAATAACTTAAAAGTATTACTACTAGCATAGACAAGGAGCATCCTTATAGCTTCTAATCGTACCATAAGAGTGAAGGTTTCTTGATAATCGATACTTTCTTCTTGGTTAAAACCCTTAGCTACTAATCTAGCCTTGTTTCATCTTGCTTGTTTCTAAAGACCCATTTAGTACCAATAACTAAATGGTCATTTGGCCTTAGAACAAGCTTCTATACCTCGTTTCTCTTAAATTGGTTCAATTCTTCTTGTATTGTGATAACCCATGAATAATCTTTCAAGGCCTCATCAATGCATTTAGGTTCAATTTGGGAGAGAAAAGTGGTGTTGGCATAAAAATTCTTAAGAGAAGAACGAGTTTGAATCCCTTTTGATGTGTCTCCTATGATTAATTCCTTAGGATGAATATCTACATACTTCCATTCCTTGAGTAAGGATTTTTTGGAAGATGTATCCAAACTGCTATATGGAGAAAGAGTTTCATTTAAATTCAGTATCAAAATTAATATCTTCATCAAAATCATTTTTCTTAAGATCGAAAACTTTATTAAATATAACATGAATATACTCTTCTATAACCAAAATTTTTTTGTTAAAGATATGAAATGATTTAGAAATAGAAGAATAGCTAAGAAAATGCCTTCGTTGGATTTTGCATCAAACTTTCCTAAGGCATCTTTTTCATTTAATATAAATAATTTACAACAAAAACTTTAAAACATGAAATTTAGGTTTTTTGTTGTTCCACAACTCATAAGGGGTTTTGAAAAGTAATGGTCTTACTAGAACCCTATTCATGACATAGCATACTGTATTTATGGCTTCGGCCCAAAAATATTTAGGTAGGCTATGTTCATTTAATATCGTTCTTGCTATTTCTTACAAGTTTCTATTTTTTCTTTCTACTACTCCATTTTGTTGAGGATTTCTTAGAGTAGAGAAATTATGGTTATATCCATTAGATTCACAAAATCTTGGAAATCATGGTTTTAAAATTCACCACTATGATCACTTCGAATTGATGAAATCATAAAACCCTTTTCATTTTGAACAAGTTTACAAAAGTTAGAAAAATACCAAAACCAATCACTTTTGTGTGCCAAGAAGTAAGTCCAAGTGTATCTACTATAATCATTCACGATGTCAAAGGCATATTTACTACCTCCTAGACTTGATGTAGCAATTGGTCCGAACAAGTCCATATGGATCAATTGCAATGGTCTAGAGGTGCTTATTTGTTTCTTTGGTTTGAAATTACATTTTATTTATTTTCCTAGTTGATATGCATCACACACATTATCTTTAAGGAACTTAATTGAGGAATTCCTCTTACAAGTTCTTTAGATAAGATTTGAGAGATTAGTTTCATGCTAGCATGACCTAATCTCCTATGCCATAGCCAAGCATCATAATTCAAAACTGAAAAATAAATTTCATTACAAAGATCATCAATGTTGATAGTATATACATTATTTTGTTTTAGGGTAATCATAGATGTGTTTTTGTGTGGTTTTTCAATAATGCGAGCATTGGATTCAAATCTAATGACGTGTCCTTTTATCATATAATTGACTAATGTTCAAAAGGTTATGGTTTAAGCCAGCAACCAATAATATATCTTCAATAAAAAAGTTGGATTTGTTACCTATGGTTCCTTTGCCAATGATTTTACCCTTGTTGTTATCTCCGAAGGTGAAATATCATTTGTCTAGGCTAGTGAGCTTAGAGAATTGAGATGGATCTCCGGTCATATGCCTTGAGCATCTACTATCAATGTACCATCTCTTGCTCCTAGCTTATGATGATAAACGTTTTTTTAAAAAAAGATGATTTTTAGGTACCCATTTGATCTTGGGTGCCTCAAAAATCGATCTATACAACTTATCATGTTGGATTGGGTCATTTGAGGTTCTTTTTGGAACCCAAATTAATTTATGTGGACTATATCTCTTAAACGAACATTTGTATCCAATATGTCCAAATTTGTAATAAAAGTTACATTTGTTTCGGGGGGAAACATGTAAGGTAGGGCCTTTAACAAAAGTGGTTGGATTTTGGTGAGAGCTACTCACGAATCCAATTCCGCCTTTTCTATGAACTTGACCCTTTTTGGCAAGGATCATATTCAAAGACTTGCTACCAACCTTAAACTTTTCTATGGTTTCTTTGAGTAGTAAGTTTTCCTTTCTAAGTGTTTTTAATTCATCACATTTCATGCAAAGGGCTAAACTATCATCATACTCAATTTTTAGTTTATCAAAATCACTAACAAGAGAAGCATGCTCCTTTTTTAACAATTTATAGTTTTTACTAACTAATTTACATTCATTGAATAAATCATGAAAAATAATTAGTAATTCATCAAAAGATAAATTTGCATCTAGTGAATTGCTTACCTCATCTCCAATAGCCATTAGCGCATAGTGAGTAACTTGCTTGGTGTTGGTTTGCTCCTCTTCTTCGGATGCACTTGAGTCATCCCACGTTGCTTTAAAAGTCTTCTTCTTCTTTGGTTGTTTCTTCTTTGCTTGGGGACATTCGCTTTTGAAATATCTCGGCTTCTTGCATTCATAGCATTTGACTTGTTTTTTCTTGGTTTCAAATTTACTTTTAGTGTCATTTCTAAATTTATTTTTTTATTAATTTTTTGAACTTTCTTGTCAAGAGTACCAAGTCATCATCATAGTCCTCATCACTTGAATTTTCTTTCAAGTGGTCTTCTTGAGTTCTTAGTGCCATATCCTTCCTGGTTTTTGGAAGGTTGTTCTAAAGCTCTCCATGAGTATTATAAGTCATCTCATATGTCATTAGTGACTGGATTAGTTCTTCGAGAGGAAAGTTATTTAAATCCTTGGCCTCTTGAATGACCGTTACTTTTGGGTCCCAACACTTTGGAATGGATCTTAAGATTTTATTAATAAGTTTAAAATATGAGAAACCTTTACCATGTCCTTTTAGACCATTGATGACGTCCATAAATCGGGTGTACATGTCTCCAATGGTCTCACTCGGTTTCATCCGAAACAACTCATAAGTGTAGACTAAAAGATTAATTTTTGACTCCTTTACTCTATTAGTGCCCTCATGAGTAACTTTGAGTTTGTACCAAATAACAAAAGCTATTTCACAAATAGACACTCGATTGAACTCGTTTTTATCTAAGGCACAAAACAAGGCATTCATAACCTTAGCATTTAAAGCAAAAGTTTTCTTCTCCAACTCATTCCAATCGTTCATTAGAAGAGAATGGTTACAAAGCTAAGAGATGTAGGAGGATGACTCTTCTCACTTTTACAACACTTTTATCACCCCAAACATTTAGAATTTTTCACGCTTTCGATTGTACTTTGTTACACTTTCATGTAGAAAAGAGTGGGGTATTTATAGGCCCCAATGGCATCTGAATTGGAGTTAAAAAGTGTCACTTTCCCAAATTTTAGGTATTAGCAGTATCACTACCATTATTGGGTAGTACTATCGCTTGTAGACTGACATTGGGTGGTATCCCCGCTCAATTTGGGCAGTACGATTGCTTGACAAAGCTCGAAAATCGAGCTCTAGCGATACCCCTGCATGACAGCATTAAATGTCAGTGGTACCACCACCCATAACACTTGGGAGACCGAGTCCCAAGCGGTGCTACCCCCGGCCGTGATTTCAGGTGCTGAATTTGCTGTTTAATCCGGCTCAATTCATCCATGTTAAGGGCCCAGTTGGCCCCTAACTGAGTTAGTGGGATCACCTCCCAATTCTAACTCAATTAATGTTTTGTTAGGAACGAGTCGACACTAATAGGGGAGGGTGAATTAGTGCAGCGTTAAAAACATTGATTTCAGAAATATTTCATTTCGATTAAAACCCGTTTTGTGAAGATGTTTAAAATGAAAGCGTACAAAAGAGTATAGTAAGTAAGGTAATTTGCAGTTAAAGTAAATTACTTAAAAGAAATGTAAATTAGATTTTATAATAGTTCGTCATCATGACCTATATCTACTCCCAATTCCTCTTCCGTCGAGGCCACCGACATCCATTGATGTCTTCCTTCAATGGGCAAAGACCAACTATCCTTTTACAACCCCTCTTCTCCTTTCCACAAGTTTAGATGTTAGGACAAGAGCACTAAGAGGGGGGGTGGAATTAGTGCAGTGGAAAACTTTCGACGATTTAAAACGACGTTCGTTTGATAGAACGATTCAGTATGAAAGTTGAATAAAAAATATACACGTTCGTTTGATAAGAACGATTTCAGTATGAAAGTTGAATAAAAATTACTTTAACTTAAGATCAAGTAAAGTGCAGTTAAAGTAAAGCTATGGAAGTAGTTGCAGTTAAGATAGAGAACAGAATGTAAATGCAAACCGAGATTTAGAGTGGTTCGGTCAATCTTGACCTACATCCACTTTTGGCTTCCTCGTCCGATGAGGTCACCGACGTCCACTAGAGGCCTTCCTTCAATAGGCGAAGGCCAACCACCCTTTTATAGTTTCACTCCTTTTGACGGGCTTAGGAGACAACCTTACAAATTTTTCACTCCTCTCTTGAATGATCAAAACTTCGAAGAAAAGAGGAAGAAGAACTTCTAGCCTTTTACAACACTTTTAAGCTCTCAAAATCTCAGAATAAATGCTAAGTTTCGGTGTCCTTTCACGCATGAAAGGGTGGGATTTATATATATAGGCCCCAAACTGATTTGAATTTGGAGCTCAAAAATGTCAATTCCCATGTTTTCAGGGTCCTGGCGGTACTACCGCAATAAATGGGCAGTACTACCGCCTGATAGAGCACGGAGACCGAGCTCGGGCGGTAGCACCGCCTGACAGGGGCGGTACTACCGCCCAGCCAGGCGGTGCCACCGCCTGACAGGGGCGGTGCTACCACCCAGTCTCACTCGGAGACTGAGCCCAAGCGGTGCCACCGCCTAACAGGGGCGGTGCCACCGCCCAGCCTCACTCGAGACTCGGCTGCTGGGCTGGTGCCACCGCCGACCCAAGCGGTGCCACCCGCACCGCCGGCCAGGGAATCTGGGTCCGAATGGGCTGATCCATTCGGCCCAATTTGGGTCTGTCAAGGGCCCAATTGCCCCAAGATTAAGTTAATGGGATCACCTCCCATTTCTAACTTAATCATCATGCTAACTACAATATTTTTCAAGACATTTACTGCAACTTGCTCCGATGCATCAATCGCTTCTTCTGTCGAGCTTCCGGCGAACTTCTGGCGATCATCCGACGAACCCTCGGCGATGCTCCGGCGGACTTCCGACAAACTCCTGGACTTGCGACGATCCACTTGGCGAGTTCCGATGAGCTTCTTTGGCAAGCTCCTGGACTTCTCGGATTTGTTCCCGCAGAACCTCCGATGACCGTCCGGACTTCCGTCGAACTCTCGAACCCCCAACGTGATCATAGTCTTGACTTCGGCGCAACTCCTGCTGCATGTCTTACTTTCATCGTAGTTAATCCTGCACACTTATCTTAACATATGGATTAGATAACAAATGACAATTGAATTCATCATCAAAATCTGAGATTCAACAATCTCCCCCTTTTTGATGATGATAATCAATTGATAACGGAGTTAACTTTAACTCCTCCTATCTATATGCCATACTCAAGATAAGTCATTCTTGAATTCAAAGCCTTTGAATTCAAGAGACATATTGATAAGTTAAGATTGTTTAACCTTATCAATACTTTCATCATGATTCCTATCATGATGTATCTCTCTGAAAATGATGTCAAGGCTTGACATCCTTTTTCAAGTTTTACATTTCAAATGTGAATGATAGTAATGGTAGCAATTCATCATATGGTAAGATATCAACATGTGAAATTACGATGCAAGTTCTTGATATCTTAACATAATGCAAATATTTCAAGTGTTTAGCAATCATAGCATTTCTATCATCAATTTACCATATATTTTATTTCGATGTAAGCTTTTTTAACATAATTCAAATTCAAATATGGCACTCATAGCATCAATTCATATATTTCTCCCCCTTTGTCATCAACAAAAAGGAGAACGATATAAGCAAATTTTAAACACAAGTGAGTGATAGGTAATTTTTCAACAATGAGTGATAGGATACCAATTATACAAACATCTCAAGGAAAGATTAAATCACGTTTCATTTTTACAAGGATCAAGATATGTATGTGAATCAATATCCTTGCAAGTAAAAAATCTTCTTTTTTTTTTCAAGAATGAAATTATAAGAAGGAATCATTTTATCAAATCCATTTCTCGAAAATATTTTTCACATGATAAGCCTATGAAAGATGCATTTGCTAATTGATTCCACATGTCAAAAATCAATGAATCAAACTCGATATAACATATGCTTATGAGAGCTACATTAAGTTCGAAAGAGAATAAGGTATCAAGAAAATCCGAAAATAAAATTTAACACTTTAATGCATTCGGACAAGGTTTTGCTATAGATTTTCCAATACAATCATGAAGATAAAACATGCTCATTATCATGGAAATTTTTATATCCATAATTTTCAACATATTACATGTAATCATGTAAAATCATCATAGCAATTGAGTGATTTGATTATTGAATCAAGAAAGTCCGAAAAATAGATTTAATGAGTTTAAGCATTCGGACACATTAACATTCCTAATTCTCTTCTAATGAAATTAAATTGTTCTTCACTTAAAGGCTTTGTAAAAATATCAGCTAGTTGATGTTTAGTATTAATGTACTCTATAACTATATCATGATTAGTGATATGATCTCGTATAAAGTGATGTCTAATATCAATATGTTTTGTTCTTGAGTGTTGAATGAGATTCTTTGTTAAACATATAGCACTTGTGTTATCACATTTAATGGGAATATTTTTAAGATGAACTTTATAATCTTCTAAGGTGTTTTTCATCCACACAACTTGTGCACAACATGCACTAGCTACTATATACTCAGCTTCGGTTGTTGATAGTGTAACCGAGTTTTGTTTCTTAGATGACCAGGAAACAAGAGCATGTCCCAAAAATTGACATGTTCCTGATGTGCTTTTTCTATCTAATCTACATCCAGCAAAATCTGCATCAGCATAAGCAATTAACTCAAACTTCTCGGTTTTCGGATACCATAATCCTAGATTTGTGGTACCTTTAAGATATCTAAGTATTCTTTTAACCGCTTTGAGATGAGATATTTTATGGTTCGATTGAAACCTAGCACAAAGTCCTACACTGAACATGATATCTGGTTTAGTTGCAGTGAGGTAAAATAAACTTCCTATCATACGCCTATAAGTTTTTTTATCGAAGCTTTCTCCACTTTCATCAACTTCTAACTTAGTGGATGTGCTCATAGGAGTGTTAATAGCTTTTGAGCTTTCCATATTAAATCTCTTTAGCAAGTCTAAAGCATATTTAGTTTGACTAATAAAGATGCCATTTCTTAGTTGCTTAATTTGTAAGCCTAAGAAAAAGGTTAATTCTCCCATCAAACTCATTTCAAATTCTAGACTCATGGTTTTAGCAAAGGATTCACAAAGAGATTCGTTTGTAGAACCAAAGATAATATCATCAACATAAATCTGAACAATGAGAAAATTATTTTCAAAATTCTTGATAAACAATGTAGTATCAACATTGCCTTTTGTAAAATTATTTTTAATAAGAAAAGAACTAAGTCTCTCATACCAAGCCCTTGGGGCTTGTTTTAAACCATAGAGAGCTTTAGTTAATTTAAACACATGATTAGTGAGGCTATTATTTTCAAATCCGGGAGGTTGTTCAACATAAACTTCTTCGGAAATAAAGCCATTAAGAAAAGCGCTTTTAACATCCATTTGAAATAACTTAAAATTATTATTACTAGCATAGGCAATGAGCATCCTTATGGCTTCTAATCTAGCCACAGGAGCGAAGGTTTCTTCGTAATCGATACCTTCTTCTTGGTTGAAACCTTTGGCTACTAATCTAGCCTTGTTTCTAACCACAATACCATATTCATCTTGCTTGTTTCTAAAGACCCATTTAGTACCAATAACTAAATGGTCATTTGGCCTAGGAACAAGCTTCCACACCTCATTTCTCTCAAATTGATTTAACTCATCTTGCATTACGATAATCCATGAATCATCTTTCATGGCTTTGTCAATACATTTAGGTTCAATTTGGGAGAGAAAAGCGGCGTTGACACAAAATTCTTTAAGAGAAGAACGTGTTTGAACCCCCTTAGATGTGTCTCCTAGAATTAGCTCCTTAGGATGAGCATCTACATATTTCCAATCCTTGGGTAAGGATGTTGTTAGAACCCTTGCAGATTCTAAGCTTGGGGTTGATCTCTTTAGGGGATCGGCCTCCTGGAACTCTATAGGGGTTCCTTCCTCCAAGTTGCTGCTCAAAGGCTGCAGAAAAGATTCATCTATTGCTTATCAAAAGAGGATGAATACATGACTATTTATAGGGTGTCTAAACCCTAACTCCTAATAGGACTCCTACTCAAGACTCTTACTCAATTAAGACTTCTACTCAAGACTCCTAATAGGACTCCTACTCAAGACTCCTATTCCTTTACAACTCCTAATTCTTCTTTAAGAAATAACCTTCAAACCCTAGCCGGCCTCTTCACCTCTTTAATAAGGGTCGGCTGAGGTAGGTTTTACATGATTGCCCCTATCAATTAGGACTCTCCTAGCTAGAGTCCTAACAGACCCGCCCTCTTCAAATCATCCTTGTCCTCGAGGCTGACGATTCATGAATTTTGGGAATTTGATCTTCAAGTTGTCATAGTTCTCCCAAGTGGCATCTTCTGTTGGTAGGTTCACCCACTGTTTTAGCACTTCAGTAGTGGGTCGTCGTCGTTGAGTCACGATCCGTTGATCAATAATGACACTTGGCTGGGTCTGGAGTTCTCCTTGAGTAGTCATATTTGGTGGGTGGCTTTGGGCTGTCTCCAAGCACCTATTTATAACTTTCGTCTGGCTGTCAATTTGTGGGTGATATTGCATACTCCTTTTCAATTTAGTACCCTGCATATGGAATAACTTTGTCCAAAATCTGCTCGTGAAGATGTAAGTAGAATTTGTCATAAGCATAATGCGTCCTTTATAGTGTAATTCTTTTGAGTCCCAATTGTAATGCGCCACGGAGTTTAGTGCTTCCTCCAATTTTTTTATAATCTTACTAGTCTCTAGATCTTCTTGCCATTTCATCTTAATATCCTCAAGGAAGTTGCTAGTCGAAAGTGAAACGATCGAAAATTCAGCTTGCTCAGGTAGTTGTGAAAGCGCATCTGCAACAACATTCTCTTTCCCCATTTTGTAAGTTATTTCATAATCAAATCCAAGAAGTTTTGTTACCCATTTTTGCTTCTTAGGGGATGATATCTTTTGCTCCAAAAAGTACTTGAGGCTTTTATGGTCAGTTTTAATTTGAAATCGTCGACCGATCGAGTAGGGTCTCCACCTTGTTGCTGCGTGCACAATGGCAAGCATCTCCTTATCATATGTTGACATATTTTGATGGGAGGGAGACAATGTCTTGCTAGTGTATGCGAGTGGTCGACCATCTTGCATGAGAATGGCTCCAATTCCGATTCCAGATGCATCGACCTCAATAATGAAGGGTCGGTTGAAATTTCGTAGTGCTAGCACCGGCGTCGTCATCATGGCTGCCTTAAGTTTGTCGAAGGCAGCGGAGGCTTTGTCCAACCATTGGAATAAATCTTTTTTCAGTAAGGAAATAAGTGGTGCACTGATCTTTCCATAGTTTTTCATGAACTTGCGATTGTAGCCTATTAAACCGAGAAAGCCACGTAGCAATTTTATATTCCTCGAGGTCAGCCAGTTTTGCATTGCTCCAATTTTAGAGGGGTCCACTGTCACACCTTCCTCTGATATGATATGCCCAAGATATTCCACCTTCTGGCGACGAAAGCAAAAATTCATAGTGGCCGTTGTGTCTTCAAAAGGTGGTTTTCGGTATCTCTTCTTTGCACACTCATATTTGATGATACCTGGATTGAAGGTCCAGCTTTGTGAAGACTTGTGCTCTCTTTCATCTAGCAATTCGTCTGCTATTGGAATAGGGTATTTGTCCTTGATGGTTATGCTATTGAGGGCTCGGTAATCAATACACATTCGCCATGTTTCATCCTTCTTTCGTATAAAGAGCACCAGTGAAAAGTAGGGGCTGCAACTTGGCCAAATAACTCCTGTTTCGGGCATCTCTTTTACAATCCTTTCTATTTCATCCTTCTGCAGATATGAATGTTGATATAGCCAAGTATTTGCAGGAGGTTTGCCCAGAAGAATCGATATACAATGATCATGCCGACGGGCAAGAGGTAGGTTGCGCGGTTCGTCAAATATATCTGAAAATTCAGCAAGCAAAGGAAGTAGGTTTGGATCTTCAAATTCTATTGGCTCTCCCTTAGTTTGCTGCTCAAGTTGTACCAAAAAGCCGCTGCATGCTTTATGCAAAACATTCTCCATTTGTTGTGTGCAAATCGTCATTACGTCGCCCCCACGTTTCTCATGTAGAATCACCTGTTTCTCTTTACTGTAAAATCTCAAAATTAGTTTCATAAAATTCCAGAAAACATTACCTAATGTTGTCAACCATTCAATTTTGAGCATAGCCTCATGATCATCAAGAGGGAGGAGGAAGAAATCTCCAATTATCTCTTGTTCCTGCAATAATAGTTTCTCTTGCGGGCGCCTACGATCACACTTCAAAATCCGTCCGTCGGTGAACTTGACGTCAAACCTGCTGTAATACTCGATAGGTAAGGCCATCTGGACAGAAACTTTACTATCTAGAAAGTTATTAGTGATGCCCATGTCGATGAGAACAGTGATCGATTATTGTTTGAGAAGGCCTTCAACTTTCATCGTTTGCGGGTTTGAGTAGCCAGCTAGTGCGTGCACCATAACTTCGATCGGTTGTGGCTCTTCTTCTGCATCTTCTTCTTTATTATCAAGGCTCTCTTCTTGATGTTCAATGACCTCTTCTTCTACTAGTTTAATCATAAGAAGTCTCCCTTTTCTACAGTGATGCTCGCGGCTCCACGGCTCGTCGCGGTGCCAACATAACTCCTCCGTAGATCGCTCCTGAAGCTCTTCTCTTGTCGTCATTTTTAGTGCAGGGACTCGGTTGATAGTAGGGGGGGCTGAGGGCTTCTGCATTGTAGGTTGAGAAGTGATCCTAGTCCTCTGAGCTTCATGGTTCAATCGCTCCTCTTGATGTCGTGCGAAAGAGATGGCTGCCATAAGCGTGTACGGTTGTCGTGCTTGAACTTCTCCCCGGATCTCTGGCTTCAAGCCCTCAATGAAGGTCCCCAATAGTTGTTTTTGAGACCAATCACGAGTTTGATTAGATAACCTTTCAAACCTGGTTTGGTACTCCTGAATAGTAGAGGTTTGTCGGATCTTTGCTAGTTGTTCGTCAATGTTCTCGTAATCAGTTGGTCCGAAGCGGATCAATAGTCCTTCTTTGAATTGTCGCCATGAGAGAACTCCATGAGTATATTTAAACCAGTGAAACCATTGTATGGCATCCCCTTCAAGATTTATAGCTGTAATTTCTACCATAGATGCATCCGCAGTTTTATGATACCGAAAATATCGCTCCACGCACGAGATCCAACCAATCGGGTCTCCTTCTTCCCATCTAGGGAAGTCCACCCTCATGTGTGGATAGTTGGGATCAATCATAGAACCTTCTCTCTCTTGGAAGTCATCTCTTTGGGCTTGGTGTGATTGGTTAGAGCTCTCTCCTTGATATGATTTCTTCGGGCTTGGTGGTCGGTCCAAACTGAGTTCGATAAAGAGAGTCCGAATCTTATCCTCCATTCGCACCTCCAAGGCTTCGAATTTAGCATTGATTGCCTCCTTAGATGCCATAGAATATGCCTCCAAATCTGTGATGTTAAGATCTCTCTTTTGTTGTCGAGTTAAAGGCAAGTATAGGTTGAGAGAAGTGATGGTCGAAATGGTTGGTGGATTGGTGGATGTAGGCTGCGGTTTAGGCTTGTTTTATGGCAATTTTGGGTGCAGTTTGAAGGTGTGGTTTGGTTGAGAAGGGCTATGGATGAAGGTTTTAGATCTGTGGTAGATGGCAGCAAAGGTTCAATAGAAATTAGTGGAAGTTTGCTGCAGAATTGTGTTATCTTGTAAGAGCAGAATTATCGTTGAAGAAACAGCGGATTCTCGATGAAATTTCCATCAAAAACTTGAGAGATTTGTGGAGGGAATTGATAGCAAAATCTCAGTTTATATGGCAGCAAGGATGTCCAATTTAATCAAGAAAATTTCGGCAGTATAATAGTAAGGAAATTGGTGCAAGTTGCGATAGTAGAATTCTCGTCGAAAAATTTCAGCGGTTTGCGACGAAAATTTACAGCAACACAAAATCATTTTTAGAGGTGAATTCCTTAATATATCAATCTTAGATGGAAGCCAAGATGATCTATGAAATATATAAGAAATTTTGTTCAAAAAGATTGCAAATAGATCGGTTAGAAAGGGGATTGCAAATTTACAGCTCTGATACCAAGTGTTAGAACCCTTGCAGATTCTAAGCTTGGGGTTGATCTCTTTAGGGGATCGGCCTCCTGGAACTCTATAGGGGTTCCTTCCTCCAAGTTGCTGCTCAAAGGCTGCAGAAAAGATTCATCTATTGCTTATCAAAAGAGGATGAATACATGACTATTTATAGGGTGTCTAAACCCTAACTCCTAATAGGACTCCTACTCAAGACTCTTACTCAATTAAGACTTCTACTCAAGACTCCTAATAGGACTCCTACTCAAGACTCCTATTCCTTTACAACTCCTAATTCTTCTTTAAGAAATAACCTTCAAACCCTAGCCGGCCTCTTCACCTCTTTAATAAGGGTCGGCTTAGGTAGGTTTTATATGATTGCCCCTATCAATTAGGACTCTCCTAGCTAGAGTCCTAACAGATGTTTCGGAAGTGGATACATCCAAGTTACTAGTTGGAGAAGGGGTTTCATTTAAATTCAAAGAATCAAAATTAACATCATTATCAAAATCATTTTTCTTGATTTCGGAAATCTCATTGAAAACAACATGAATGGTAATTAAAGTTCTTTTATTGAATATACAAAAAGCTTTAGAAACCGAAGAATAACCAAGGAAAATTCCTTCATCGGATGTAGCATCAAATTTTCCTAAGGCATCTTTTTCATTCAAGATAAAACACTTGCACCCAAAAACTTTAAAATATGAAACATTGGGTTTTTTGTTGTTCCACAACTCATAGGGAGTTTTGGTGAGTAAGGGTCTTACTAGAACTCTATTCAAAATATAGCATATAGTGTTTATGGCTTCGGCCCAAAAATATTTGGGTAGGCTATGTTCATTCAACATGGTTCTTGCCATTTCTTGTAAATTTCTATTTTTTCTTTCTACTACTCCATTTTGTTGAGGATTTCTTGGAGTAGAGAAGTTATGATTGTATCCATTAAATTCACAAAATTCTTGAAAATCACGGTTTTGAAATTTACCACCATGATCACTTTTAATTGACGCAATCATAGAACCCTTTTCATTTTGGACAAGTTTGCAAAACTTGGTAAAATATCTAAAGCATTCATTTTTGTGTTTTAAGAAATAAGTCCATGTGTATCTACTATAGTCATCTACAATGACGAAGGCGTATTTGCTACCTCCTAGACTTGATGTAGAGATAGGTCCAAACAAGTCCATATGGATCAATTGTAAAGGCCTAGAGGTGCTTATTTGATTCTTAGATTTGAAACTACCCTTAATTTGTTTTCCTAATTGACAAGCATCACACACATTATCTTTGATGAACTTGATATGAGGAATTCCTCTTACAAGTTCTTTGGATGATATTTGAGTGATTAGATTCATGCTAGCATGACCTAATCTCCTATGCCAAAGCCAAGCATCCTCATTCAAAACCGAGAAACACTTTTCATTGCAAAGATCATTGATGTCAATGGTGTATATGTTATTTTGTTTTAATGCAATCATAGATGTGTTTTTGTGTAGTTTTTCAACGATGCAAGCATTAGATTCGAATTTGACAATATATCCTTTATCACACAATTGACTAATGCTTAAGAGGTTATGTTGTAAACTATCAACTAACAAAACATCTTCAATAAAGAAGTTGGATTTGTTACCTATGGTTCCTTTGCCAATGATTTTACCCTTGTTGTTGTCTCCGAAGGTGGCATAGCCTTCGTCTATGCTAGTGAGTTTAGAGAATTGAGATGCATCTCCGGTCATATGCCTTGAGCATCCACTATCAAGGTACCATCTCTTGCTCCTAGCTTGTGATGATGTATGTTTCTACAAGAAAGGATGATTTTTAGGTACCCATTTACTTTTGGGTGCCTCAAACACTGATCTAAATTGTTTATCATGTTGCATAGAGTTTATCGTGGTTCCTTTAGGAACCCAAATCAATTTGTTTGGACTAACTTTCTTGAATGGACAATGATAAGTTTTATGTCCATGTTTGCAACAAAAGTTGCATTTGCTTTGGTACCGAACATATAAGATAGGGCCTTTAATGAAGGTGGTTGGATTTTGGTGAGGACTTCTCACAAATCCGATTCCACTTCTTTTAGGAACATAACCCTTATTTGTAAGGATCATATTCAAAGACTTGCTACCAACCTCGAATTTCTTCAAGGTGTCCTTAAGTAGTAAGTTCTTCTTTTGGAGAGTTTCTAGATCATGACAATTTTTACATGGAGCTAAACTATCATGATATTCAATTTCTATTTTATCGAAATTACAAGTAAGACTATCATGTTCCTTTTTTAGCAATTTGTATTTTCTACTAATAGTTTTGCATTCATCAAATAAGTCATGGAAGGCATTTAGTAATTCATCAAATGATAAATCTGCATCAATTAAATTTGTTACCTTATCTCCGATGGCCATTAGGGCGTAATGAGCAACTTGCTCGGTGTTGGACTCCTCTTCTTCGGACGCGCTTGAGTCATCCCACGTTGCTTTGAGCGCCTTCTTCTTTGGTGTTCTCTTCTTGGCTTGGGGACAATCACTTTTGTAGTGTCCCGGCTTCTTGCATTCGTAGCAAATAACTTGGTCCTTTTTGGGTTCAAATTTATTTTTTGAGTCATTTTTAAACTTGTTTCTTTAATGAATTTTTTGAATTTCCTTGTTAGAAGTGCCAAGTCATCAACACAGTCTTCATCACTTGAGTTTTCTCTCAAGTGGTCTTCGAAAGTTCTAAGTGTCATATCCTTCCTGTTCTTTGGAAGGATCTCTTCTTACTCTTCATGAGCTTTGCAAGTCATTTCGTAGGTCATTAATGACCCGATTAATTCTTCAAGAGGGAAGTTGTTTAGATCTTTAGCCTCTTGAATAGCAGTGACTTTAGGGTCCCAACTCTTAGGAAGGGATCTTAGAATCTTATTTACGAGCTCAAAATCTGAAAAACCTTTGCCGAGTCCTTTTAGACCATTGACGATATCCGTGAAACGAGTGTACATATCGCCAACAGTCTCGCTCAGTTTCATTCGGAAAAGTTCAAAATAATGTATCAAAAGATTGATTTTTGACTCTTTCGCTCTACTTGTGCATTCGTGAGTCACTTCGAGTGTATGCCAAATATCAAATGCGGTTTCACATACCGAAACACGATTGAACTCATTTTTATCAAGCGCACAAAATAAGGTATTTATAGCCTTTGCATTAAGAGCGAAAGTCTTCTTCTCCAATTCATTCCAATCGATCATTGGAAGAGAAGATTTTGAAAATCCATTGTCGACAAGATTCCAAAGTTCAAAATCCATTGAAATAAGAAAGATCCTCATTCGGGTCTTCCAATAGGTATAGTCCGTCCCATTGAACATGGGTGGACGTGTAATAGAGTGGCCGTCTTGATTTCAGACGTATGCCATCTCTCTTGGGTTTTAATCTGATTGAGAGTTAACCCTGCTTTGATACCAATTGTTAGGATCAAGAGCACTAAGAGGGGGGGTGAATTAGTGCAGCGGAAAACTTTCGACGATTTAAAACGACGTTCGTGTGATAAGAACGATTTCAGTATGAAAGTCGAATCGGAAATTGCTTTAACTTAAGATCAAGTAAAGTGCAGTTAAAGTAAAGCTATGGAAGTAGTTGCAGTTAAGATAGAGAACAGAATGTAAATGCAAACCGAGATTTAGAGTGGTTTGGTCAATCTTGACCTACATCCACTTTTGGCTTCCTCGTCCGATGAGGTCACCGACGTCCACTAGAGGCCTTCCTTCAATAGGCGAAGGCCAACCGCCGACCCAAGCGGTGCCACCGCCGGCCAGGGAATCTGGGTCCGAATGGGCTGATCCATTCGGCCCAATTTGGGTCTGTCAAGGGCCCAATTGCCCCAAGATTAAGTTAATGGGATCAGCTCCCATTTCTAACTTAATCATCATGCTAACTATAATATTTTTCAAGACATTTACTGCAACTTGCTCCGATGCGTCAATCGCTTCTTCCGTCGAGCTTCCGGCGAACTTCCGACGATCATCCGACGAACCCTCGGCGATGCTCCGGCGGACTTCCGACAAACTCCTGGACTTGCGACGATCCACTTGGTGAGTTCCGATGAGCTTCTTTGGCAAGCTTCTGGACTTCTCGGATTTGTTCCCGCAGAACCTCCGATGACCGTCCGGACTTCCGTCGAACTCTCGAACCCCCAACGTGATCATAGTCTTGACTTCGACGCAACTCCTGCTGCATGTCTTACTTTCATCGTAGTTAATTCTGCACACTTATCTTAACATATGGATTAGATAACAAATGACAATTGACTTCATCATCAAAATCCGAGATTGAACAATCTCCCCCTTTTTGATGATGACAATCAATTGATAACGGAGTTAACTTTAACTCCCCCTATCTATATGCCATACTCAAGATAAGTCATTCTTGAATTCAAAGCCTTTGAATTCAAGAGACATATTGATAAGTTAAGATTGTTTAACCTTATCAATACTTTTATCATGATTCCTATCATGATGTATCTCTCTGAAAATGATGTCAAGGCTTGACATCCTTTTTCAAGTTTTACATTTCAAATGTGAATGATAGTAATGGTAGCAATTCATCATATGGTAAGATATCAACATGTGAAATTACGATGCAAGTTCTTGATATCTTAACATAATGCAAATATTTCAAGTGTTTAGCAATCATAGCATTTCTATCATCAATTTACCATATATTTCGATGTAAGCTTTTTTTAACATAATTCAAATTCAAATATGACACTCATAGCATCAATTCATATATTTCTCCCCCTTTGTCATCAACAAAAAGGAGAACAATATAAGCAAATTTTAAACACAAGTGAGTGATAGGTAATTTTTCAACAATGAGTGATAGGATACCAATTATACAAACATCTCAAGGAAAGATTAAATCACGCTTCATTTTTACAAGGATCAAGATATGTATGTGAATCAATATCCTTGCAAGTAAAAAATCTTCTTTTTTTTTTCAAGAAGGAAATTATAAGAAGGAATCATTTTATCAAATCCATTTCTCGAAAATATTTTTCACATGATAAGCCTATGAAAGATGCATTTGCTAATTGATTCCACATGTCAAAAATCAATGAATCAAACTCGATATAACATATGCTTATGAGAGCTACATTAAGTTCGAAAGAGAATAAGGTATCAAGAAAATTCGAAAATAAAATTTAACACTTTAATGCATTCGGACAAGGTTTTGCTATAGATTTTCCAATACAATCATGAAGATAAAACATGCTCATTATCATGGAAATTTTTATATCCATAATTTTCAACATATTACATGTAATCATGTAAAATTATCATAGCAATTGAGTGATTTGATTATTGAATCAAGAAAGTCCGAAAAATAGATTTAATGAGTTCAAGCATTCGGACACATTAACATTCCTAATTCTCTTCTAATGAAATTAAATTGTTCTTCACTTAAAGGCTTTGTAAAAATATCAGCTAGTTGATGTTTAGTATTAATGAACTCTATAACTATATCATGATTAGTGACATGATCTCGTATAAAGTGATGTCTAATATCAATATGTTTTGTTCTTGAGTGTTGAATGGGATTCTTTGTTAAACATATAGTACTTGTGTTATCACATTTAATGGGAATATTTTTAAGATGAACTTTATAATCTTCTAAGGTGTTTTTCATCCACACAACTTGTGCACAACATGCACTAGCTGCTATATACTCAGCTTCGGTTGTTGATAGTGTAACCGAGTTTTGTTTCTTAGATGACCAGGAAACAAGAGCATGTCCCAAAAATTGACATGTTCCTGATGTGCTTTTTCTATCTAATCTACATCCAGCAAAATCTGCATCAGCATAAGCAATTAACTCAAACTTCTCGATTTTCGGATACCATAATCCTAGATTTGTGGTACCTTTAAGATATCTAAGTATTCTTTTAACCGCTTTGAGATGAGATATCTTATGGTTCGATTGAAACCTAGCACAAAGTCCTACACTGAACATGATATCTGGTCTAGTTGCAGTGAGGTAAAGTAAACTTCCTATCATACCCCTATAAGTTTTTTTATCGAAGCTTTCTCCACTTTCATCAACTTCTAACTTAGTGGATGTGCTCATAGGAGTGTTAATAGCTTTTGAGCTTTCCATATTAAATCTCTTTAGCAAGTCTAAAGCATATTTAGTTTGACTAATACAGATGTCATTTCTTAGTTGCTTAATTTGTAAGCCTAAGAAAAAGGTTAATTCTCCCATCAAATTCATTTCAAATTCTAGACTCATGGTTTTAGCAAAGGATTCACAAAGAGATTCGTTTGTAGAACCAAAGATAATATCATCAACATAAATCTGAACAATGAGAAAATTATTTTCAAAATTCTTGATAAACAATGTAGTATCAACATTGCCTTTTGTAAAATTATTTTTAATAAGAAAAGAACTAAGTCTCTCATACCAAGCCCTTGGGGCTTGTTTTAAACCATAGAGAGCTTTAGTTAATTTAAACACATGATTAGTGAGGCTATTATTTTCAAATCCAGGAGGTTGTTCAACATAAACTTCTTCAGAAATAAAGCCATTAAGAAAAGCGCTTTTAACATCCATTTGAAATAACTTAAAATTATTATTACTAGCATAGGCAAGGAGCATCCTTATGGCTTCTAATCTAGCCACAGGAGCGAAGGTTTCTTCGTAATCGATACCTTCTTCTTGGTTGAAACCTTTAGCTACTAATCTAGCCTTGTTTCTAACCACGATACCATATTCATCTTGCTTGTTTCTAAAGACCCATTTAGTACCAATAACTAAATGGTCATTTGGCCTAGGAACAAGCTTCCACTCCTCATTTCTCTCAAATTGATTTAACTCATCTTGCATTACGATAATCCATGAATCATCTTTCATGGCTTCGTCAATACATTTAGGTTCAATTTGGGAGAGAAAAGCGGCGTTGACACAAAATTCTTTAAGAGAAGAACGTGTTTGAACCTCCTTAGATGTGTCTCCTAGAATTAGCTCCTTAGGATGAGCATCTACACATTTCCAATCCTTGGGTAAGGATGTTTCGGAAGTGGATACATCCAAGTTGCTAGTTGGAGAAGGGGTTTCATTTAAATTCAAAGAATCAAAATTAACATCATTATCAAAATCATTTTTCTTGATTTTGGAAATCTCATTGAAAACAACATGAATGGATTCTTCTATAATTAAAGTTCTTTTATTGAATATACGAAAAGCTTTAGAAACCAAAGAATAACCAAGGAAAATTCTTTCATCGGATGTAGCATCAAATTTTCCTAAGGCATCTTTTTCATTCAAGATAAAACACTTGCACCCAAAAACTTTAAAATATGAAACATTGGGTTTTTTATTGTTCCACAACTCATAGGGAGTTTTGGTGAGTAAGGGTCTTACTGGAACTCTATTCAAAATATAGCATGTAGTGTTTACGGCTTCGGCCCAAAAATATTTGGGTAGGCTATGTTCATTCAACATGGTTCTTGCCATTTCTTGTAAATTTCTATTTTTTCTTTCTACTACTCCATTTTGTTGAGGATTTCTTGGAGTAGAGAAGTTATGATTGTATCCATTAAATTCACAAAATTCTTGAAAATCACGGTTTTGAAATTTACCACCATGATCACTTCTAATTGACGCAATCATAGAACCCTTTTCATTTTGGACAAGTTTGCAAAACTTGGTAAAATATCTAAAGCATTCATTTTTGTGTTTTAAGAAATAAGTCCATGTGTATCTACTATAGTCATCTACAATGACGAAGGCATATTT
This sequence comes from Musa balbisiana, assembly GCA_004837865.1. Classification (NCBI taxonomy): domain Eukaryota; kingdom Viridiplantae; phylum Streptophyta; class Magnoliopsida; order Zingiberales; family Musaceae; genus Musa; species Musa balbisiana. The sequence goes on from CM017197.1 coordinate 19,898,320, forward strand.
GCTACCTCCTAGACTTGATGTAGAGATAGGTCCAAACAAGTCCATATGGATCAATTGTAAGGGCCTAGAGGTGCTTATTTGATTCTTAGATTTGAAACTACCCTTAATTTGTTTTCCTAATTGACAAGCATCACACACATTATCTTTGATGAACTTGATATGAGGAATTCCTCTTACAAGTTCTTTGGATGATATTTGAGTGATTAGATTCATGCTAGCATGACCTAATCTCCTATGCCAAAGCCATGCATCCTCATTCAAAACCGAGAAACACTTTTCATTGCAAAGATCATTGATGTCAATGGTGTATACGTTATTTTGTTTTAATGCAATCATAGATGTGTTTTTGTGTAGTTTTTCAACGATGCAAGCATTAGATTCGAATTTGACAATATATCCTTTATCACACAATTGACTAATGCTTAAGAGGTTATGTTTTAAACCATCAACTAACAAAACATCTTCAATAAAGAAGTTGGATTTGTTACCTATGGTTCCTTTGCCAATGATTTTACCCTTGTTGTTGTCTCCGAAGGTGGCATAGCCTTCGTCTATGCTAGTGAGTTTAGGGAATTGAGATGGATCTCCAGTCATATGCCTTGAGCATCCACTATCAAGGTACCATCTCTTGCTCCTAGCTTGTGATGATGTATGTTTCTACAAGAAAGGATGATTTTTAGGTACCCATTTACTTTTGGGTGCCTCAAACACTGATCTAAATTGTTTATCATGTTGCATAGAGTTTATCGTGGTTCCTTTAGGAACCCAAATCAATTTGTTTGGACTAACTTTCTTGAATGGACAATAATAAGTTCTATGTCCATGTTTGCAACAAAAGTTGCATTTGCTTTGGTACCGAACATATAAGATAGGGCCTTTAATGAAGGTGGTTGGATTTTGGTGAGGACTTCTCACAAATCCGATTCCACTTCTTTTAGGAACATGACCCTTATTTGTATGGATCATATTCAAAGACTTGCTACCAACCTTGAATTTCTTCAAGGTATCCTTAAGTAGCAAGTTCTTCTTTTGGAGAGTTTCTAGATCATGACAATTTTTACATGGAGCTAAACTATCATGATATTCAATTTCTAATTTATCAAAATTACAAGTAAGACTATCATGTTCCTTTTTTAGCAATTTGTATTTTCTACTAATAGTTTTGCATTCATCAAATAAGTCATGGAAGGCATTTAGTAATTCATCAAATGATAAATCTACATCAATTAAATTTGTTACCTTACCTCCGATGGCCATTAGGGCGTAATGAGCAACTTGCTCGGTGTTGGACTCCTCTTCTTCGGACGCACTTGAGTCATCCCACGTTGCTTTGAGCGCCTTCTTCTTTGGTGTTCTCTTCTTGGCTTGGGGACAATCACTTTTGTAGTGTCCCGGCTTCTTGCATTCGTAGCAAATAACTTGGTCCTTTTTGGGTTCAAATTTATTTTTTGAGTCATTTTTAAACTTGTTTCTTTTAATGAATTTTTTGAATTTCCTTGTTAGAAGTGCCAAGTCATCGTCACAGTCTTCATCACTTGAGTTTTCTCTCAAGTGGTCTTCGAAAGTTCTAAGTATCATATCCTTCTTGTTCTTTGGAAGGATCTCTTCTTGCTCTTGATGAGCTTTGCAAGTCATTTCGTAGGTCATTAATGACCCGATTAATTCTTCAAGAGGGAAGTTGTTTAGATCTTTAGCCTCTTGAATAGCAGTGACTTTAGGGTCCCAACTCTTAGGAAGGGATCTTAGAATCTTATTTACGAGCTCAAAATCCGAAAAACCTTTGCCGAGTCCTTTTAGACCATTGACGATATCCGTGAAGCGGGTGTACATATCGCCAATAGTCTCGCTCGGTTTCATTCGGAAAAGTTCAAAAGAATGTATCAAAAGATTGATTTTTGATTCTTTCGCTCTACTTGTGCATTTGTGAGTCACTTCGAGTGTATGCCAAATATCAAATGCGGTTTCACAAACCGAAACATGATTGAACTCATTTTTATCAAGCGCACAAAATAAGGCATTCATAGCCTTTGCATTAAGAGCAAAAGTCTTCTTCTCCAATTCATTCCAATCGATCATTGGAAGAGAAGATTTTGAAAATCCATTGTCGACAAGATTCCAAAGTTCAAAATCCATTGAAATAAGAAAGATCCTCATTCGGGTCTTCCAATAGGTATAGTCCGTCCCATTGAACATGGGTGGACGTGTAATAGAGTGGCCGTCTTGATTTCCGACGTATGCCATCTCTCTTGGGTTTTAATCTGATTGAGAGTTAACCCCGCTCTGATACCAATTGTTAGGATCAAGAGCACTAAGAGGGGGGGTGAATTAGTGCAGCGGAAAACTTTCGACGATTTAAAACGACGTTCGTATGATAAGAACGATTTCAGTATGAAAGTCGAATCGGAAATTGCTTCAACTTAAGATTAAGTAAAGTGTAGTTAAAGTAAAGCTATGGAAGTAGTTGCAGTTAAGATAGAGAACAGAATGTAAATGCAAACCGAGATTTAGAGTGGTTTGGTCAATCTTGACCTACATCCACTTTTGGCTTCCTCGTCCGATGAGGTCACCGACGTCCACTAGAGGCCTTCCTTCAATAAGCGAAGGCCAACCACCCTTTTACAGTTTCACTCCTTTTGACGGGCTTAGGAGACAACCCTTACAAATTTTTCACTCCTCTCTTGAATGATCAAAACTTCGAAGAAAAGAGGGAGAAGAACTTCTAGCCTTTTACAACACTTTTAAGCTCTCAAAATCTCAGAATAAATGCTAAGTTTCGGTGTCCTTTCATGCATGAAAGGGTGGGGTTTATAAAGGCCCCAAACTGATTTGAATTTGGAGCTCAAAAATGTCAATTCTCGTGTTTTCGGGGTCCTGGCGGTACTACTGCCATAAATGGGCGGTACTACCGCCTGACAGAGCTCGGAGACTGAGCTCGGGCGGTACCACCGCCTGACAGGGGCTGTACTACTGCCCAGTCTCACTCGGAGACTGAGCCTAGGTGATGCCACCGCCTGACAGGGGCGGTGCTACCGCCCACCCAGTCTCACTCGGAGACTGAGCCCAAGCGGTGCCACCGCCTGACAGGGGCGGAGCACAAAATAAGGCATTCATAGCCTTTGCATTAAGAGCAAAAGTCTTCTTCTCCAATTCATTCCAATCGATCATTGGAAGAGAAGATTTTGAAAATCCATTGTCGACAAGATTCCAAAGTTCAAAATCCATTGAAATAAGAAAGATCCTCATTCGGGTCTTCCAATAGGTATAGTCCGTCCCATTGAACATGGGTGGACGTGTAATAGAGTGGCCGTCTTGATTTCCGACGTATGCCATCTCTCTTGGGTTTTAATCTGATTGAGAGTTAACCCCGCTCTGATACCAATTGTTAGGATCAAGAGCACTAAGAGGGGGGGTGAATTAGTGCAGCGGAAAACTTTCGACGATTTAAAACGACGTTCGTATGATAAGAACGATTTCAGTATGAAAGTCGAATCGGAAATTGCTTCAACTTAAGATTAAGTAAAGTGTAGTTAAAGTAAAGCTATGGAAGTAGTTGCAGTTAAGATAGAGAACAGAATGTAAATGCAAACCGATCCGGACTTCCGTCGAACTCTTGAACCCCCAACGTGATCATAGTCTTGACTTCGGCGCAACTCCTGCTGCATGTCTTACTTTCATCGTAGTTAATCCTGCACACTTATCTTAACATATGGATTAGATAACAAATGACAATTGACTTCATTATCAAAATCCGAGATTCAACATAGGAGACAAACCTTTTACAACCCTATTTTACAAGGTATCACTCTCACACCTCTCTTAGAACTCTCTCTAAGCTTTCGGAGGAGGGAACTCAATTTTCTAAGGTTTACAATTTTAGAATCACAGAGTTTTGCTCAATATTTCTTGTTACTCCATGCAGGAATAGTTGAGGTATTTAAAGACCCCAAATGACTTCAAAACATGGAACCAAAATTTAATCCTCGAGATTTCGGGGTACGGGTGGTACCACCACCTGCAGCCTGACACTGGGTGATACCATCGCCCAATCTGGCGGTACCATCACCTAACACACTCTAAGATCGAGTTTTTTAAGTTTTTCAACTCAAGTGGTTCTACCGCCTGTTCTGATGGTGCTACTGTCTGACCCAACATTTGGGCCACTGAATGGGCCTCCCAGTGAGCCCAAATCGCTCCCAATTTAGGCTCAATTGGCCCCTAATTGAGTTGATATTGTTTCACACCAATATCGACTCAATTAGACCTAAACTAACTCAATCTAGGCATAAACGATTACAACTGAGTCCCTTATTGTCCAGCACATCATTCGTTCATCCGACGCTCGTTCGATCCTTCGACGCATCATCCTCTCCTTTGGTGTATTGCCTAATCGGTATATTGACTCCTGCAACTTTCGATCTCCTTGGCGCAATATCCGATCCTTCGGCCCGATGCCTGAATTCTTGGCATGAGCCTTGACGCTCGTTCGATCCTTCGGTGCATCATCCTCTCCTTTGGTGTATTGCGCAATCGGTATATTGACTCCTGCCTAGCAAAATTTTACATCATTTTACAACATGCAAGCTAGCAAAATTTTACATCATTTTACAACATGCAAGCTAGCAAAATTTTACATCATTTTACAACATGCAAGCTAGCAAAATTTTACATCATTTTACAACATGCAAGCTAGCAAAATTTTACATCATTTTACAACATGCAAGCTAGCAAAATTTTACATCATTTTACAACATGCAAGCTAGCAAAATTTTACATCATTTTACAACATGCAAGCTAGCAAAATTTTACATCATTTTACAACATGCAAGCTAGCAAAATTTTACATCATTTTACAACATGCAAGCTAGCAAAATTTTACATCATTTTACAACATGCAAGCTAGCAAAATTTTACATCATTTTACAACATGCAAGCTAGCAAAATTTTACATCATTTTACAACATGCAAGCTAGCAAAATTTTACATCATTTTACAACATGCAAGCTAGCAAAATTTTACATCATTTTACAACATGCAAGCTAGCAAAATTTTAATCACATCATATGCAACACATCATATACATCATCATAATAAAATCATGAGTATTGCAAGCATCATTCCAAAACATAATGTATAGTTTTAAAATCATCGTTACATGCATGATCATCATAAATAATTTCAAATTATCATTTTAGGTATAATATGCATAATTATCATCATACCTTCTCTTCCCTTTGTCATCAACAAAAAAGAGAAGTGCAACTATCAGTTTAGAGATATATAATTTCAAATCATTGCATTATAAATACATCTCAAGTTTTATCATCAATGCAAGCTAGTAATTTTCTTTCTTCTCTTTTTGAGGAGTATAATTTTTTTGCTTCCTTGGGAAAGCACAAGCTTACAACATGCAAGCTAGCAAAATTTTACATCATTTTACAACATGCAAGCTAGCAAAATTTTACATCATTTTACAACATGCAAGCTAGCAAAATTTTACATCATTTTACAACATGCAAGCTAGCAAAATTTTACATCATTTTACAACATGCAAGCTAGCAAAATTTTACATCATTTTACAACATGCAAGCTAGCAAAATTTTACATCATTTTACAACATGCAAGCTAGCAAAATTTTACATCATTTTACAACATGCAAGCTAGCAAAATTTTACATCATTTTACAACATGCAAGCTAGCAAAATTTTACATCATTTTACAACATGCAAGCTAGCAAAATTTTACATCATTTTACAACATGCAAGCTAGCAAAATTTTACATCATTTTACAACATGCAAGCTAGCAAAATTTTACATCATTTTACAACATGCAAGCTAGCAAAATTTTACATCATTTTACAACATGCAAGCTAGCAAAATTTTACATCATTTTACAACATGCAAGCTAGCAAAATTTTACATCATTTTACAACATGCAAGCTAGCAAAATTTTACATCATTTTACAACATGCAAGCTAGCAAAATTTTACATCATTTTACAACATGCAAGCTAGCAAAATTTTACATCATTTTACAACATGCAAGCTAGCAAAATTTTACATCATTTTACAACATGCAAGCTAGCAAAATTTTACATCATTTTACAACATGCAAGCTAGCAAAATTTTACATCATTTTACAACATGCAAGCTAGCAAAATTTTACATCATTTTACAACATGCAAGCTAGCAAAATTTTACATCATTTTACAACATGCAAGCTAGCAAAATTTTACATCATTTTACAACATGCAAGCTAGCAAAATTTTACATCATTTTACAACATGCAAGCTAGCAAAATTTTACATCATTTTACAACATGCAAGCTAGCAAAATTTTACATCATTTTACAACATGCAAGCTAGCAAAATTTTACATCATTTTACAACATGCAAGCTAGCAAAATTTTACATCATTTTACAACATGCAAGCTAGCAAAATTTTACATCATTTTACAACATGCAAGCTAGCAAAATTTTACATCATTTTACAACATGCAAGCTAGCAAAATTTTACATCATTTTACAACATGCAAGCTAGCAAAATTTTACATCATTTTACAACATGCAAGCTAGCAAAATTTTACATCATTTTACAACATGCAAGCTAGCAAAATTTTACATCATTTTACAACATGCAAGCTAGCAAAATTTTACATCATTTTACAACATGCAAGCTAGCAAAATTTTACATCATTTTACAACATGCAAGCTAGCAAAATTTTACATCATTTTACAACATGCAAGCTAGCAAAATTTTACATCATTTTACAACATGCAAGCTAGCAAAATTTTACATCATTTTACAACATGCAAGCTAGCAAAATTTTACATCATTTTACAACATGCAAGCTAGCAAAATTTTACATCATTTTACAACATGCAAGCTAGCAAAATTTTACAGCTAGCAAAATTTTACATCATTTTACAACATGCAAGCTAGCAAAATTTTACATCATTTTACAACATGCAAGCTAGCAATAATTTTGAGTTTTGCAAGTTTGTTTTGTAAATTTTTCTAGATGTGCAAGTTAGCATATTTAGCTTTTTGAGATATGCAAGATAGCACTTTTGCTTCTCTTGAGATTGCAAGGTAGTAATTCTTGGTGATGTTTAAGATAACAAGTTCTTTCTTCTCTTTTGAGAAGTGCAAGCTAGCAAAATTTTTACATATGAAAGTTGGCAAAATTTTGCATCTTTTGAGATGAGCAAGTTTTTGCTTCTCTTTAAGATGTGTAAACTAGCAACTTTTCTCCCCCTTTGTCATTGTCAAAAAAAAGGAAAGAACAATACAAAAGTACAATTCATTTCTTTTTACTTCAATCTTCAAATCATGACAAGGATAAATAATAAAGATGAACAATCAAATCATGAATGTCAAAAGACCATTGTATCATTTTTGATAAATTTCTTCTTTTGTAAATAGAAAATATGATAGGAAAAGAAAACTCAAGTTATAATTCTAAGAATTCATAAGAAAAATCATGTTTCATTCGACAAAAAGATTGTCGATTCATTTATTTGAATAAATATTTTTAAATCATCACTTTAGCTCATCATGCATAATTTTGAAATGTAAAATCATCAAACATGATACAATCATTTATTTTCAAAACATTCATCATTATTTTCAACTCATTCAATTTGTCAAATCAACAAAATCCCTTTCAAGAAATTCAAAATGAAATGAAGAGATTTATCGATCTCTTGAAATGCTAGTGATTTCCTTTCTCCCCTTTGTCATTGTAAATAAGAAAGAAGAAGAGGGGAATAGTATAAAGGTATAAATATTCAAGTTATCATATAGAAGATATCAAGTAAAACTTGATGATAAGATATACTTCATGAATACAAAAAATTTTACATAATAAAACTCAAGTCATAAACATCGATAAATAATTCGATTGGATATATCATCTTATTATTAAAACAAATCATCCAAAATCATCATGTAAAATAATCAAAATCTTTTTCATAGTTCATGAGATTCATACAAATATATTTATTATGATAATTTTCTTCTTTAGATGATAAAATCATATGAGAACAAAATGATTCATATAAAATACATCTCATGTCATAAACATGAATAAATTAAGTGTTTGGTTAAATATGAAAACAAATTGTCAAATCCAAAATGATCATCAAAATCACTTTTTGAATAATTTAATGAAAGCAACATAGATAGATTAAAAATAGCTCAAGTTCTACAAGTCTTCCATACAAAGGCCATGCTTCATTATTTATAATCGAAAAGCAATACGGAAATCATAGAAATCATCAAGCTTAATAAACCCCAAAAAAAAAATCATCATTACTTCATTATGCATCATTAATTATCAAGCATGATTTCTTTAAATATGAAGCATGTTTAATCAAAATTAAAAAGAATACGGAAATCATCAAGACACACATTATTTTTTCTTAAAAACATACATAAGATTTATCATTAGATTTAAGTCTAACATTTTGTTACTTTATCATAATACATGTAATTTTCATGATAATTTTCAAAATAGAAAGAAGCATGATAAAATTTTTATAATTTTTAATTTTTTTATACTAACTAATTTAAAAACAACTCATGAAAAATCATAAAGTAATTTCAAAATAAAGTAAAAGAGTTTTGTTTGAGTTGTTTACCTCATTGTCGAGAGTCATCAAAGCGAAGTTCGCCATTTCGTTTTCATTGGTTTGCTCCTTGTCATCGGATGAGCTTGATTCGTCCCAAAGTACTTCATTCTTCTTGCGTTCATAGTAAGTAGTTACATTCTTTTTAAGTTTATTTTTGTTCTTTAATTCTTATTTTAAGAATTTTTTAAGCTTTAAGAGTTCAAGGTCATCACCATCATCACTTGAGTCATCACTCAAGTGGTATTCTATTGTTCGAAGTACCAAATCCTTCCTGTTCTTTGGAAGGTTGTTCTCTTGTTCATTTTGTGTCATACAATTTATTTCATAGGTCATTAAAGACCAAATAAATTCTTTGAGAGGAAATTTATTTAAATCATTTGTCTCTTGTATTGCAATTACTTTCGAATCCCAAATTTTAGAAAGAGATCGTAAAACTTTATTAAAAAGTTCAATATTCAAAAAACTTTTACCAAGTGCTTTTAAACTATTGATGACATCCATAAAACGGGTGTACATGTCTCCAATAGATTCGCTTGATTTTATATGAAGTAATTCAAAATCATATATCAAAAGATTAACTTTAGAACCTTTAACCCTACTTGTGCCTCCATATGTGGTTTCAAGTGTATGTCAAATGTCAAAAGTCGTTTCACACGTAGAAACCCGATTGAATTCATTTTTGTCTAAGGTGCAAAATAAGGCATTCATAGCCTTTTCATTTAAAGAAAAAGTTTTCTTCTCTAAATCATTACATTCGTTCGTTGGAGTAGAAGATCTTTGAAAGCTGTTTTCAATAATATTTCATAAATTTAAATCCAAGGAAAGCAAGAAAACATCTCATCCGAGTTTTCCAATAAGTGTAGTCCGTCCCATTGAATATGGGAGGATGAATGAGAGAGTGACCCTCTTGAAAGTCGAAAAGAGCCATTTCTCTTGGGTGTTAAACCAAATGAGAAATAATGAGGATCTGATACCAACTACTAGGAATGAGTTGGCACTAAGAGGGGGGGGGGTGAAATAGTGCATCGGTAAAAATATCGATTTTAGAAATCTTTCATTTCGATTAAACCTGTTTCGTAAATATACTTAAAATAAAAGTATATAAAAGAGTATAACAAGTAAGGTAGTTTGCAGTTAAAGTAAATTGCTTAAAAGAATTACAAACCAGATTTTATAGTGGTTTGGTTGTCGTGACCGACATCCACTCCCGATTTCTTTTTCGTCAAGGTCACTAGCATCCACTAACGGTCTTCCTTCAATAGGGTGAAGACCAACTACCTTTTTACACCCCTCTTTTCCATTTCACAGGTTTAGGAGACAATCTTTTACAACCCTCCCCTCTTTTACAAGGTATCCCTCTCACACCTCCCTTATAACTCTCTCTAAGCTTTGGGAGGAGGGAACTCAACTTTCTAAGGTTTACAATTTTAGAATCATAGAGTTTTGCTCAATATTTCTTGTTACTCTATGCAGGAATAGCTAAGGTATTTATAGACCCCAAATGACTTCAAAACATGGAACCAAAATTTAATCCTCGAGATTTCGGGGTACGGGTGGTACCACCCCCTGCACTGGGCGGTACCACCACCTGTAGCCTGACACTGGGTGGTACCATTGCCCAGTCTGGCGGTACCATCGCCTGACATACTCAGAGACCGAGTTTTTTAAGTTTTTCAACTCAAGTGGTTCTACCACCTGTTCTAGCGGTGCCACTGCCTGATCCAACATTTGGGCCACTGAATGGGCCTCCCAATGAGCCCAAATCACTCCCAATTTAGGCCCAATTAGCCCCTAATTGAGTTGGCATTGTTTCACCCTAATACCAACTCAATTAGACCTAAACTAACTTGATCTAGGCATAAACGATTGCAAGCGAGTCTCATATTGTCCGGCATGCCATTGGTTCATTCGGCGCTCATCCGATCCTTTGGCGCATCGTCCTCTCCTTCGATATATTGCCCAATCGGCATGTTGACTCCTACAACTTCCAATCTCCTTGGTGCAATGTTCGATCCTTTGGCTCGATGCCCAAATTCACGGCACGAGCCTTTTGCCAACACGTCGACCGATCCTCCGGTGTGACGTCCAATCTTCTGACATGTTTCACTCCAGCCCAATATGATTCTTCCTGCTTCAATCAATTTGTCTTTCCTTGATCAAAGCTAGTCCTACGTCACTCAAAACACAGATTAGGTCACAAACTCATCAATTGATTTCATCATCGAAATCTGAGATTCAATAGTTCTAACTACGATTAAGGCAAGCAATTAGTCTGGTATGTCGATTTTTCTCTTGGTAATCCTTCGGTGAACTTCTCGATGAGTCCTCCGACACGCTTCCGATGAACTCCCGATGAACTCTTGGTTATCTTTTGACGAACTCTCGGCAATCTTCCGACAAACTCTCGGCGATCTTCAAACGAGCTCTCTGTGAGCTCCCGGTACATCGTCTGAATCTTTGACTCTAGCTCATCATCTGCTTTACACCTAATCGCTATCATAGTTAATCCTACACACTTATCTCAACACATATATTAGGTCAAACAATTTATCAATTGATTTCATCATCAAAATATGAGATTCAATAATCTCCCCCTTTTCGATGATGACAACCAATCGGTGAAGGAGTTAACCTTAACTCCCCCTATCTATATGCCATACAAACTTGAATTCAAGTTTTGACCGAAATTAGAAATCACATGCATTGTGCATCACCATAATTTCAAGTCATCAAGATATTAAATGCACAATCACTTCATGCATAATAAAATGTTTCGGCATAGTCTTTTATCACTACTTGCATGAAATATCATCATTATTGCATTGTAGCATTCAAAAGTTCACAATATTAAGAATATGACATTACATTATTTATATGGTAAAGAGATCACAACATCATAGAAATTTTCAGCATTGAAGAGATCACAGTATCACAGAAATTTTTAGCATTAAAGTAAACACAAAATTTCAACATCAAAGTAAGTAATATTTTAAGATTACAACATCAAAGTAAACAACATAAAATTAGAGCATCAAAGTAAGCACAATAAAAGAGAGGGATTTCATCCACTTCTCCCCCTTTGTCATTAGGAAAAAGACACACAAAACTTATTCAGGTGGTAGCAAGTCAAAATGTATAAACAAGGTATTAAGCAGTTGATGAATCTGTTGCAACTCAGTTAAAATTTAATCTTGACGTCGTTCAAATCAATCTTAACATTATTCAAATCGATCCATTCGAGTCCCTATATTGTTGATAGATGAGGGGGGTGCTTGCTCTACTGAAGGTGTTGCCTCAAAAGGACTAGTAGGAGGAGATTGATTATCCCTACAAATTGGTGTTTCAGATTTTGGTTCAGGTGGGAGGGGATCAGTCCTTCTAGATAGTCTAGTTCATATCCCATTTTTGAATATACACCTTAATCTTTGAAGTAGGTTTTTATTTATAACATTAAATCTATTTAGTTTCATAACTTCTTTGGATTAGTCTTGTGATCAGGACATCATATGGAAGTATCATATCATATTTTGATAGTTTAATTATATTTTATTATATTAGGTAGACAAAATAATTTTCATGTCCTTTCACAATCCAATATATCGTTCCTACTTCCATTTGGTTAACTTAATCATGATAATATTGTTTTGGAATTATAATGCTTATCAAGATGTGATGAAGTAGTTTGGTGTTGAAAGATAATAAATGTTCATAGCTTTTTGGAAGAATAGACAAGTTAGGATTACTGGTTTCTAAGGCTTCAGAATAAGGGGTCCCAACTAATTCTTCATCCCATTGGCCTCTAAAATAACATCTTTTTTTTCTGTAATTCCTATTAGATTGCAAATTACGTCATCCGTAATGGGTATATGATGTTCTAAGAGAAATGTGAAAACCCTATTGTTTTCATCAACATAAAAATTATTATAAAATAATTTAATAAGTCTAGGATAAATAGGTTCCATATTTGAAGAATTGGTAGGATATCTAGGTTAGCAAACTATTGAATATGTTTCAAATCACTTAATTCCTCTAAATCAACATATTTACCCTTATGAACATTTCTAGATTTTATGCTTGGAAATTTAAGAGCATGTTGATGAGAATCGAAAAGTAGGGAGTCAGAGTTTCTAAATCAACATAATCTCTCTTCCCTTTGTCCCTTGAGGATATTCTAGAAGTCATGGAGACTACAATTATGAAGATAAATAAGAGGCAAAAATAACTTATGCAAAGGGGGAATCAATTTGGTTTAGGGATTACCTTAGTAGTTTATCCTTCTTGTAATCACCAAGATGGTGTTTGAGATTAATCCTTGATTTAGTAGAAAATGGGGATTTTTTTAAGTTGCTAGAGGGAGAGCAAGAGGATCAAGAGGTTTGCGGCTCTTTGGAAAAGTATAGAATGGGTTGGGGTCAGTTCTACCGTTGGCCCTAGCTTGTTCTATATATAGGGCAGGTTGCGGGCAGTGGCACTGCCAGCTGGGAAGTGCTACTGTCTACAACCCGTGACTAGCTAGGCGGTGCTATCACCAACTAGGCGGTGCCATCGCCTACAAGCAATGAGCACTGCTTGTGTTGAGGTGTAGTGCTGACATTGTTCCTTCTTGCAAGATTATGAGGTGCATACACTCATTTATACAAACATCATGAAATATATTCTTGACAGAGGAGAAAATTCACACCATAAGTTCATGATTCATATAAAATTCGTATCGTAAGTTCATGCATCATACAAAATTCATACGCAAACATCGTATAGAATTCGTTCGCATATCACAAGTTCATGATTCAATTGAATGATCTTGTAAAATATAATTCGATAAGAAAATCTAGAGAAAAATATAAGGAGGAACGAATATATCCGAGAAATTTAGCATATATAATTCTCTACTTATAAAATCAAATTATTCCTCGATCAAAGGTTTTGTAAAAATATCAGCCAATTGATGTTTCGTGTCAACAAATTCTAAGATTACGTCATGATTATTAACATGATCTTATATAAAGTGATGCCTAATGTTAATATGTTTAGTTCTAGAGTGCTGAATAGGATTTTTTGTTAACCATATTACACTTGTGTTATCACACTTTATAGGTGTATGCTTCATGTGAATTTCATAATCCTCTAAAGTGTTTTTCATCCATATAACTTGCGCATAGCATGCACCTGCTGCAATATACTTAGCTTCGGTTGTGGATAATGCAACTGAGTTTTATTTCATGGAAGACCAAGAGACAAGTGCGTGTCCTAAAAACTAACATGTTCCGGATGTGCTTTTTCTATCTATTTGGCAGCCAACAAAATCAGCATCGGCATAACCAAGCAATTTAAAATTTTTAAATTTTGGATACCATAATCCCAATTTAGGAGTTCCTTTTAGATATCTAAAAATCCTTTTAACCGCTTTTAAATGAGATTGCTTATGGTTAGATTGAAAACTAGCATAAAGTCCTATGCTAAACATGATGTCTTGTCTAGTTGCGGTGAGGTATAGTAAATTACCTATCATACCCCTATAAGCTTTTTGATCAAAGCTTTCTCTACCTTTGTCAATGTCTAACTTAGTGGAGGTACTCATAGGAGTATTGATAGCCTTTGAACTATCCATATTAAATCATTTTAGCAAGTCTAATGCATATTTTGTTTGACTTATAAAAATGCCATCATTAAGTTGTTTGATTTACAAGCGTAAAAAGAAAGTTAATTTACCCATTAAACTTATTTCAAACTCTTGGTTCATACTTTTGGCAAATGATTCACATAAAGATTCATTCGTGGAACCAAAAATAATATTATCAATATAAATTTGAACAATAAAAAAATTATTTTTAAAATTTTTAATAAATAATGTAGTATCAACCTTGTCTTCAGAGAAATTATTTTGGACAAGAAATGAGCTAAGTATCTCATACCAAGCCCTCGGGGCTTGTTTCAATCCACAAAGAGCTTTAGTCAATTTAGACACATGATTAGGGAAATCATCATTCTCAAATCTGGGAGGTTGTTTAACATAAACTTCTTCAGAAATAGAGCCATTAAGAAAAACACTTTTAACATTCATTTGAAATAACTTAAAATTATTACTACTAGCATAGGCAACGAACATCCTTATGGCTTCTAATCATGCCACAATAACGAAGGTTTCTTCATAATCGATACATTCTCCTTGGTTGAAACATTTGGCTACTAATATAGCTTTGTTTCTAACCACGATACCAATTTCATCTTGCTTGTTTCTAAAGACCCATTTAGTACCAATAACTAAATGGTTATTTACCCTTGGAACAAGCTTCCATACATCATTTCTCTCAATTTGGTCCAATTCTTATTATATTGTGATAACCCATGAATCATCTTTCAAGGCCTCGTCAATGCATTTATGTTCAATTTGGGAGAGAAAAGTGGCGTTGGCATAAAAATTCTTAAGAGAAGAACGAGTTTGAATCCCTTTTGATGTGTCTCCTATGATTAGCTCCTCGGGATTAGTATCTACATACTTCCATTTTTTAGGTAAGGATTTTTCGGAAGAAGATATATCCAAATTACTAGATGGAGAAAGAGTTTCATTTAAATTCAAAGCATCAAAATTAACATCATCATCAAAATCATTTTTCTTAAGATCAGAAACTTCATTAAATACAACATGAATAGACTCTTCTATAACCAAGATTCTTTTGTTAAAGATACGAAATGATTTAGAAATAGAAGAATAGCCAAGAAAAATGCCTTCATCGGATTTTGTATCAAACTTTCCTCAAGCATCTTTTTCATTCAATATAAAACATTTACAACTAAAAACTTTAAAAATATGAAATGTTAGGTTTTTTGTTGTTTCATAACTCATAAGGGGTTTTGGAAAGTAATGGTCCTACTAGAACCCTATTCATGATATAGCATACCGTATGTATGGCTTCGGCCCAAAAATATTTGGGTAGGTTATATTCATTTAAAATGGTTCTTGTCATTTCTTACAAGTTTCTATTTTTTCTTTCTACTACTCCATTTTGTTGAGGATTTTTTGGAGTAGAGAAATTATGGTTGTATCCATTAGATTCATAAAATCTTAGAAATTATAGTTTTAAAATTTACTACAATGATTACTTCGAATTGATGAAATCATAAAATCCTTTTCATTTTGAATAAGGTTACAAAACTTAGAAAAATACCTAAATGAATCACTTTTGTGTGCCAAGAAGTAAGTCCAAGTATATCTACTATAATCATCCATGATGACAAAGGCATATTTGCTACCTCATAGGCTTGATGTAGCAATTGGTCTAAACAAGTCCGGATTAATTGCAATGGTTTAGAGGTGCTTATTTTATTCTTTGCTTTGAAACTATCTTTTATTTGTTTTCCTAGTTGACATGCATCATACACATTGTCTTTAACAAACTTAATGTGAAGAATTCCTCTTACAAGTTCTTTAGAGGAGATTTGAGAGATTAGTTTCATGCTAGCATGACCTAATCTCCTATGCCATAGTCAAGCATCATCATTCAAAACCGAAAAATAAATTTTATTACAAAGATCATCAATGTCGATAGTGTATACATATTTTATTTTAGGACAATCATAGATGTGTTTTTGTGTAGTTTTTCATTAATGCAAGTATTGGATTCAAATCTAATGATGTATCCTTTATCACACAATTGACTAATGCTCAAAAGGTTATGCTTTAAGCCATCAACCAGTAACACATCTTCAATAAAAAAGTTAGATTTGTTACCTATGGTTCCTTTACCAATAATTTTACCCTTGTTGTTGTCTCCAAAGGTGATATATCATTCGTCTAGGCTAGTGAGTTTAAAGAATTGGATGGATCTCTAGTCATATAACTTGACCATCCACTATCAAGGTACCATCTCTTGCTTCTAGCTTATAATGATAAACATTTCTACAAAAAAAATATGATTTTTAGGTACCTATTTGATCTTGGGTGCCTCAAAAATCGATCTACATAACTTATCATGTTGCAGTGGGTCATTTCAGGTTTCTTTAGGAACCCAAATTAATTTATGTGGACTATATCTCTTAAATGGACATTTGTACGTAACATGTCCAAATTTGCAACAAAAGTTACGTTTGTTACGAGGTGAAACATGTAAGGTAGGGCCTTTAACAAAGGTGTTTGGATTTTGGTGAGAGCTACTCACGAATCCAATTCCGCCATTTCTATGAACTTGACCCTTATTGGCAAAGATCATGTTCAAGGACTTGCTACTAACTTCAAACTTTTCTAAAGTTTTTTTGAGTAGCATGTTTTCCTTTCTAAGTATTTCTAATTCATCACATTTTATACAAAGGGCTAAACTATCATCATGCTCAATTTTTACTCTATCAAAAACACTAACAAGAGAAGCATGCTCCTTTTTTAACAATTTATATTTTTTACTAACTAATTTATATTCATTGAATAAATCATAAAAAGCACTTAGTAATTTATCAAAAGATAAATTTGCATCTAATGAATTGCTTACCTCATCTCCAATAGCCATTAGCGTATAGTGAGCAACTTGCTCAGTGTTGGTTTGCTCCTCTTCTTCGGATGCACTTGAGTCATCCCACGTTACTTTGAGAGTCTTTTTCTTCTTTGGTTGTTTCTTCTTTGCTTGGGAATATTCACTTTTGAAATATCCTGGCTTCTTGCATTCGTAGTATATGACTTGTTCTTTCTTGGGTTCAAATTTATTTTTAGTATTTTTTCTAAATTTATTCTTTTTTATGAATTTTGTGAACTTTCTTATTAAGAGTGCTAAGTCATTATCATAGTCCTCATCACTTGAATTTTCTTTCAAGTGGTCTTCTTGAGTTTTTAGTGCCATATCCTTCCTATTCTTTGGAAGATTGTTCTCAAGCTCTCCATGAGTATTACAAGTCATCTCATAGGTCATTAGTGACCCAATTAGTTCTTCGAGAGGGAAGTTATTTAAATCCTTAACCTCTTGAATGATCGTTACTTTAAGGTCCCAACTCTTTGGAAGGGATCTTAAGATTTTATTAACAAGTTCAAAATTAGAGAAACTTTTACTAAGTTCTTTTAGACTGTTGACGACATCCGTAAATCGGGTGTACATGTCTCTAATGGTCTCACTCGGTTTCATCCGAAACAACTCATAAGTATGGACTAAAAGATTAATTTTTGACTCTTTTACTCTACTAGTGCCCTCGTGAGTAATTTCAAGTATGTGCCAAATATCAAAAGTCGTTTCACAAATAGACACTCGATTGAACTCGTTTTTATCTAAAGCACAAAACAAGGCATTCATAGCCTTGACATTTAAAGTGAAAGTATTCTTCTCCAACTCATTCAAATCATTCATTAGAAGAGAAGACTTTTGAAAACCATTTTTGATAATGTTCCATATCTTAAAATCCATAGAAATTAGAAAAATCCTCATTCTAGTCTTCCAATATGTGTAATTCATTCCATTGAATATGGGCGGATGTGTAATTGAGCGACTCTCTTGGTTGTTGGTAAATGTCATCTCTCTTGGGTTTTATACCAAATGAGAGTGATCGAGTTCTAATACCAATTGTTAGGATCAAGAGTGACACTAAGAGGGGGGGGGGTGAATTTGTGTAGTGAAAAAAAATTGTTGATTACGAAAAATATTTGTTTCGATTTAGTCCGTTTCAAAAAGATATTGAACTTGAAAGCTTTCGTAAAAGTGTAAAGAGAAGGTTAGGGAAGTTTACAATAATGTAAATTATACAAATAGAAAAACAAACTAGAATTTAGAGTGGTTCGGTCATTGTGACCTACATCCACTTCCGATTCCTCCTCTGTCGAGGTCACCGGCATCCACTAATAGCCTTCCT
The DNA here is from genome assembly GCA_004837865.1 of Musa balbisiana. NCBI lineage: Eukaryota > Viridiplantae > Streptophyta > Magnoliopsida > Zingiberales > Musaceae > Musa > Musa balbisiana. The sequence goes on from CM017197.1 coordinate 19,916,771, forward strand.
TCAATAGGTGAAGACCAACCACTTTTTACAACTCTTTCTCCTTTTATTAGGTTTAGGAGATACAAGCCTCACTGCTCTTTCTTGAATAGTTACAAAGCTAAGAGATAGAGGAGGATGACTCTTCTCACTTTTACAACACTTTTATCACCCTAAACACTTAGAATTTTTCACACTTTCGATTGTACTTTGTTACACTTTCATGCAAAAAAGGATGAGGTATTTATAGGCCCCATGGCTTTTGAATTAGAGTAAAAAAGTGTCACTTCCCCAGATTTTAGGGTACTAGTGGTACCACCGTCATTATTGAGTGGTACTACCACCTGTAGACTGACATTGGGCGGTATCACCGCTTAGTCTGAGCAGTACAACCGCCTGACAGAGCTCAGAGACTAAGCTTTGGTGGTACCACCACTTGACAACATTAACTATCAGCGGTACCACCGCCCAAAACATTTGGGAGACCGAGTCCCAAGTAGTGCCACCGTCGGCCATGATTTTTGGTGTTGAATGGGCTATTCAATTCGGCCCAATTCAACCTTGTTAAGGGCTCGGTTCGCCCCCGACTGAGTTAGTGGGATAACCTCTAAATCTTAACTTAATTAATATTCTAACTACAATTAAGGCAAGCAATTAGTCCGGTATGATTTTTCTCTCGGCGATCCACTGATAAACTTCTCAACAAGTCTTCCTACGAGCTTCCGACAAACTCTCGATGAACTCTTGGCAATCTTTCGATGAACTCTCAGTAATCCTCCGATAAACTCTCGGCAGTCTTTTGATGAACTCTCGATGATCTTCAGACGAGCTCTCGGCGAGCTCCCGGTACATCGTCCGAATCTTGGACTCTAGCCCATCATCTGCTTTACGCCTTACCGCTATCGTAGTTAATCTTGCACACTTATTTCAATACATAGATTAGGTCAAATAATTTATCAATTGATTTTATCATCAAAATCCGAGATTCAATAATCTCCCCTTTTTTATGATGACAACCAATTGGTGAAAGAGTTAACCTTAACTCCCCCTATCTATATGCCATACAAACTTGAATTCACAACCTTGAATTCAAGTTTTGATCGAAATTAGAAATCACATGCATTGTGCATTACCATAATTTTAAGTCATCAAGATATTAAATGCACAATCACTTCATGCATGATAAAATGTTTCAGCATAGCCTTTTATCACTACTTGCATGAAATATCATCATTATTACATTGTAGCATTCAAAACTTCACAATATTAAGAATCCGATATTGCATTATTTGTATGGTAAAGAGATTACAACATTATAAAAATTTTCAACATTGAAAAGATCACAACGTCATAGAAATTTTCAGCATTAAAGTAAGCATAGAATTTCAAAATCAAAGTAAGCAACATTTTAAGAATACAACATCAAAGTAAATAACATAAGATTACAACATCAACAATAAAAAAGAGGGATTTCATCCACTTCTCTCCCTTTGTCATCAGCAAAAAGACATACACAGCTTATTCAGGTAGTGGCAAATCAAAATGTCTAAACAAGGTATTAAGCTGTTGATGAATCTACTTCTACTCAGTTAAAATTTAATCTTGACATTGTTTAAATCGATCTTGACGTTATTCAAATTGATCCATTTGAGTCCCTATGTCATATAGATGAGGGGGGTGCTTGCTCTACTAGAGGTATTGCCTCAAACAGACTAGTAGGAGAAGATTGATTACCCCTAAATATTGGTGTTTCAGGTTCTAGTTCTGGTGAGAGGGGATCAGTCCTGCTAGGTAGTTTAGGCCATATCCCATTTATGAATATACACCTTAATCTTTGAAGTAGGTTTCTATTTATAACATTAAATCTATCTAGTTTCATAACTTCTTCATTAGGTGAGATAACTATGTAACAAGCATGAATTAGTCTTGTGATCAGGCCACCATATGGAAGTATCATATCCTTTTTCGATAGTTCAATTATATTTTGTTATATTAGGTAGCCAAAATAATTTTAATGTTCTTTCATAATCCAATACATCATTCCTATTTTCATTTGGTTAACTTCATCATGATGATATTGTTTTGGAATTATAATACTTATCAAGATGTGATGAAGTAGTTTGGTGTTGAAAGATAATAAATGTTCATAGCTTTTTGGAAGAATAGATAAGTTAGCATTACCGAAGATGATTCCTAAGGCTTCAGAATAAGTGGTCCCAATTAATTCTTTATCCCACTGGCCTTTAAAAGAACAACTTGTTTCTTTTTCCATAATTCCTATTAGATTGTAAATTACGCCATCCGTAATGGGTATATGATGTCCTAAGAGAAACGTGGAGACCCTATTATTTTCATCAACATGAAAATTATCATAAAATAATTTAATAAGTCTAGGATAGATAGGTTCACATACTTGAAGGATTGGTAGGATATCTAAGTTAGCAAACTATTTAATAGGTTCCAAATCACTTAATTCCTCTAAATCAACATATTTACCCTTATAAACATTTCTAGATCCTATGGTTGGAAATTTAAGGGCATGTTGATGAGAATCGAAAAGTAGGGAGTTGTAGTTTTCATCTAATCTCCTCTTCCCTTTGTCCCTTGAGGATCTTCTAGAAGTCATAGAGACTAGAATTATGAAGACAAATAAGTGGCACAAATAAGTAATGCAAAGGGGGAATCAATTTAGTTTAGAAATTACCATGGTAGTTTTTCCTTCTTGTGATCACCAAGATGGTGTTTGAGATTGATCCATGATTTAGTAGAAAATGGGGATTCTTTTGAGTTGCTATAGGAAGAGCAAGAGGTTCAAGAGGTTTGGGGCTCTTTGGAAAAGTGTAGAATGGGTTGGGGTCAGTTCTACCGTCAACCATAGCTTGTTCCATATATTGGGCAGGTTATGGGCGGTGCTACCGCCTACAACCCGTGACTAGTTGGGCGGTGCCACCGCCTACAAGTAGTGAGCATTGCTTGCATTGAGGTGAAGTGCTAACATTGTTCCTTCTTGCAACATTATGAGGTGCACACACGCATTTATACAAACATCATAAAATCTATTCTTGTAGGAGGAGAAAATTTGCACCATAAGTTCATGATTCATATAAAATTCGTACCGTAAGTTCATGCATTATACAAAATTCGTACGCAAACATTATATAGAATTCGTTTGCATATCACAAGTTCATGATTCAATTGAATGTTCTTGTAAAATATAATTCGATAAGAAAATCCAAAGAAAAATTTAAGGAGGAACTAATGTATCCGAGAAATTTAGCATACCTAATTCTCTTCTTATAAAATCAAATTGTTCCTTAATCAAAGGTTTTGTAAAAATATCAGCCAATTGATGTTTCGTGTCAATAAATTCTAAGATTACATCATGATTATTAATATGATCTCATATAAACTGATGCCTAATGTCAATATGTTTAGTTCTAGAGTGTTGAATATCATTTTTCATTAAACATATTGCACTTGTGTTATCACACTTTATAGGTGTATGCTTCAGGTGAATTCCATAATCCTCTAAAGTGTTTTTCATCCATATAACTTACGCATAGCATGCTAGGATCAAGAGCACTAAGAGGGGGGGGGGGGGGGTGAATTAGTGTAGCGGAAAACTTTCGTCGGTTAAAAAAACTTTCGTACGAAAACCATTTCGAAAAGATCTTTAAAGTTAAGAGTAAGCGGAAGTGTAGTTGATGTAAATCAATGAAGTCAGTTTGCAATTAAGATAAAGAGCAAAATGTAAATGTAAACCGAGATTTAGAGTGGTTCGGTCAATCTTGACCTCCTTCCACTTTTGGCTTTCTCCTCCGATGAGGTCACCGACGTCCACTATAGGCCTTCCTTCAATAGGCGAAGGCCAATCACCCTTTTACAGCTTTTCTCCTTCTGACAGGCTTAGGAGACAACCCTTACAAGTTTTCACTCATCTCTTGAATGATCAACACTTAGAAAGAAAAGAGGGAGAAGAACTCTAGCCTTTTACAACACTTTTAAGCTCTCAAATACTCAAAATAAAAGTAAGCTTTCGATTGCATTTCATGCAGGAAAGGGTGGGGTTTATATAGGCTCCAATCAGTTTGAAATTGGAGCTCAAAATTATCCATTATCTGATTTCCGGGGTCCTAGTGGTACCATCGCCATAACTGGGTGGTACTACTGCCTATCATCTGTCACTGAGCGGTACTACCGCTCAATCTGGGTAGTACCACTGCTTGGTAGAGCTCGGAGCTCGGAGACCGAGCTCTAGCAGTACCACTGCCTAACAAGGGCGGTATCACCACTAGCAGCAATAACTGCCAGCGGTACCACCGCTGGCAGCAATAACTGCCAATGGTACCACCGCCCAGAATTCTTGGGAGATTGAGTCTCCTGGGCGGTGCCACCGTCGGCCCTGGCAGTGCCACCACCGGCGAGGAATTCTAGGTCCGAATGGGCTATTCCATTCGGCCCAATTTGTGTCTATTAAGGGCCTAGTTGGCCCCGGATTAAGTTAATGGGATCATCTCCCAATTCTAACTTAATCTACATGCTAACTATGATAATTAAGACATCAATACTGCAAATCATGTTCCGGTGCATCAATCGCTTCTTCCGGCGAGCTTCCGACGAACTCCTGGCGAACATTCGACGAACCCTCGGCGATGCTACGATGGACTCCTGGCAAACTCCTAGACTTTACGACAATCCTCTAGGCGAGTTTCGACGAGCTTCTTTGGCAAGCTTTCCTGCAGAACTTCCGACGACCGTTTGGACTTCCGATGAACTCTCAAACCCCCAACGTGGTCTTGGTCTTGACTCCAGCTTAACACATGTTGCATGTCTTATTGCCATCGTAGTTAATCCTGCACACTTATCTCAACATATAGATTAGATAAATAGATGACAATTGACTTCATCATCAAAATTCGAGATTCAACAATCTCCTCCTTTTTGATGAAGTTAACCTTTACTCCCCCTATCTATATGCCATACTTGAGATAAGTCATTTTTGAATTCAAAGCCTTTCAATTCAAGAGACATATTGATAAGTTAAGTTCATTTAAATATATCAATACCCCCATTATGAATCATGATGTATCTTTCTGAAAATGATGTCAAGGCAAGACATCCATTTTCAAGTCTTATATTTCAAATGTGAAGGATAGCAATCATAGAAATTCATCATATGGTAAGATATCAATTTGTAAAATTACAAATTGAGCTCTAGATATCTTAACATAATGTAAATATGGCAATTATAGCAATTCATCATATGATACGATATCAATTTGTAAAATTACAAATTGAGCTCTAGATATCTTAACATAATACAAATATGGCAATCATAACAATTCATCATATGGTAAGATATCAATTTATAAAATTGTAATGTAAGCTCTAGATATCTTACCATTAATGCAAATATTTCAACTATATAGCAATTCATTCTATCATCAATTTACCACATATTTCTCCCCCTTTGTTATCAACCAAAAGGAGAATAATTCAAGCATATTTCAAGCATAGTAATAAGTGTGGTAAAGATTCATATCATTTTTCGACAATAAGTGGTAAGATACCATTCATACAAATTATTTTTCAAGCAATCATGACATGGTATCATTCAAACGTTCATTAAGAAGATAGCTTTCATTACGTCTTCCTTTGTCATTAACGTTTTGCATGAAGGAGGAAAGCCATTGTGAACTAACTTTGAATAAAGTTAAAAATGATAAGAGATTAAATTAAATCATGCTTCATTTTTCACAAGGATCGAAATATACATATGAAAGTATACCCTTGCAAGTGTTCATCTAAAAAAAAAATCTTCCTTCATCAAGAAGAAATTCATGTGAAAGAATCATTACATTAAATCCATTTCTCGATTAAAAATTCAAAAGATAAATCCATGAGAGATGTAATTATTAATTAATTTCATATGTCAAAAATCATGGAGCATTGATATAAAATAAACTTGATATGACATTGGCTCATGAAAGCTCCATTCAAGAAATACATTAAGCCCGGAAGAGAAATACAAAATCATGCATTCGGACAATGTTTTGTTATAGCTTTCTGATCACAATCATGAAGGTAAAACATGCTTACCATCATGAAAATTTTTGGTATCAAGACATACAATTTCCAACATGTTATTGAAGCATATCATCATGTAAAATTCATAAGATTTTCAGCATTGAGTTTTTCAGTGATTGATCATAGAATTAAGAAAGTCAGAAAATGAAATTTAACAAATTCATGCATTCAGACAAATCAACATTCCTAATTCTCTTCTAATGAAATCAAATTATTCTTCACTTAAAGACTTTGTAAAAATATCAGCTAATTGATGTTTAGTATCAATGAACTCTAAGTTACATCATGATTAGTGACATGATCTCGTATAAAGTGATGTCTAATATCAATATGTTTTGTTCTTGAGTATTGAATGAGATTCTTTGTTAAACATATTGCACTTATTTAATGGGAATATCTTTAAGATGAACTTTATAATCTTCTAAGGTGTTTTTCATCTACACAACTTGTGCACAGTATGCACTAGCTGCAATGTACTCAGCTTTAGTTGTAGATAGTGCAACTAAGTTTTGTTTCTTGGATGACCAAGAAATAAGTGTGTGTCCCAAAAGATTGAACCCCCTTAGATGTCAAAAATCATATGTCAAAAATCATGGAGCATTGATATGTCAAAAATTAATTTCATATGTCAAAAATCATGTAGCATTGACATAAAATAAACTTGATATGACATTGGCTCATTAAAGCTCCATTCAAGAAATACATTAAGCCCGGAAGAGAAATACAAAATCATGCATTATGTTCAATGTTTTGTTATAGCTTTTGATCACAATCATGAAGGTAAAACATGCTTACCATCATGAAAATTTTTGGCATCAAGACATACAATTTCCAACATGTTATTGAAGCATATCATCATGTAAAATTCATAAGATTTTCAGCATTGAGTTTTTCAGTGATTGATCATAGAATTAAGAAAGTCAGAAAATGAAATTTAACAAATTCATGCATTCAGACAAATCAACATTCCTAATTCTCTTCTAATGAAATCAAATTATTCTTCACTTAAAGACTTTGTAAAAATATCAGCTAATTGATGTTTAGTATCAATGAACTCTAAGTTACATCATGATTAGTGACATGATCTCGTATAAAGTGATGTCTAATATCAATATGTTTTGTTCTTGAGTATTGAATGAGATTCTTTGTTAAACATATTGCACTTATTTAATGGGAATATCTTTAAGATGAACTTTATAATCTTCTAAGGTGTTTTTCATCTACACAACTTGTGCACAGTATGCACTAGCTGCAATGTACTCAGCTTTAGTTGTAGATAGTGCAACTAAGTTTTGTTTCTTGCATGACCAAGAAATAAGTGTGTGTCCCAAAAGATTGAACCCCCTTAGATGTCAAAAATCATATGTCAAAAATCATGGAGCATTGATATGTCAAAAATTAATTTCATATGTCAAAAATCATGTAGCATTGACATAAAATAAACTTGATATGACATTGGCTCATTAAAGCTCCATTCAAGAAATACATTAAGCCCGGAAGAGAAATACAAAATCATGCATTCGGACAATGTTTTGTTATAGCTTTTTGATCACAATCATGAAGGTAAAACATGCTTACCATCATGAAAATTTTTGGCATCAAGACATACAATTTCCAACATGTTATTGAAGCATATCATCATGTAAAATTCATAAGATTTTCAGCATTGTGTTTTTAAGTGATTGATCATAGAATTAAGAAAGTCGGAAAACAAAATTTAACAAATTCATGCATTCAGACAAATCAACATTCCTAATTCTCTTCTAATGAAATCAAATTATTCTTCACTTAAAGACTTTGTAAAAATATCAGCTAATTGATGTTTAGTATCAATGAACTCTAGGATTACATCATGATTAGTGACATGATCTCGTATAAAGTGATGTCTAATATCAATATGTTTTGTTCTTGAGTATTGAATGAGATTCTTTGTTAAACATATTGCACTTATTTAATGGGAATATCTTTAAGATGAACTTTATAATCTTCTAAGGTGTTTTTTATCTACACAACTTGTGCACAGCATGCACTAACTGCAATGTACTCAGCTTCAGTTGTAGATAGTGCAACTAAGTTTTGTTTCTTGGATGACCAAGAAATAAGTGTATGTCCCAAAAGATTGAACCCCCTTAGATGTCAAAAATCATATGTCAAAAATTATGGAGCATTGATATGTCAAAAATCATATGTCAAAATTAATTTCATATGTCAAAAATCATGAAGCATTGATATAAAATAAACTTGATTTGACATTGGCTCATGAAAGCTCCATTCAAGAAATACATTAAGCCCGAAAGAGAAATACAAAATCATGCATTCGGACAATGTTTTGTTATAGCTTTTTGATCACAATCATGAAGGTAAAACATGCTTACCATCATGAAAATTTTTGGCATCAAGACATACAATTTCCAACATGTTATTGAAGCATATCATCATATAAAATTCATAAGATTTTCAGCATTGAGTTTTTAAGTGATTGATCATAGAATTAAGAAAGTCGGAAAACAAAATTTAACAAATTTATGCATTCAGACAAATCAACATTCCTAATTCTCTTCTAATGAAATCAAATTATTCTTCACTTAAAGACTTTATAAAAATATCAGCTAATTGATGTTTAGTATCAATGAACTCTAGGATTACATCATGATTAGTGACATGATCTCGTATAAAGTGATGTCTAATATCAATATGTTTTGTTCTTGAGTATTGAATGAGATTCTTTGTTAAACATATTACACTTATTTAATGGGAATATCTTTAAGATGAACTTTATAATCTTCTAAGGTGTTTTTCATCTACACAACTTATGCACAGCATGCACTAGCTGCAATATACTCAGCTTCAGTTGTAGATAGTGCAACTGAGTTTTGTTTCTTGGATGACCAAGAAATAAGTGTGTGTCCCAAAAGATTGAACCCCCTTAGATGTGTCTCCTATGATTAGCTCCTTAAGATGAGCATCTACATACTTCCAATCCTTAGGTAAAGATGTTTCAGAAGTGGATGCATCCAAGTTGCTAGTTGGAGGAGTTTCTTTTAAATTCAAAGAATCGAAATTGACATCATCATCAAAATCATTTTTCTTGATTTCGAAAATCTCATTGAAAACAACATGAATGGATTCTTCTATAATCAAAGTTCTTTTATTGAAGATACGAAATGCTTTAGAAATCAAAGAATAACCAAGAAAAATTCCTTCATCAGATTTAGCATCAAATTTTCCTAAGGTATCTATTTCATTCAAGATAAAACACTTACACCCAAAAACTTTAAAATATGAAATATTGAGTTTTTGTTGTTCCATAACTCATAGGGAGTTTTGGTGAGTAAGGATCTTACTAGAACTCTATTCATAATATAGCATGTAGTATTTACGACTTCGGCCCAAAAATATTTGGGTAGCCTATGTTCATTCAACATGGTTCTTGTCATTTCTTATAAATTTCTATTCTTTTTTTCTACTACTCCATTTTGTTGAGGATTTCTTGGAGTAGAGAAGTTTTGATTGTATCCATTAGATTCACAAAATTCTTGGAAATCACAGTTTGTTGATCACTTCAAATTGATGAAATCATGGAACCTTTTTCATTTTGAACAAGTTTACAAAACTTGGTGAAATATCTAAAGCATTCACTTTTGTGTTTCAAGAAATAAGTCCATGTGTATCTACTATAATCATCTACGATAACAAAAGTATATTTGCTACCTCCTAGACTTGATGTAGAGATTGGTCCGAATAAGTCCATATGGATCAATTGCAAAGGTCTAGAGGTGCTTATTTGATTCTTAGATTTGAAGCTACCCTTTATTTGTTTTCCTAATTGACAAGCATTACACACATTATCTTTGATGAACTTGATATGAGGAATTCCTCTTACAAGTTCTTTGGATGAATTTTGGGTGATTAGTTTCATGCTAGCATGAGCTAATCTCCTATGCCAAAGCCAAGCATCGTCATTCAAAATCGAGAAACACATTTCATTACAAAGATCATTGATGTCAATCATGTATACATTATTTTGTTTTAATGCAATTATAGATGTGTTTTGTGTGGTTTTTCAATGATGCAAGTATTAGGTTCGAATTTGACAAATATTCTTTATCACACAACTGACTAATGCTCAAGAAGTTATGTTTTAAACCATCAACTAACAAAACATCTTCAATAAAGAAGTTGGATTTATTATCTATGGTTCTTTTGCCAATGATTTTACCCTTCTTGTTGTCTTCGAAGGTGATATAGCCTTTGTCTATGCTAGTGAGCTTAGAGAATTGAAATGGATCTTCGGTCATATACCTTAAGCATCCACTATCAAGGTACTATCTCTTGCTCCTAGCTTGTGGTAATATATGTTTCTACAAAAAAAGATGATTTTTAAGTACCTATTTAATCTTGGGTGCCTCAAAAACTGATCTAAATTGTTTGTCATATTGCATGGAATTTATTACGGTTCTTTTAGGAACCCAAACCAATTTATTAGGACTAATCTTCTTGAATGGACAATGATAAGTTCTATGTCCATGTTTGCAACAAGAGTTTGCATTTGTTTTGGTGCGAAATATGCAAAATAGGGCCTTTAATGAAGGTGGTTGGATTTTGGTGAGAGCTTCTCACAAATCCGATTCCACTTCTTTTATAAACGTGACCCTTATTGGTAAGGATTATGTTCAAGGACTTGCTACCAACCTCAAAATTCTTCAAGGTGTCCTTGAGTAGTAAGTTCTACTTTTAGAGTATTTCTAAGTCATGGCATTTTATATATGGAACTAAACTATAATTATGCTCAATTTTTAATTTATCAAATTTACTAACAAGAGTATTATGCTCCTTTTTTAACAATTTATATTTTCTACTAATTATTTTGCATTCATCAAATAAGTCATGAAAAGAATTTAATAATTCATCAAATGATAAATCTGCATCAATTAAATTTGATACCTCCTCTCCGATGGCCATAAGTGCGTAATGAGCAACTTGCTCGGTGTTGGACTCCTTTTATTCGGACTCGCTTGATTCATCCCATGTTGCTTTGAGCGCCTTCTTCTTTGGTGTTCTCTTCTTGGCTTGGAGACATTCATTTTTATAGTGTTTCGGCTTTTTATATTCGTAGCAAATAACTTAGTCATTTTTGGGTTCAAATTTATTTTTAGTGTCATTTTTAAATTTATTTCTTTTAATAAATTTTTTAAATTTCCTTGTTAAAAGTGCCAAGTCATCGTCAAAGTCCTCATCACTTGAGTGTTCTCTCAAGTGGTCTTTTTAAGTTCTAAGTGTCATATCCTTCCTGTTCTTTAGAAGGGTGTCCTCATGATCTTCATGAGCTTTGCAAGTCATTTCGTAGGTCATTAATGACCCGATTAATTCTTCAAGAGGGAAGTTATTTAAATCTTTAGCCTCTTAAATGGCAGTGACTTTAGAGTCCCAACTCTTTAGAAGGGATCTTAGAATTTTATTAACAAGCTTGAAATCCGAAAAACTTTTACCGAGTCTTTTTAGACTATTGACAACATCCATAAAGCAGGTGTACATGTCACCTATGGTCTCGGTTTCATTCGAAAAAATTTATAAGAATATACTAAAAGATTGATTTTTGACTCTTTCACTCTACTCGTGCTTTCATGAGTCACTTCGAGGGTATGCCAAATATCAAATGAAGTTTCACAAATCGAAACACGATTGAACTCGTTTTTATCAAGTGTACAAAATAAGGCATTCATAGCCTTTGCATTTAGAGCGAAAATCTTCTTCTCCAATTTATTCCAATCGATCATTGGAAGAGAAGACTTTGAAAATCCATTTTCAACAATATTCCAAAGTTCAAAATCCATAGAAATAAGGAAGATCCTCATTCGGGTCTTCCAATAGGTGTAATCCGTCCCATTAAACATGGGCGGACGTGTAATAGAGTGACCCTCTTGGTTTTCGACATATGCCATCTCTCTTGGGTTTTAATTCAATTGAGAGTGAACTCGCTTTGATACCAATTGTTAGGATCAAGAGCACTAAGAGGGGGGGGGGGGACGAATTAGTGCAGCGAAAAACTTTCGTTAGTTAAAAAAACGTTCATACGAAAATCATTTAGAAAAGATCTTTAAAGTTAAGAGTAAGCAGAAGTGTAGTTGATGTAAATCAATGAAGGCAGATTGTAGTTAAGATAAAGAGCAGAATATAAATGCAAACTGAGATTTAGAGTGGTTTGGTTAATCTTGACCTACATCTACTTTTGGCTTCCTCCTCCAACGAGGTCACCAACATCCACTAGAGGCATTCCTTTAATAGGCGAAGGCCAACCACTCTTTTACAGCTTTTATCCTTTTAATGGGCTTAGGAGACAACCTTTACAAGTTTTCACTCCTCTCTTAAATGATTAACACTTAGAAAGAAAAGAGGGAGAAGAACTCTAGCATTTTACAACACTTTTAAGCTCTCAAATACTCAAAATAAAAGCAAGCTTTCGGTTACATTTCATGCAGAAAAGGATGGGGTTTATATAGGCCCTAATCAATTTGAAATTGGAGCTCAAAAGTGTTCATTCCCGGTTTCCAGGGTCCTAGCGGTACCACCGCCATAATTGGGTGGTACTACCGCTTATCATCTGACACTGAGCGATACTATTGCTTAGTCTGGGTGGTACCACTGCTGGCAACAATAACTACTAGTGGTACCATCGCCTAGTCTGGGCGGTGCCGCTGCCCAGAATTCCTAGGAGACCGAGTCTCTTGGGTGGTGCCACTGCCGGCCAAGAATTCTGGGTTCGAATGGGCTGTTCCATTTGGCCCAATTTGGGTCTGTTAAGGGCCCAGTTGGCCCCAGATTAAGTTAATGGGATCACCTCCCAATCCTAACTTAATCTACATGCTAATTATGATAATTAAGACATCAATACTGCAAATCGTGTTCCCGTGCGTCAATCGCTTCTTCCGGCGAGCTTCTAGCAAACATCCAACGAACCCTCGGCGATGCTCCAGTGGACTCCTAGCAAACTCCTGGACTTCGCGACGATCCTCTTGGCGAGTTCTGACGAGCTTCTTTGGCAAGCTCTCGGACTTCTTGGATTGTTCTTGCAGAACTTCCGACGAACTCTCGAACTCCCAACGTGATCTTGGTCTTGACTTCGGCTCAACACCTGCTGCATGTCTTACTACCATCGTAGTTAATCCTGTACACTTATCTCAACATATAGATTATATAAACAAATGACAATTGATTTTATCATCAAAATCCGAGATTCAACACAGCATGCACCTGCTGCACTATACTCAGCTTCGGTTGTGGATAATGCAACTGAGTTTTGTTTCTTGGAAGACTAAGAGACAAGTGCATGTTCTAAAAATTGACATGTTTTGGATGTGCTTTTTCTATCTAATTGGTAGCTAGCAAAATCAGCATCGGCATAACCAAACAATTCAAAATTTTTAGATTTTTGATACCATAATCCGAGTTCCTTTTAGGTATCTGAAAATCCTTTTAACAGCTTTTAAATGAGATTGCTTGGGTTTCTTTGAAGTAGGTTTCTATTTATGACATTAAATCTATCTAGTTTCATGACTTCTTCATTAGGTAAGATAACTATGTCATAAGCATGGATTAGTCTTGTGATCAGGGCACCATATGGAAGTATCATATCCTTTTTCGATAGTTCAATTATATTTTGTTGTATTAGGTAGCGAAAACAATTTTCATGTTCTTTCATAATCCAATACATCGTTCCTACTTCCATTTGGTTAACTTCATCATGATGATATTGTTTTGGAATTATAATGCTTATCAAGATGTGATGAAGTAGTTTGGTGTTAAAAGGTAATAAATGTTCATAGCTTTTTGGAAGAATAGACAAGTTAGGATTACCGAAGATGGTTCCTAAGGCTTCAGAATAAGCAGTCCCAATTAATTTTTCATTCCATTGGCCTTTAAAATAACAACCTGTTTCTTTTTTTGTAATTCCTATTAGATTGCAAATTACATCATCCGTAATGGGTATATGATATCATAAGAGAAACGTGGAGACCCTATTGTTTTCATCAACATGAAAATTATTATAAAATAATTTAATAAGTCTAGGATAGATAGGTTCACATATTTGAAGGATTGGTAGGATATCTAGGTTTGCAAACCATTGAATAGATTCTAAATCACTTAATTCCTCTAAATCAACATATTCAACCTTATAAACATTTTTAGATTCTATGGTTGAAAATTTAAGGGCATGTTGATGAGAATCGAAAAGTAGGGAGTCATAGTTTTTATCTAATTTCCTCTTCCCTTTGTCCCTTGAGGATCTTCTAGAAGTCATAGATACTACAATTATGAAGATAAATAAGAGGCAAAAATAAGTAATGCAAAGGGGGAATCAATTTGGTTTAGGGGTTATCATGGTAGTTTTTCCTTCTTGTGATCACCAAGATGGTGTTTAAGATTGATCCGTGATTTATTTGAAAATGGGGATTCTTTTGAGTTGCTATAGGGAGAGCAAGAGGATCAAGAGGTTTGGGACTCTTTGGAAAAGTGTAGAATGGGTTGGGGTTAGTTCTATTGTCGACCCTAGCTTGTTCTATATATAGTGCAGGTTGTGGGCAGTGCCACCGCCTACAACCCTTGACTAGCTGGACAGTGCTATCGCTAGTTGGGCAGTGCCACCGCCTACAGGCAGTGAGTATTGCTTGCATTGAGGTGTAGTGTTGACATTGTTCCTTCTTGAACAATATGAGGTGCACACACTCATTTGTACAAACATCATAAAATATATTCTTGTAGGAGGAGAAAATTTGCACCATAAGTTCATGATTCATATAAAATTCATACCGTAAGTTCATGCATGATACAAAATTCATACGCAAACATCGTATAGAATTCGTTCGCATATCACAAGTTCATGATTCAATTGAATAATCTTGTAAAATAGAATTCGATTAGAAAATTCAAAGAAAAATTTAAGGAGGAACTAATGTATCCGAGAAATTTAGCATACCTAGTTCTCTTCTTATAAAATCAAATTGTTCCTTGATCAAAGGTTTTGTAAAAATATCAACCAATTGATGTTTCGTGTCAATAAATTCAAAGATTACATCATGATTATTAACATGATCTTATATAAACTGATACCTAATGTCAATATATTTAGTTCTAGAGTATTGAATATCATTTTTTGTTAAACATATTACACTTATGTTATCACACTTTATAGGTGTATGCTTCAGGTGAATTTCATAATCCTCTAAAGTGATTTTCATTTATATAACTTACGCGCAGCATGCACCTGCTGCACTATACTTAGCTTTGGTTATGGATAATGCAACTGAGTTTTGTTTCTTGGAAGACCAAGAGACAAGTGCGTGTCCTAAAAATTGACATGTTCCGGATGTGCTTTTTCTATCTATTTGGCAGCTAGCAAAATCAGCATCAGCATAACCAAGCAATTCAAAATTTTTAGATTTTGGATATCATAATCCCAGTTTAGTAGTTCCTTTTAGGTATCTGAAAATCCTTTTAACAGCTTTTAAATGAGATTGCTTGGGTTTCTTTGAAGTAGGTTTCTATTTATGATATTAAATCTATCTAGTTTCATAACTTCTTCATTAGGTGGGATAACTATGTCATAAGCATGGATTAGTCTTGTGATCAGGCCACCATATGAAAGTGTCATATCCTTTTTCGATAGTTCAATCATATTTTATTGTATTAGATAGCCAAAACAATTTTCATGTTTTTTCATAATCCAATACATCGTTTCTACTTCCATTTGATTAACTTTATCATGAAGATATTGTTTTGGAATTATAATGCTTATCAAGATGTGATGAAGTAGTTTGGTTTTGAAAGATAATAAATGTTCATAGCTTTTTGGAAGAATAGATAAGTTAAGATTACTGAAGATGGTTCCTAAGGCTTCAGAATAAGTGGTCTCAATTAATTCTTCATCCCATTGGCCTCTAAAATAACAACCTGTTTCTTTTTCCATAATTCCTATTAGATTGCAAATTACGCCATCCGTAATGGGTATATAATGTCCTAAGAGAAATGTGGAGACCCTATTGTTTTCATCAACATGAAAATTATTATAAAATAATTTAATAAGCCTAGGATAGATAGGTTCACATATTTGAAGGATTAGTAAGATATCTAGGTTAGCAAACCATTGAAAATGTTCCAAATTACTTAATTCCTCTAAATCAATATATTTACCCTTATAAACATTTCTAAGACATATTAAATCATTTTAGTAAGTCTAAGACATATTTTGTTTGACTAATAAAAATGTCATCATTAAGTTGTTTGATTTGTAAGCTTAAAAAGAAAGTTAATTCACCCATTAAACTCATTTAAAACTCTTGGTTTATACTTTTGGCAAATGATTCACATAAAGATTCATTCGTGGTACCAAAAACAATATCATCAACATAAATTTGAACAATAAAAAAATTATTTTCAAAATTTTAATAAATAATGTATTATCGACCTTGCTTTTAGAAAAATTATTTTGAATAAAAAATAAGCTAAGTCTCTCATACCTAGCCCTTGGGGCTTGTTTCAATCTATAGAGAGCTTTAGTCAATCTAAATATATGATTAGGGAATTCATCATTTTCAAATTCGGGAGGTTGTTCAACATAAACTTCTTCAGAAATAAAGCCATTAAGAAAACACTTTTAACATCCATTTGAAATAACTTAAAATTATTACTACTAGCATCATGAAGGAGTATTCTTATGGCTTTTAATCGCGCCACAGGAGCGAATATTTCTTCATAATCGATATCTTCTTCTTGGTTGAAACCCTTGGCTACTAATCTAGCCTTGTTTCTAACCACAATACCAATTTCATCTTGCTTGTTTCTAAAGACCCATTTAGTACCAATAACTAAATGATCATTTGGCCTTGGAACAAGCTTCCATACCTCATTTCTCTCAAATTGCTTCAATTCTTCTTGCTTTGTGATAACTCATGAATTAATTTTCAAGGCCTTGTCAATGGATTTAGGTTTAATTTAGGAGAGAAAAGCGACGTTGGCATAAAAATTCTTAAGAGAAGAACAAGTTTGAATCCCTTTTTATATGTCTCCTATGATTAGCTCCTCAGGATAAGCATCTACATACTTTCATTCCTTAGGTAAAGATTTTTCGGAAGAATATGTATCCAAACTACTAGATGGAGAAAGAGTTTCATTTAAATTCAAAGCATCAAAATTAACATCATCATGAAAATCATTTTTCTTAAGATCGAAAACTTCATTAAATACAACATGAATAGACTCTTCTATAACCAAAGTTCTTTTATTAAAGATATGAAATGATTTAAAAATAGAAGAATAGCCAAGAAAAATGCCTTCGTCGGATTTTGCATCAAACTTTCCTAAGACATCTTTTCTATTCAATATAAAATATTTACAACCGAAAACTTTAAAATATAAAATCTTAGGTTTTGGAAAGTAATGGTCTTACTAGAACCCTATTTATGACATAGCATACCGTATTTATGGCTTTGGCCCAAAAATATTTGGGTAGACTATGTTCGTTTAACATGGTTCTTACCATTTCTTGCAAGTTTCTATTTTTTTTCTACTACTCCATTTTGTTGAGGATTTCTTGGAATAGAGAAATTATGGTTGTATCCGTTAGATTCACAAAATCTTGAAAATCATGATTTTGAAATTCACCACCATGATCACATCGAATTGATGAAATTATAAAACCCTTTTCAATTTGAATAAGTTTACAATACTTAGAAAAACACCTAAAGCAATTACTTTTGTGTGCCAAGAAGTAAGTCCAAGTATATCTACTATAATAATCCATGATGACAAAGGCATATTTGCTATCTCCTAGGCTTGATGTAGCAATTGGTTCGAACAAATTTATATGGATCAATTGCAATGGTCTAGAAGTGCTTATTTGGTTCTTTGATTTGAAACTACATTTTATTTGTTTTCCTAGTTGACATACATCACACATATTGTCTTTAACGAACTTAATGTGAGGAATTTCTCTTATAAGTTCTTTAGATGAGATATGAGAGATTAGTTTCATGCTAGCATGACCTAATCTCCTATGTCATAGCCAAGTATTATCATTCAAAATCGAAAAACAAATTTCATTACAAAGATCATCAATGTCGATAGTGTATACATTATTTTGTTTTAGGACAATCATAGATGTATTTTTGTGTGTTTTTTAATAATATAAAAATTAGATTCAAATCTAATGAAATATCCTTTATCACACAATTGACTAATGCTAAAAAGGTTATGCTTTAAGCCACAACCAATAACATATCTTTAATAAAAATGTTGGATTTGTTATATATGATTCTTTTGCCAATGATTTTACCCTTGTTGTTATCTCCGAAGATGAGATCATTTATTTAGGCTAGAGAGCTTAGAGAATTGAGATGGATCTCCGGTCATATGCCTCAAGCATCCACTATTAAGGTACCATCTCTTGCTTTTAGCTTCTGACAATAAATATTTCTACAAAAAAAGATGATTTTTAGGTATCTATTTGATCTTGGGTGCCTCAAAAATCAATCTACACAACTTATCATGTTGCATTGGGTCATTTGAGGTTCCTTTAGGAAACCAAATTAATTTATGTGGACTATATCTATTAATGGATATTTGTACGTAACATGTCCAAATTTGCATCAAAAGTTACATTTGTTTCGAGGTAAAATATGCAAGGTAGGGCCTTAAACAAAGGTGGTTGGATTTTGGTGAGAGCTACTCACGAATCTAATTCCGCCTTTTCTATGAACTTGACCCTTATTGGCAAGAATCATGTTCAAGGACTTGCTACCAACCTCAAACTTTTCTAATGTTTCTTTGAGTAGCAAGTTTTCCTTTCTAAGTGTTTCTAATTCATCACATTTTGTGCAAAGGGCTAAACTATCATCATGCTCAATTTTTAGTCTATCAAAATCACTAACAAGAGAAGTATGCTCCTTTTTTAACAATTTATATTTTTTACTAACTAAGTTACTTCCATCGAATGAATCATGAAAAGCACTTAGTAATTTATCGAAAGATAAATTTGCATATAATGAATTGCTTACCTCATCTCCAATAGCCATTAGCGTATAGTGAGCAACTTGCTCGGTATTGGTTTGCTCTTCTTCATATGCACTTGAGTTGTCTCATGTTGCTTTAAGAGCCTTCTTCTTCTTTGGTTGTTTCTTCTTTGCTTGGGGACATTCGCTTTTGAAATTTTCTGACTTCTTGCATTCGTAGCATATGACTTATTCTTTCTTGGGTTCAAATTTATTTTTAGTGTTATTTCTAAATTTATTCCTTTTTATGAATTTTTTAAACTTTCTTATTAGGAGTGCGAAGTCATCATCATAATCCTTATCACTTGAATTTTCTTTCAAGTGGTCTTCTTGAGTTCTTAGTGCCATATCCTTCCTGTTCATTGGAAGGTTATTCTCAAGATCTCCATGAGCATTATAAGTCATCTCATAGGTCATTAGTGACTCGATTAGTTCTTCGAGAGGAAAGTTATTTAAATGCTTGATCTCTTGAATTACCGTTACTTTAGGGTCCCAACTCTTTGGAAGAGATCTTAAGATTTTATTAACAAGTTCAAAAGCTGAGAAACTTTTACCAAGTCCTTTTAGACTGTTGATGACATCCGTAAATCAGGTGTACATGTCTCCAATGGTCTCACTTGGTTTCATCTAAAACAACTCATAAGTTTGGACTAAAAGATTAATTTTCAACTCCTTTACTCTACTAGTATCCTTGTGAGTAACTTCGAGTATATACCAAATATCAAAAGTCATTTCACAAATAGACACTTGATTAAACTCGTTTTTATCTAAGGTACAAAATAAGGCATTCATAGCATTGGCATTTAAAGCGAAATTCTCCTCCAACTCATTTCAATTATTCATTGGAAGAGAAGACTTTTAAAAACCATTTTCGATAATGTTCCATAGCTAAAAATCCATAGAAATCAGAAAAATCTTCATTCTAGTCTTCCAATATGTGTAATTCATTCCATTGAATATGGGCGGACGCGTAATTGAGTGACCCTCTTGGTTGTCGGCAAATACCATCTCTCTTGGGTTTTATACTAAACGAGAGTAACCGAGCTCTGATACCAATTGTTAGGATCAAGAGTGACACTAAGAGGGGGGATGAATTAGTGCAGCAAAAAAAATCGTTAATTATGAAAAATATTTGTTTCGATTCAGTCCATTTTGGAAAGATATTGAACTTGAAAGCTTTTCTAAAAGTGTAAAGAGAAGGTTGGGGAAGTTTGTAGTAATGTAAATTACACAAACGGAAAAGTAAACCAGAATTTAGAGTGGTTCAGTCGTTGTGACCTACATTCACTTCCGATTCCTCCTCCGTCGAGGTCATCGGTGTTTACTAATGGCTTTCCTTCAATAGGTGAAGACCAACCACCTTTTATTACTCTTTCTCCTTTTACCAGGTTTAGGAGATAACCCTTACAAGCCTTACTCCTCTTTCTTGAATGGTTACAAAGCTAAGAGAGGGAGGAGGATGACTCTTCTCACTTTTATAACACTTTTATCACCCCAAACACTTAGAATTTTTCACACTTTATATTGCACTTTGTTACATTTTCATACAGAAAAGGGTGGGGTATTTATATATGCCCCAATGGATTCTGAATTGGAGCCAAAAAGCGTCACTTCCTTGGATTTTATGATACTGGCAGTACCACCACCATTAGTGGGTCGTACTATTGCTTGTAGACTGACACTGGACAGTACCATCGCTCAGTTTGGGTGGTACGACTGCTTGATACCATCGCTTGAGACCGAGCTCTGAAGGTACTACTACCTAACAGGAGTGATACCACCGCTTGACAAGGGCGGTACCACTATCTGACAAGGGTGGTACCATCGCCCATAACACCAAGGAGACCGAGTCCCATGTGGTGCCACCGTTGGCCGTGATTTTAGGTGCTGAATTGGCTATTCAATCCGGCCCAATTCAGCCTTGTTAAGGGCCCAATTGGCCCCTAATTGAGTTTGTGGGATCACCTCCCAATCCTAACTCAATTAATGTTCTAACTATATTTAAGCCAAGCAATTAGTCTGATATGTCAATTTTTCTCTCGGTGATCCTTTGGCGAATTTCTCGGCAAGTCTTCCGGCGCGCTTCTAGTGAACTCCCAACGAACTCTTGGAGATCTTCTAACAAACTCTTGGTGATCTTCCGATGAACTCTCGACAATCTTCAAATAGGCTCTCGGCAAGCTCCCGATACCTTGTCCTAATCTTCGACTCTGACCTATCATCTGCTTTACACCTAACCATTATCGTAGTTAATCCTACACACTTATCTCAATACATAGATTAGGTCAAATAATTTACTAATTGATTTCATCATCAAAATCCGAGATTCAACAATATATTACTATGTATGAGTTCCAACAACTCTGTGGCTCTCTCTCCAATTCCATTAAATGGAGAGTTGGTCATCTTTTTGTTGAATCTTGCATTTTGAAGATGAAATCAATTGGTAAATTGTTTGATCTAATCTATATGTTGAGAAAAGTGTGTATGATTAACTACGATAGCGGTAAGGCATAAAGTAAATGTTGTGCCGGAGTCAAGATCGAGATTTCGTTGGGAGTTCGAGAGTTCGTCGAAAGTTCTACCGGAATTAACCGAGAAGTCCAGGAGCTTGCATAAGAAGCTCATCGGAACTTGCTAAGAAGATTGTCGTAAAGTCTAGGATCTTGCCGGAAGTCCACTGGAATAGTGTTGAGAGATCGTCGAAAGTTCGCTGGAAGATCACTGGAAGCTCGACGGAAGAACAATTGACATACCAGACTAAGATTGCTTAGTTGGTATCTTAAATTATCATAGTTAGACCTTAAGTTGAGTTAGGATTGGGAGGTAATCCCACTAACTTAGTTAGGGTCCAACTAGGCCCTTAACACAGCTGAATTGGGTCGGTTGAATAGCACATTCAGCACTTGAAGTTACAGCCAACGGTAGCACCGCTTGGGACTCAGTCTCCCATGTGATCTGGGCAGTGGTATCATTGGTAGTTATTACCTGTAGTGGTGGTACCGCTTGTCAAGCGATGGTATTGCCAAAGCTCAATCTCCGAGAACTCAATCAGGTGGTGGTATCGCTAGATTGGGCGGTGGTACCGCCAGTACTCCAAAATCTGAGGATGTGACACTTTTTGGCTCCAATTCTGAAACCATTAGAGTCTATAAATACCCCACCCTTTTCTGCATGAAAGGGTAATAAAGTGAACAAAAGTGTGAATGAAATATTGAAGTCTTGGGTGTGAAAGTGTTGTAAAAGTGAAAAGAGTCCTTCTCCTCCCTTTCTAAGTATTGTGATCATTTAAGAGAGGTGTGAGGCTTATAAGGGTTATCTTCTAAACCCGTTAAAAGGAGAAAGCACTATAAAGAGGTGGTTGGTTTCGCCTATTAAAGGAAGACTATTAGTGGATATCGGTGACCTTGACGGAGGAGGAACCGGAAGTGGATATAGGTCATAATGACCGAACCACTATAAATTCTAGTGTTCTCATTTCCATTCTACATTTTATTACTGCCATTACTTTCTAAGTTAATTGCTAGTTCATTTATTTTAAAGTCAAGCACTTTCCGAGATTAGTTTTCAATGAACGAAAAATTTACAAAATCGATGATTTTTTCCATTACGCTAATTCACCCCCCCCCCCCCCCCCCCCTCTTAGTGCCGCTCTTGATCCTAAAAATTGGTATCATAGTAAGGTCACTCTCAGTTTGGTTTAAAACCCAAGAGAGATGGCATTTATCGGCAACCAAGAGGGTCACTCAATTACACATCCACCAATGTTCAATGGGATAGATTACACCTATTGGAAGATTAGAATGAGGAATTTTCTAATTTCTATGAATTTTGAATTATGGAACATTATGGAAAATTGCTTTCAAAAGTCTTCTATTCCAATGAACAATTGTAATGAGTTGAAGAAAAAGACTTTTGCTTTAATGGCCAAGGTTATGAATGCCTTGTTTTGCGCTTTAAATAAAAATGAGTTCAATCAAGTGTTTATTTGTGAAATAACTTTTGATATTTGGCACACTCGAAATCACTCACGAAGGCACTAATAAAGTAAAGGAGTCAAAGATAAATCTTTTACTTTATACTTATGAATTATTTCGGATGAAGCCAAGTGAAACTATTGTTGACATGTACACTCATTTTACGAATGTTGTCAATAGTTTAAAAGCTCTTGACAAATATTTTTCAAACATTAAACTTGTTAATAAAATCTTGAAATCCCTTCCAAAAAGTTGGGATCATAAAGTAATGACCATTCAAGAGGCTAAGGGCTTTAATGATTTTCCTCTCGAAGAATTTATCAGGTTATTAATGACCTATAAGATGACTTGCAATGCTCATGAAGAGCTTGAGAATAACTTTCCAAAGAGTAGGAAAGGATATGGCATTAAGAACTCATGAAGACCACCTGAAAGAAAATTCAAGTGATGAGGACCATGATGATGACCTGGCACTCTTGACAAGAAAATTCAAAAAATTCATAAAAAAAAAAATTTAAAAATGACACTAAAAATAAAATTGAACCCAAGAAAGAACAAATCATATGCTATGAATGTAATAAGCTGAAAAATTTCAAAAGCAAATATCCCCAAGTAAAGAAGAAGCAACTAAAGAAGAAGAAGACATTCAAAGCGACATGGGATGACTCAAGCGATTCCGAAGGCGAAGAATAAAGTAACAAGGAGATCGCCAACTATGCACTAATGGCTATTGGAGAAGAGAAATATTTACCATCACAAGCTAAGAACAAGAGATAGTACCTTGATAGTGGATGCTCAAGGCACATGACCGGAGATCCATCTAAATTCTCTAAACTTACTAGCTTAGACAAAGGGTATGTCACCTTCGAAGACAACAACAAGAGTAAAATCATTGGCAAAGGAACAATAAGTAACAAATCCAACTTTTTAATTAAAGATGTATTATTGGTTGATGGCTTAAATCATAATATTTTGAGCATTAGTCAATTATGTGATAAAGGATATGTCATTAGATTTGAATCCAATACTTGCATTATTGAACAACCACACAAAAACATCTCTATGATTGTCCTAGAATAAAATAATGTATATACCATTGACATTGATGATCTTTGTCATGAAATATATTTTTCAATTTTGAATGACGATACATAGCTTTGGTATAGGTGATTAAGTCATGCTAGCGTGAAACTAATCTCTCAAATCTCATCCAAAGAACTTGTAAGAGGTATTCCTAACATTATATTTGTTAAAGATAATGTGTGTCATGCATGTCAACTAGAAAAACAAATAAAAGGTAGTTTCAAACCAAAGAATCAAATAAGCACCTCTAGACTATTGCAATTGATCCATATGGATTTGTTTGGACCAATTGATATATCAAGCCTAGGAGGTAGTCAATATGCCTTTGTCATTGTAGATGATTATAGTATATATACTTAGACATACTTCTTGGCATACAAAAGTGATTGCTTTAGGTATTTTTCTAAGTTTTGTATTCTTGTTCAAAATGAAAAAGGCTTTATGATTTCATCAATTCAGAGTGATCATAGTGGTGAATTTTAAAACCATTATTTCTAATTTTTTTATGAATCTAATGGATACAATCATAATTTCTCTACTTTGAAAAATCCTCAATAAAATGGAGTAGTAGAAAGAAAAAATAAAAATTTATAAGAAATAGTAAGAACCACGTTAAACGAACATAGCGTACCCAAATATTTTTGGGCCGAAGCCGTTAATATGGCATGCTGTGTCATGAATAGGATTCTAGTAAGACCATTACTTTCCAAAACTCTTTATGAATTGTGGAATGACAAAAAACCCAATGTTTCATACTTTAAAGTTTTCGATTGTAAATGTTTTATCTTGAATGAAAAAGATGCCTTAGGAAAGTTTGATGCAAAATCCGATGAAGGCATTTTTCTTTGTTATTTTTCTATTTCAAAAGCATTTCATGTCTTTAATAAAAGAACCTTGGTCATATAAGATTCTATTCATGTTGTCTTTAATGAAGTCTCCGAATTTAAGAAAAATGAGTTTGATGATGATATTAATTTTGATGCTTTAAATTTAAATAAACCCTCTCCTCTAACTAACAACTTGGATATATCGTCTTCCGAAATATCCTTATCCAAGGAATGGAAGTATGTAGATGCTCATCCTAAAGAGCTAATCATATGAGACACATCAAAAGGGGTTCAAACTCATTCTTCTCCTAAGAATTTTTGTGCCAACATCGCTTTTCTTTCTCAAATTGAACCAAAATACATTGACAAAGCCTTGAATGATAATTCATGGGTTATCGTAATGCAAGAAGAGTTGAACCAATTTGAGAGAAACAATGTGTAGAAGCTTGTTCTTAGGCCAAATGACTCTTTAGTTATTAGTACTAAATGGGTCTTTAGAAACAAGTAAGATAAATTTGGTATCATGGTTAGAAATAAGGCTAGATTAGTGGCCAATGGTTTCAACCAAGAAGAAGGTATCAATTACAAATAAACCTTCGTTCCAATGGCATGATTAGAAGCCATAAGGATGCTCCTTGTCTATGCTAGTAGTAATAATTTTAAGTTATTTCAAATGGATGTTAAAAGTGCTTTTCTTAATGGCTTTATTTCCAAAGAAGTTTATATTGAACAACCTCTCGGATTTGAAAATGATAATTTTTTGAAACATGTGTTTAAATTGACTAAAGTTCTCTATAGATTAAAACAAGCCCCAAGGGCTTGATATGAGAGACTTAGTTTCTTTCTTATCCAAAATAATTTCTCTAAAGGTAAGGTTGATACTACATTGTTTATTAAAAATTCTAAAAAAAATTTCTTATTATTTAAATTTATGTTGATGATATTATTTTTGGTTCTACAAATGAATTCTTATGTGAATCGTTTACCAAAAATATGAGTCAAGAGTTTGAAATTAGTCTAATGGGTGAACTAACCTTATTTTTAGGCTTACAAATCAAACAACTTAGTGATGGTATTTTTCTTAGTCAAACAAAATATATATTAGACTTGCTAAAACTATTCAATATAGATAGTTCAAAGGCTATCAATACTCCTATGAGTACCTTCACTAAGTTAAACATTGACGAAAGTGGAGAAAGCTTTAATAAAAAAGCTTATAGGGGTATGATAGGTAGTTTACTATATCTCACCACAATTAGACCGGACATCATGTTTAACGTAGGAATTTGTACTATGTTTCAATCTAATCCTAAGCTATCTTATCTTAAAGTAGTTAAAATAATCCTTAGATATCTTAAAGGAACCACTAATCTAGGATTAGGGTATCCAAAATATGAAAATTTTAAATTAATTGCTTATGCTAATGCGGATTTTTCTAGATGTAGATTAGATAGAAAAAGCACATCCAAAACATGTCAATTCTTAGGTCATGCACTTGTCTCTTGGGCTTCCAAGAAATAAAACTTGGTTGCACTATCTACGATCGAGGCTGAATACATAGTGGCTAGTGCATATTGTGCACAAGTTGTATTGATAAAAAATACATTAGAATATTATAGAATTTATCTTAAGAATATTCTCATAAAATATGATAACACAAGTGCAATATGTTTAACAAAAAATCCTATTCAACACTCTAGAACTAAACATATTGATATTATGCATCATTTCATAAGAAATCATGTTAATAACCATGACATATATTTCAAGTTTATTGATACTAAATATCAATTTCCGATATTTTTATAAAATCTTTAAATGAAGAACAATTTGATTCTATTAGAAGGGAGTTAGGGATGTTAAATTTTCCAAATGCATGAATTTAATGTATATCTTTTCTAGATTTTCTTGATTTTTTATATAAAGATTTCATGAAATCATTTCATAAATAAGGCTTTCATGAAATCCGAAATATCAATCTACTTAGTATCAAATTTATTTCATACCAACTTAATGATGTTTGATACACTTAGTCCCTTCACTCATGAAATTCATTGACAAATGCATCTCTCATGGATTTCACTCTTATGAATTTTTAATGAGAAATGAATTTAATTCATGAAATTTTATTTATGGATTTTTTCATATGATGCCCCTTTCCCATGAATTCTTCCTTACTCTTCTCATGAAAGAAGAAATTTATGAATTTTTAGTGTGCAATGATCACTTGCAAGAATGGCGATTTGATTTCATTTAGATATCTTGATCCTTTTCATGAATCCCTTCTCTTTGTTAAAATTGAAGTGTGATTTAATGAAACTCATCGGTTTTGATTTTGACTTGGTTCAAATCCTTTCATGAATTTGGTTTTTAATGAATTCTTTCCTTACTCTTCTTCATCTTCTTCTTATTCTTATGAAAAAGAAGAAAGAAACTTGCACATCTAAAGAAGAACCAAAAGGCCCTTGAGTAAAAAATGTTAGCTTATCCAAAAAGTTATCATGCAAAGTTTTTACTTACCTTCTTTCATTGCTTGGATTTAGTATTAACAATTTGATTCTATTAGAAGGGAGTTAGGGATGTTAAATTTTCCAAATGCATGAATTTAATGTATATCTTTTCTAGATTTTCTTGATTTTTTATATAAAGATTTCATGAAATCATTTCATAAGAAATCATGTTAATAACCATGACATATATTTCAAGTTTATTGATACTAAATATCAATTTCCGATATTTTTATAAAATCTTTAAATGAAGAACAATTTGATTCTATTAGAAGGGAGTTAGGGATGTTAAATTTTCCAAATGCATGAATTTAATGTATATCTTTTCTAGATTTTCTTGATTTTTTATATAAAGATTTCATGAAATCATTTCATAAATAAGGCTTTCATGAAATCATTTCATAAATAAGGCTTTCATGAAATCATTTCATAAGAAATCATGTTAATAACCATGACATATATTTCAAGTTTATTGATACTAAATATCAATTTCCGATATTTTTATAAAATCTTTAAATGAAGAACAATTTGATTCTATTAGATTGATGACAAATTGACATATTATGAATATTTGAAACATGTATAAAATGTATCTTGTCGAAATACTTGTATGCTTTGCGAATGCTTGAAATAAAATTAGAATTGTCAAATAAATTGTAAATACTTGAAACATATCAAAATGTATTACATATGAATATTTTAAATGTTTATCATAGATACCTCAAATGTATTACATATGCAACATATGTATCGTAGATACTTGAAATGTTTCATGAATGCTTGATAAATGTCCATCATTATGATAAGGTATCATGAGCTTAACTTGCTATTTACAATTGATACTATGCCTCAAAATGATGAATTATCATCTTTTATCTAGAATTATCATCTATTATCATCTTACTAAATTTCATATTCGAAATTCATATCATATTTAAAAATGATGATTGTCTATCATCATTAGACTAGAAAATGGATGTCATGCTTTGACATCATTTTTATTGATGAATATGTCGTATTTCGAATTGGTAAATCATGATAAGTATCATGATATGTATGTTGATAAGTTTAAATGAATATAAATTATCAGTTTGATGCTTAAATTCAAAGACTTTGAATTCAAGAGTGTCTTTTCTCAAGTATAGCATATAGATAGGGGGAGTTAAGGTTAACTCCATCATCAATTGATTGTCATTATAAAAAGGAGGAGATTGTTGAATCCCGGATTTTGATAATGAAATCAATTGGTAAATTATTTGATCTAATCTATATGTTGAGAAATGTGTGTATAATTAACTACGATAGCAGTATACATAAAGTAAATGTTGTGCCGGAGTCAAGATCGAGATTTCGTTGAGAGTTCGAGAGTTCGTCGGAAGTCCGGACGTTCGTCGGAAGTTCTACTGGAATTGACCGAGAAGTCCATGAGCTTGTCAAAGAAGCTCATCGAAACTCACCAAGAAGATCGTTGTAAAGTCCAAGAGCTTGCCGGGAGTCCATAGGAACATTACCGAGAGATCATCGGAAGTTCACCGAAAGCTCACAAGAAGAACAATTGACATACCGAACCAAGATTGCTTAGTTAATATCTTAATTATCATAGTTAGACCTTAAATTGAGTTAGGATTGGGAGATAATTCCACTAACTCAGTTAGGGGCCAATTGGGCCCTTAATAGGGCTGAATTGGGCCGATTGAATAGCCCATTCAGCACCTGAAGTCACGGTCAATAGTGGCACCGCTTGGGACTCAGTCTCCCGGGTGGTTTGGGCTGTGGTACCACCGGCAGTTATTACCCACCAGCGGTGGTACTGCCTGTCAGGTGGTAGTACCGCCAGAGCTTAGTCTTTGAGAACTCTGTCAAGCAGTGATACGACCTAGTGTTAGAGAGTTAGGTGATGGTACCACCCAATAATGATGGTGATACCGTCAGTACCTTGAAATCCGAGGATGTGACACTTTTCGACTCCAATTCTGAAGCCATTGGGGCCTATAAATACCCCACCCTTTTTTGCATGAAAGAAGAACAAAGTGAGCGAAAGTGTGAACAAAATATTGAAGTCTTGAGTGTGAAAGTGTTGTAAAAGTGAAAAGAGTCCTCCTCCTCCCTTTGCAAGTATTGTGATCATTCAAAAGAGGTGTGAGGCTTGTAAAAGTTATTTTCTAAACCCGTGAAAAGGAGAAAGTGCTATAAAGAGGTGATTGGTCTTCACCTATTGAAGGAAGACCATTAGTGGATGTCGGTGACCTCAACGAAGGAGGAATCGAAAGTGGATGTAAGTTACAATGACCAAACCATAATAAATTTTGGTGTGCAAATTTTCATTCTGTTTTTCATTACTGCCATTACTTTCTAAGTTAATTGCTAGTTCATTTACTTTAAGTCAAGCACTTTTCGAGATTGGTTTTCAACGAACGAAAAATTTACAAAATCAATGATTTTTTCCGCTACACTAATTCACCCCATCTCTTAGTGCTACTCTTGATCCTAACACTTTCCACGAAGGCAAGGCTTACAAGCTGCATATGACTCATAGTCGAATGGATCTGTGTATCTATTCTTTAGCAACTTTTGAATCATTCTCTTATAAATATGACCCAACCTACAATGCCACAGGTATGCATTATTCATCTCATCTCGTTTCCTCTTAGACTCATTTACATTCATGATATGTGGAGTAGTGTCTAGCATAAACAAACTATTATACAGTGGTCCTTTGGTGATGATCTTATCATCTAATATTATTGAACAACTATTATTCTCAAAAACTAATTTATATCCACTAACTATCAAACATGAAATGAAAATAATATTTTTGATAATAGAAGGAACAAAATGGCACTTATCTAATCTAATAATAGCTCCACCAAGTAGATGTAAGGTGACCTCGCCAATAGCCACTACAACAACTTTTTCTTCATTACTTATCTTGAGGTCCATCTCGCCTCTCACCAATCTCCTAGGTCCTGTCAGAACCTGTAATAAATTGAAAATATGATAAGCACTACCAATATCTAAAACCCATGTGTTATCATAAAAGTGACAAATAAAGACTGATCATGAATGTACCTGAAACTTCTCCAAGCTTATGTTTCACCCTTTCTGCAAGGTACTCTTTGTAATTCTTCTTCTAGTGCCCATCTTTGTCGTAGTGGAAGAACTAACCTTTATCTTTTGTTGGGTCTTTCATAGCAACCTTTGCTTTACCTGATTTGCCCTTGCCCTTGCCCTTCTTAATAGATTTTTCTATTTTCCTTTTCTTTTTGATCTCACCAGTATAGAGAACTAGCTTCTCTTTCTTGATGGTGCTCTCTACCCCCCTTAACATATTGAGAAGCTCAGGGAAAGTCACCTCAAGCTTATTCATATTAAAATTCATTATGAACTGAGAAAAAAAATCTGGTAGAGACTGAAGTACAATGTCTACACACAAGTCATCCTCTAGGGCCATCACTAGACCTATGAGTTTCTCTATCCACTCAATCATCTTTATGATATAGTTCTGAACTGGTGTCTCCTCAGTCTGTTAGGATTGAGTTGGCACTAAGGGTAGGGTGTGGGGGGGGAATTAGTACTTATGATAAAAATGACGTCGGTTTGAAAAATCTTTGTTTCAATAAAAACTGATATCGAAAATGCTTAACTTTAAAAATGTATGAAACTATAGTAAAAGTAAGAAATCAATTTGTAATGAAAGTAAAGAGCTTAAAGTAAATGCAAATCAAGTTTTAAAGTTGTTCGTTCGTCGTGACATACATCTACTCTCAATTCCTCTTCCGTCGAGGCCACCGGCATCCACTAATGATCTTCCTTCAATGAGTGAAGACTAACTACCCTTACAACTCTATTCTCCTTTTGACAGGCTTAGGAGAGAACCTTTAAAAGTTTCACACCTCTCTTAAAATGAATTCTAAACTCTACGAAGTGGAGGGGAACACAACACTTTTCAAGCCTTTTCAACTCTTTTTCGTCAAGGATTCTTTTCTCCTTTCTACCCAATTCTTGCTACTTCATGCAGAAATAGCTGGGGTATTTATAGACCCCAAATGACTTTAAAATTAGAGCTAAAAAATGTCTCATCCTTGGTTTTCCGGGTCTTGGCAGTACCACCGCTTGCAGTACTGACATTGGGCGGTACTACTACTTGACATAATCTTGGAGATTGTCTCGAAGAATGAGCCACTAGTAGTGCCACCGTCTAGATCAGCGATGCCACCGCCTGATCCAACTTTTAGTTCACTAAATGGGCATTTCTCTTGGCCCAAAATAGCCTCACTTTGGGCCTAGTTAGCCCCTAATTGAGTTGGCCTAATTACATTTTAAACCAACTCAATTAGATCTAAACTAACTCGATTTAGACAAATTATTACAAAGTGCGAATCATGTGTTGTCCGGCATATTATTGGTTCTTTCAGCACTTCGTCCAATCCTTTGATGCATTATCCTTTCCTTCGACGTATTGTCTAATCAGCATGTTGTCTTCTTACAACATCTGATCTCCTTGGCACAATATCCGATCTTCTTGGCCCGATGCCCAAATTCACAGACCGAAGCCTTCTACCGACACATCGACCAATCCTCCGGCCCGACGTCCAATCTCCTGACATATTCAACTTTGACCCTATTAGGATCAAGAATGGTACTAAAAGGGGGGGTGAATTAGTGTAATGAAAAACTTTCATGATTTCAAAATCTTTGTTTCAATTAAAACCGATTCTGACGAAAATGGTTTCGATTCAATCTGTTTCAAAGAGAAATTGAACTTGAGAGCTTTCGTAAAAGTGCAAGAGAAGATTAAAGAGATTTGTAGTAATGTAAATTGCATAAATAAAAAGTAAACCAAAATTTAGAGTGGTTCGGTCAATGTGACCTACATCCACTTTTGGATTCCTCCTCCGATGAGGTCACCAGCGTCCACTACAGGCCTTCGTTCAATAGGTGAAGACCAACCACCTCTTTACAACGCTTTCTCCTTTTCATGGGTTTAGGAGAGAACCCTTACATGTCTCACACCTCTCTTGAATGATCTCAAGAGATTCGTGCCCTTAAAGGACCAACCACCTCTCTAGCACTTTTACAACTCTTTAACACTTCAAAGACTCAAGATTATGCCAATACTTTCATGCCCTTTCATGCAGAAAAGTGTGGGGTTTTTATAGGCCCCATTGGCTTCAAAAATGGAGCCAAGAAGTGTCTCATCCCGGATTTTCGGGGTACTGGCAGTACCACCGTCATTACTGGGCGATACTACCACCTACAATTTGACACTGGTCGATACTATCGCTTAGTCTGGGTGGTACCACTACTTGATAGGGGCGGTACCATCGTTGGCAGCAATAATCGCCGATGGTACCACTGCCCAGACCTCCTGGGAGACTAAGTCTTCTGGGCGGTGCCACCGCCGGCCCTGGCGATGCCATCGTCGGCCAAGAATTCAAGAGCTGAATGGGCTGCTCAATTTAGTGCAATTCAGCCCTGTCAAGGGCCCAGTTGACCACTAATTAAGTTAATGGGATTATTTCCTAATCCTAACTTAATTTATGCTCTAACTATGATAATTAAGACATGATCACAACACTTATTATTCTAATGCGTCAATTGCTCTTCCAGCAAGCTTCCAGCGTACTTTTGACAAACATCCAACGAACTCTCGGTAATGCTCCGGCAGACTCCCGGTAAGCTCCCGGACTTTGCGATGATCTTCTTAGCGAGCTCTGATGAGTTTCTTTGGCAAACTCCTAGACTTCTCGGTTGGTTTCGGTAGAACTTCCGGCGAACTCTTGAACTCCCAATGAGATCTTGATCTTGACTCCGGTTCAACACCTACTTTATGTCTTACTGCCATCGTAGTTAATCCTGCACACTTTTCTCAACATATAGATTAGATCAAATAATTTACAATTGATTTCATCGTCAAAATCTAAGATTCAATAGGCCCAACATCTGATTCTTCCTACTTCAATCAATTTGCCTCTCCTTGATCGAAGCTAATCTTGCATCACTCAAAACGTGGATTAAATCATAAACGTTATCAATTAGTTTCATTATCAAAATCCGAGATTTAATAATCTCCCCATTTTTAATGATGACAATCAATTGATGACGAAGTTTAACTAAACTCCCTCTGTCAATATGCCATAATTGAGATGAACCTTGAATTCAAATTGAATTCAAGTCAAAGCAAATTTAATTATGAATATTTCATTATTGCATGCATCATTATCATAAGTTGAAGTATTGCATGCATAATACCAAATTATCAAGTATATTTTTAAAATATAAAATCATCATTACATGCATGATTCCAAATCATCATTCATAATTACATCATACCATACATGATCATCATCATACTTTCTACCCCTTTGTCATCAACAAAAATGAGAAGTACAACTATCAATGTTTTAGAGGTATAAGCTTAGCAATTTAGTAAATTTCCCATCACTTTAAAACATGTAAGCTAGTGAGTTCTTTCTTCTCTTTCGAGAAGTGCAAGCTTACAATTTTTTTGCTTCCTTTGCAATGTTCGAGCTAGCAATTTTTGCTTCCTTTGCAAAGCATAAGCTAGCAAAATTTTGCATTATTTTACAACATGCAAGCTAGCAATAATTTTAAGTTTTACAAGTTTATAAATTTTGCTAGATGTGTTAGTTAGCATATTTGCTTTTCTTTATAATGTTTAAACTAGCAAGTTTTTGAAAGAGAATGCGAGATAGTAAATAGCAAGTTTAGAACATGCAAGCTATCAAGTTTTTCACATATAAAAGTTGGCAAAATTTTTAAATCTTTTAAGATGAGCAAGTGAGCAAGTTTTTCTTCCTTTTGTAATGTGCAAGTTTCTAAATTTTGCATCTTGAGCTAGCAATTTTTTCTCCCCCTTGGTCATTGTCAAAAAGATGGGAATGATACAATAGTATAAAATATTTCAATCATTACATAACGCAGTCAAGCCATAGATATAAAGGAGTAAACATCAAGAAGTCAAGTAACATATCATGATGTATTTGGATAAGTCAAATAGTAAAAAGAAAGAATCGTAGTAAACGATCTTGATTCATAACAAAAATTCTCAAGTTATAATTCTGATAAATCAAGAGAAATCATGATTCATATCGATAATTCTCCATTTTAGTAATGGCCAAAAGAAACATAGGAGAATAAAATGGTAGAATATTTTGATTCATGCATAAGAAATCTCATGATTTATATAGAAAAAATCCCCTTAAATAAAATGAGAACACTTAATAAGAGATCTTGATTCATAAAAGATTTCAAGTTTCAAATATCGAGAAATCAAGATCATGATTATGATAAAACTCATTCAAATTCAAATCATCAAATCATCAAAATCACTTCCAAGAGATTCAAAATGACATAAATAGATTTATCAATTTCTTATTGAAAAATCGATAAGATAGAGATTGAGAAATTTTCAAGAAAAATGCTTTTCTCTTTTTAGTTTTTTTCAATTTAAGTGATTTGATTTCCTACAAGCATGTCCAAGTTTTTTTTTTATGCCAAACCAAAATATGCATCATTATTTAAAACAAAAAAAGATTTATCATAAAAATCATCATCGTCAACAGTGTAACACATAATTCTAAAACATAAGATTTTAAATCATCATTACTTCAAATTCTCATGCATAGTAAAAAATCATCATGATATCAAAACTTTTAACATTTTCATTACATCTTACATCATTATGTATTATTAAATTATCAAGCATGATTTCATTAAATATAAAGTATTTTTAATCAAAATCAAAATAAAAAGCAATACAAAAATCATCAAGATATACATTATTGCTTCTTAAAAACATATATAGAATTAATCTTATTAGGTGTACAAGTATTAAATTTAAATCTAACATTTTGTTCCTTTATAATAAAACATATAATTGTCATGATCAATTTTTTAATTTTTGAAAATCATTATAAAGAAAAGCATGAACGCCCCCCACCCCCTCTTTTTTTGCATTTTATATACTAATTTAAAAATAGCTTATGAAATGCATCAAGTAATTTCATAGTAAACTAAGGGAGTTTTGGTTACCTTGTCGTCGAAAGTCAGTAAAGCGTAGTTCGCCACCTTATCTTTGTTGATATACTTCTCATCTTTGGATGAGCTTGATATATCTCAAGCCACTTTGAATATTTTCTTCTTTGGCAACTTCTTTTTAAATTTTATATACTCATCTTTGGAGTGCCCCGGCTTCTTGCATTCATAACAAGTAGTTGTATTCCTTTTAAGTTTGTTTTTATTCTTTTATTCTTGTTTCATGAACTTTTTAAGTTTCATTGTTAAGAGTTCAAAATCATCATCACTTGAGCTTTCGCTCGAGTAGTCTTCTTGAGTTCTAAGTGTCAAATCTTTCCTATTCTCTAGAAGGTTGTTCTCATGTTTATCAAGTTCATCACGTGTCTTGCATGTTATTTCATAGGTCATCAAAGACCCAATACGTTCTTCAATCGAAAAATAGTTTAAGTTCTTTACCTCTTGTATGGTAGTTACTTTTGAATCCCAAATTTTAGAAAGGGAATGTAAAACTTTATTCACAAGTTCAAGATTCAAAAAAATTTTTACCAAAAGCTTTTAAACTATTGATGATATTCGTAAAACGGGTGTACATGTCAATGATAGTTTTCCTTAGCTTCATTCAAAATAATTCAAAATCATGCATCAAAAAATTAATTTTTGAATCTTTAACTCTACTAGTGCCTTTATGTATGATTTCAAGAGTGTGTCAAATATCATATGCGGTTTCATAAGTTGAAATATGATTAAACTCGTTGTTATTCAAAGTGCAAAATAAAGTATTCATAACTTTCACATTTAAAGAAAACGATTTTTTTTCAAAGTCATTCTATTCATTCATAGGTTTAGAGGGGGTTTGAAAGTCAAGTTCAACGATATTTCATAAATCAAAGTTCAAAGAAAACAAGAACACTCTCATCCGAGTTTTTCAATATTTGT
This sequence comes from Musa balbisiana, assembly GCA_004837865.1. Lineage (NCBI taxonomy): Eukaryota > Viridiplantae > Streptophyta > Magnoliopsida > Zingiberales > Musaceae > Musa > Musa balbisiana. The sequence goes on from CM017197.1 coordinate 19,953,247, forward strand.
AATCCATCCTATTGAACATAGGAGGACGAATGACAAAGTGACCCTCTTAGGTGTTAAACCAAATAAGAAAAACATGGCTCTAATACCGACTGTTAGGATCGAGTCGGCACTAAGAAGGGAGGGGGGTGAATTAGTGCTTACGATAAAAATGACGCTGGTTCAAAAAATCTTCGTTTCAATAAAAATCGATATAAAAAATGTTTAACTTTGAAAGCACATAGAAGCGTATGAAAGCAAAGAGCTTAAAGTAAATGCAAACTGAGTTTTATAGTTGTTCGATCATCGTGACCTACATCCACTCATGATTCCTCTTCTGTCAAGGCCATCGGCATCCACTAATGATCTTCTTTTAATGGACAAAGATCAACTACCCTTACAACTCGATTCTCCTTTTGATAGGTTCAGGAGAAAACGTTTACACCCTCACTATCTCCTCTCTTAAACTTCACCAATACTTAGAGCTTAAGAGGAGTTCTCACAAGATTATAATAGCGTTTTTCTTTCTTTTTGCTCTTAATTATTGTGTGTCTTGAGCAAGGATGAGAGGGGTATTTATGGGCCTCAAATAGATTCAAACTTGGAGCCTAAAAGTGTCTTATCCCTGGTTTCTCGGGTCCTAGCGATATCACCGCTTGTGCTAGGCAGTACCACTACCTGCAACACTAACACTAGGCATTACCATCACCCAGTCTAGCAGTACCACCGCTTGGGAGACTGTGTTTGGGTAGTACTACCACCCAGTTTAGAGGTACTATCACCTGATGCAATCTTAGAGATTGTGTCTCAGAGACTAAGCCACTAGTAGTGCCACTGCCTGACCTAACTTTTGGGTCACTAAATGAGCCTTTCTCTTGGCTCAAAACATCCCCACTTTGGGCTCAGTTGACCCCTAATTGAGTTGACCTAATTACATTCTAAACCAACTTAATTAGATCTAAACTAACTCGATCTAGACAAATTATTACAAAGGACAAATCATATGTTATCCGGTATGTCATTGGTTCTTCCGGCGCTTCGTCCGATCCTTCAGCGCATTGACTACTCCTTCGACGTATTGCCCATTCAGCATATTGTCTTTTTGCAATATCCGATCTCCTTGGCACAATGTCCAATCTTCTTAGCCTGATGCCCAAATTCACGGACCAAGCCTTCAACCGAAACATCGACCAATCCTCCGACCCGACGTCCAATCTCCTGACATGTTTAACTCTGACCTAACATCTGATTCTTCCTGCTTTAATTAATTTGTCTCTCCTTGATCAAAGCTAATCCTGCGTCACTCAAAACACAGATTAAATCATCAATATTATCAATTAATTTTATTATCAAAATCTGAGATTTAACACAATCATCATGGCACTAAAGAGACTCTTGGATATCTCATATCGCTGAGTCCTTCCCTATTCCTCAAACAATTTACAGAGATATAGGAGAATGAATCTGGCATCCATCTTTTTATACTATCTTTGTAACTCAGGAGTCATAGAGCCCAACATGTTATACTAAGCAAGAGTTGAATCGTCTATGTACTTCACATAGCGAATGATCTCATCCTCGCTTGCCCCTTCCTCGGGCATAGACATCACTGTATCAAGGACATACACGATTTTCTCCACTGTGAGAACGATTCTTAAGCTGTGGAGCCTATCCATGTAATTTGGAATAGTGAGGCGGTTGACATCAATTATGCCACATAAGGGATTTGAATGTGACATATTTCTAAAAATAAAGATGTAGCAGAAATAAATAACATGTAGGTTTTATAAAAAATAAACAATTAAGATAAGGACTTATATCTTAATCTACTCCTACTATTTTCTTGTGAATCATATAACTCCCTCCAGTATGTGAATCGGAGACCCTCAGTAGATCCCTAGTAGGGATTGGGATTCAATCGGCATCTTAATGTAACCTCGAGTGACTTGACCAATTACGCTAAGCCCGTAAAGGTAGGCAACTCTTGCTAATCACAACTCCTTGTGATTTCTGTCCTGTTCGGCTTCTGAACCACCATGGCCTCAAGTGACTCGACCAACCAGAGTATTCGGTTAAGTCATCACCATCGTTACAAAATGACTCTGATTCGACAATATGCCCTCGAGTGACTTGACTAAGCATACCATGTCCTCAGGTCACCGGTGACATCTCTATATCGTAGGCAAGATAGCAAATCACGAAATAGGTGAGCCTCGAGTGACTTGACCAAGTCAACCTATGTTGGGAATCGGTCCCTACCTATAATGATGGAAGGCCACATGGGTCAATTTAATTGCCTCACGTTTATATACTTAATATTATAAAGAGGAAATTTTTTATTTGATCTCATAATATGATGTGTCATACACATATATATTTAATATATATCTACATCACATGTAAATATATTTAAATATCTAGTAGGTATATAAGTAATCACATATCACATGAGTAATCACACTAGATGATTATGGACCATACCCTAATGTGATCAAGCCCGAGCCAATAGGCCTAATCACTCACAACAAGATCTATGTGTGTAACGGCGCATCTTCATGCCATGTGATTGTCCATCTCGTCCTTATCAGTTCCTTTGGCACCTTAGTGCATCTCCATGCATCGCGATCATCCATCTCGGCCTCATGTGTCCCGCTATCGCCTCTACACTCTCGCTATGCTGATAGGACCCTAGTAGGGTTGGGTCCTACTCAACCAAGAAGTAGCTAATAAAACCCTATGAGATTGTAATAAACCCCACCTAGCCACCTCTATCCTATAAAGAAGAGTGGCTAGGGTTTAAATTTGGGCCTTTGGGCTTCCTAGTCGTCGCCTCCTTTTATTGGGCTGGTTGGTTAGGGTTAAAGGCAAAAGAGGTAACTCACTTAGGAAGCAACCCCTAGGGCTAGGGTTTGGAGCCCTATATAAGCATATAGCCTCCATCTCTTAGAGAATAAGATCTATCTAATATTACAGTCATTTGGCTAACTTCTAGGAGGGTGGAACCCCTATAGTATTCCAAGAGTTGATCCCCCTCAAAAATCAATCTACATAGAATTCCTCTAAGGTTCTATCATCTGGTATTATAGCGGCGATCTTGCTGCTTTTGCTACTATCCCTGCCGCCCATCACCAACCAAGCAATTCCCATAATTGCACTTGACGTCACCATCTCCATCGACATCTTTTACCATAGATCAAATCAATCTACTACCGTCACCTCCAATTGCATCAGAGATCTGGTATTATCCTATCACTAATACCTTTTACTACTATAATTTTCCATTTAAAATACTAAGAAGAAGTCTTCTTATCTATCCTGTGCTACGAATTCCTTTCGTCGCAAAAGTTATCATCTTTACGAACGAAGGATTACTAAAGAAAATTTCAATCGCAAATTGTCACCTTTAACCGATCTATTTGCAACTCTTTTTAAAAAAAATTTCTTATATGCTTCATAGATCATCTTGGTTTCCATCTAAGATTGATCTATTGAGGAATTTATCTCTAAAAACGTTCTTGTGTTGCCGTAAATTTTCGTCACAAACCGTAAAATTTTTTGACGAGAATTCTACTATCGCAACTTACACCAATTTCCTTGCTGTTATACTACCAAAATTTTCTGGATTAAATTGGTCATCATTACTAAATCTAAACTGAGATTTTGCTATCAAATTACCTCCTCAAATCTCTCGATTTTTGCTAGAAATTTCATCGAGAAACCATTGTTTCTTTGACGACAATTCTGCTCTTACAAGACAACATATATTTGTAGCAACTTCCACTGATTTCTATCAAACCTTTGCTGCCATCTACCACAGATCTAAGACTTTTTTTCCCTAACCTTCATCCACTACCATGACAGCCCTAAAACTCCACCAAACCACACCCACAAACTATACCCAAAACAGCCACAAAACAAGTCTAAACTACACCCTATATCCACTAATCCACCAACCCTTTTGACCTTAACCTATACATGCCTTTAACTCAACAACACAAGAGAGATCTTAACATTACAGATTTGGAGGCATATACTATGGCATCAAAGGAGGTAATCAATGCTAAATTTGAAGCCTTCGAGGCATGAATGGAGGATAAAATTCAGACTCTCTTTACCGAACTCAGTTTGGGCCGACCACCAAGCCTGAAGAAATCACATCAAGAAGAGAGCTCTGACCAATCACACCAAGCCCGAAGATATGACTTCTAATAGAGGAGAGGCTCTATGACCGATCCCAACTATCCATGCATGAGAATAGACTTCCCTAGATGAGAAGAAGGAGACCCGATTGATTGGATCTCATGCGTGGAGCGATATTTTCGATACCACAAAATCGCGAACACATCTATGGTGGAAATTGCGGCTATACATCTTGAAGGGGATGCCATATAGTGATTTGACTGGTTTGAACATAGTCATGGAGTCCTCTCATGGCGACAATTCAAAGAAGGACTGTTGATCTGCTTCGGAACAACCGATTACAAGAATATTGACGAACAACTAGCAAAGATCCGACAAACCTCCACCATTCAGGAGTACCAAACCAGATTTGAAAGGTTATCTAATCAAACTCATGATTAGTTTGAAAAATAGCTATTGGAGACCTTCATTGAGGGCTTGAGGCTGGAGATTTAGGGAGAAGTTAAAGCGCGACAACTGTACACGCTTATGGCAGCCATCTCTTTCGCATGACTTCAAGAGGAGCGATTGAACCATGAAGCCTGGAGGACTAAGGTCACTCCCCAACCAACAATACCAAAGCCCTCAGCCCCTCTATTGTCAACCAAGCCCCTGCACCAAAAAGGTTGACAAGAGAAGGGAGACTTCTTATGATTGGCATTGCGATGAGCCGTGGAGCCGCGAGCATCGCTATAGAAAAGGGAGACTTCTTATGATTGAACCAGTAGAAGAAGAGGTCATTGAACATCCAAAAGAGAGGAAGGGCTAGGGTTTAGAGCCCTATATAAGCATATAACCTTAATCTCTTTGAGAATAATATCTATCTAATATTGTAGTCATTTGGCCGACTTCTAGGAGGGTGGAACCCCTATAACGTTCCAAGGGTCAATGCCCCTCAAAGATCAATCTACATAGAATTCCTCTGGGGTTCTATCATGTGCCTCTTCATGTAATTAAACTTAATCATAGGCACGTAGGCCCGATAATAAACAAGAAATAAATTGGAGGCTTGCAAGCCCCAATAATAATAATAATCATAATCACACGTACACATATTACACGATCCATAATCATCCATTTATATCATACATCACATGTACTCATCATCATCATGTAGGACTACTAGATAATAATAATAATTAATTAATTAATTAAAATTTTTAATTAACTAATATTTTTTAAAATTTTGGACATGTTAGAAATTTTTTGAATTATGAAGGGTATTTTGGTAATTTAGATAGAAAGGACAAAACTTAGAATTTCTGAAATTCTTAGGGGTAAAACTATCATTTGTCCAAAAACCCTAATCCCTTCTCCTTCTCCCCTACTGCGTTGTGACCGTCGCTACCCCGCCGGCAACAGCCACTATCGGGGGGCGGGGGCATTGCCTCTGCCAGCGGGTTGCTCGCCCATGGGTAGCGCTGCCCCTACAGGCGGGTGCCTCTGCCCGTGGGCGCAACGCCCACAAGTGCTACCGCTGCCTCGGCGATTGAGCACCCTTGCGGGCTTCTCTACTCGCGGGTTAAGTGCCCATAAGCGACACTACCCTCGCAAGCGGGCACCACTGCGGCTGCCTGCTTATGGCCCATAGGCTACCGACCGTAGGTGGCCTATTGCAGGTCGCAAGCCACCACATATGGCCAAAGCTACAAGCAACCTTTGGCCATTCTACGAGAGTAGTAATAGTTGCTGCCCTATCTCGCCTTTTGCGTCAACAATTTTGACGACAAAATTCTTCCTAAAACATAATACATGCAGTTTAAAACCAATTTTTCTTCTGAACAACCTGGTTCTGATACCACTGTAGGAAAATATCGAGGCGACATCACATGCATAATGGAAGAACATAAAACAAAAACCCTAAATTTTCCAAAAAGGTGTTCGTCATCGTGCGATGATTGATGCACAAAAACCCACAAAACTTAAATTCATATGTGAGATAGATATGTTTTACCTAGGGAGATTGTATATCCCAGAATCCCTATAGATTTGTTGGAGAGGATGATGGAGGTCAAGCGTCCTCCTCTCTAACGGTGATCCATACAGTAGAGCTGTGATGCTCCTCCTTAAATCCCACACTTTCTATTTGAGGAGGAGAAAATAGAGAGGAGAATAGGAGGTGGCAACCTGGAAGCTCCAACATATGGGTCTTTAGTTCCCTCCTATTTATAGAGCCCCTAGTTAACTTAACCCTAATGGATCCTACCCTATTAGTGGATCTTCATCCAATTACTCAAGCCTCTTAAATTAGTGGGTCTCTACCCAATAATCTCTTATTAGCTCTTATTTGATCTCATTCATGGGATCCAATAATTCAGGGGCTTATTGGATATTTAATAAGATAGGGGCTCCAGCGGATATCTCATATCCGAACCTCTACTTGACACAATGCCTACCATATATGTGTGACCCTCTAGGCCCAATATCGAGCTAGCCATGAGTCATACCTATCAGAACTCCTTCTAGCTCAGTGAATTATTATCTCCATAATAATTTACTTGATTCATCGACTGCGAACGTAATAGGCCACTACGCTACAATCCCCAGACGATACAAGGGAATCCAATCCATTATACCTATCTATCCTTAGTTATCATGTACCTATAGTTGCTCATCCATCTAATATCCGAGAAATAGTATACCAAGCATGGTATTGTCAGACTCATATGATTCCTCATCGAGTCTTACTCTAATTGGATTCTCCCGAAGAACTCTTTCTCTCTCAATACGAATAACTTTAGCCAAGAATTTGTCTGAGCAAGAATACACAGGATATTCCTCTCATGATTCCGAGAGCGGATGAGTCTTTATCAACACTCAATAACCCTTGTAAGGTTGGTTGCCACTCCCAATGACCGGCTATACTAGATCTGAAACTTCCAAATTTACAAGTCTGGTATCAAAGAGTGGAGTACTCATATAGGACATCCTTGGTTTCTCAAGTCTAAGGACCATATATACTACTAAGACTACGAAATCGCTATCTGATAGTATAGTATCATCAATCATCCAATATTCCATGTGCGGATCAACTAGTGAACTCATTATTTACTAAGCACATGCATTGTGTCCTTAGTGTCCCCACACGAGCAACTATAAGACCAATTGCCTCTGTCATATAGACGGGTATACAACACACCAATCTATCCAGTTATCTCGATGTCTTTCTCGAGTAACTTATGACCAGGATTATTTAGGGTATGTGTTTAAAGGTAAATCAGTCTCATTATTGTGATCTCATCACAATCTGATTTATATTACATAGATCCATGAATATTACAATATATGCAACATGCAAGATAAAGTGATAAATTTTTATAATAATAATAATAATAATAAAAGACTGCATGTCATGTCACACGTGCCATCATTTATGTGATTAGCTTGCAGGGTATCCCATGACTAGCAACTCACGACCAGCTCGATATTGGGCCTAAAGGGTCACACACATATGGTAGGTATTACGATAAGTAGATGTTTGAATATGATATATCCGTTGGACCCCTTATCTTATTAGATAACCAATAAGCCCCTAAATTATTGGATCTTATGGATGAGATCCAATAAGAGCTAATAAGAGATTATTTGGTAGAGACCCACTAGTGTAAGAGTCTTGGGTAATTGGATTGAGATTCAATACCCAATAGAGCAGGATCCATTAGGGTTAAGTTAACTAAGGGCCTCTATAAATAGGAGGGAACTAAAGGCCTATATGTTGCACTTGGAATGAGTTGAAGAAGATTTTCTCTTGAAATGCCAAGGCTATGAATGCCTTGTTTTGTGCTTTAGATAAAAATGAATTCAATCGAGTGTCTATTTGTGAAACGGTTTTCGATATTTAGCACACACTTGAATCACATACGAAATCATTAGTAGAGTAAAATATTTTAAGATAAATCTTTTAATGCATTCTTTTGAATTATTTCAAATGAAGCCATACGAAACTATTGTTGATATGTACACCCGTTTCACGGATGTCGTCAATAGTTTAAAAACTCTTAGAAAATATTTTTTAAATTTTAAGCTTGTTAATAAGATATTAAGATCCCTTCCAAAAAGTTGAGATCCTAAAATAATGGCAATACAAGAGACAAAGAACTATAAGAACTTATTGGTTTATTGATGACATATGAAATGATGTGTAAAGCATATGATGAACTTGATGAACATGAGAATAACCTTCCAAAGAACATGAACAATTTGAAACTTAGAACAAAAGAAGACTACTTAAGTGATAACTTAAGTGATGATAATGATGACCTTGCACTTCTAACAATAAAGCTTAAAAAGTTCTTGAAACAAGAATCAAAGAATAAAAATAAACTTAAAAAGAACACAACTACTTGCTATGAACGCAAGAAGTCAGGTCACTCTAAAGATGAGTATATAAAACTAAAGAAGAAGCTACCAAAGGACGAATTGAGTGCATCCGAAGATGATGAGTAAACCAACAAAGATGAGGTGGCCTTCCACAATCAGATAAATGACTCACCCAAAACCCCTTTAATTTATTTTGAAATTACTTGATGCTTTTCATGAGTTATTTTTAATTAGTTATTAAAATATAAAATAAAAATAAAAATTATCATGCTTCTTTTTCTAGTGATTTTATAAAAAATAAAAATTTAAGCATGGCAATTGCATGTTAACTCCTAAAAAGTTAGATTCATTTTAAAAGAAAAATGCTTTATATTTAATGAAATCATGCTTGATGTTTTAATGATGTAATGAAGTAATAATGTGTATCTTGATGATTCCATATTGCTTTTTGATTTTGATTGAAAATGATTTTTGTTCAACAAAACCATACTTGATGATTTGAAATTATACTTAATAAGTTTATAGTTGAAATTGTGCATGTTATACCTTGAAAACATGAAACCATGTTTTGGTATCATTCATACCCAAGTAATAATGTTTTAAAAATTTATTGTTTTGGTATCATGCCCAAAGTAATGATGATTTTCTTTTGTGATTTATGGCTTATTAATCCTTGTCATGATAAAATTTACTTTTTCGGTTTTAAACGATAATGCATATTTTTATTTAGCAAAGACATGCTTGTATAAAATAAAAAGGGAATACATTTCTTAAAAATTTCTCAATCTCTATCTTATCGAGTTTTTGTCTTAGAGATCCTTATTAATGAATCTATTTATGTTATGAATTTTGTGAACTATGAAATTGATTTTGATGATTTGAATTTAATGGGTTTTTTTGATATCATGATCTTGATTTCTCGAGATTTATAACTTGAAATCGTTTATGAATCAAGATCTCTTATTATGTGTTCTTGTATCTTTTTATTGAGATTTATCCAAATGAATCATGATTTTTCTCTTGATTTCTCAAAATTTATAACATAAGATTCCCATTGAAGATTATTGACTATTTAATCTCCTAAGATTTTTTTTTGTTATTTACTAAAAAAGAAATTTGTCAAGATGAATCATTTACGAATTGATCTTTCTTGATCTTTTATCTTTCATGTCATGATTTTCATATGATTACCTTTGTATTTATGTGATGCTTAGAGCATTGATGTAAGAAGGAAATGAATTGCACCATTAAAAAATTCCCCTCTTCTTCTTTCTTATTTACAATGAAAAAGGGGAGAAAGAAAATCGTTAGCATCTCAAGAGATTGATAAATCAATTTATGTCATTTTGGATCTCTTGAAAATGATTTTGATGATTTGAATCTAAATAAGATTTTTTTTCCAACCAAATCATGAACCTTCTCTTGATTTCTTAACTTAAGATTTTCTTTCATGAATCAAAATCTCTTGCTCTTTATTCTCGTATGATTTTTTGCATTTTGTTTAAGAGAAAATTTTCTATATGAATCATATCTCTTGGTATTCAAATAATCTTTAATATTATATCTTTCATGCCATGATTTATTTATGATACTCCCTTATATTCATAAATTGTATACCTCATCACATTTGATTTAAATTTATCTTTGTCATGATGTAAAAATTGATGTAAGGGAAAAGAATTATAAATTTGTATTCTTCCCTTCTTTTTGACAATAATAAAGGGGGAGAAAGAACTCACAAGCATGCATGATGCAAAATTTGTTAGCTTGCTTAATGTAAAACTTGTTATCTTACTATCTAAAACTTGCTAGCTTGCTCATCTCATAAGAGAAGAAAGAATTACTAGCTTACACATCTCAAGTAAAAGCAAAATTGCTAGCTTGTACTTCTCAAAAGAGAAGAAAGAACTTGCTATCTTGAACATCATCAAGAATTACTAGCTTGCAATCTCAAGAGAAACAAAAGTGCTATCTTGCCTATCTCAAGAAGCAAAACTTGCAAACTTGCATATCTAAAAAAAGAAGCTAAAATTATAAACTAGCTTGTATGTTGTAAAACTTACAAATCTAAAAGTTGATAGTTGCACTTCTCCTTTTTGTTGATGACAAAGGGGGAGAAGTCATGATGTCAATCATGCATGGGATGATATACTTGGATATTTTGATTACACGAGTTTATGTTGCATGCAATGATATGATAAATTAGTTATTTCAATATTCATGATGCATGCAATTTTGAAGTACTTTTATGTTTTAAAACATTACATGATTTTCTAAATTTAAAGGTTCTATCAATATGGGATATTGATAGGGGGACTTAAGGTTAACTCCGTCATCAATTGGTTATCATCATCAAAAAGAGGGAGATTGTTGAATCTCAAATTTTGATGATAAAATAAATTAATGAGTTTCGATCTAATCTGCATTTTGAGTGACATAGGGCCAACTTTGATCAGAAAAGGTAAATTGATTAAAACAGGAAGAATATTATGACTTTAGCTTGGAGAGTCCTAATTGAGAGGGGCATTCATGTAAAACTTACCTAACCCGATCCCTAGTAAAGAGGTGAAGAGGCCGGTTAGGGTTAGGAGGTTATTTCTTAGAGAAGAATTATGAGTTATAAAGGAATAGGAGTCTTGAGTAGGAGTCCTACTAGGAGTTTGTTAGAAGTAAGAGTCTTGAGTATGAGTCCTATTAGGAGTTAGGGTTTAGAAACCCTATAAATAGCTATATATTCATCCTCTTTTGATAAGCAATAGATGAATCTTTTCTGTAGCATTTGAGCAGCAATTTGGAGGAAGGAACCCTTATAGAGTTCCAAGGAGGCCGATCCCCTAAAGAGATCAATCCTAAGCTTAGAATCTACAAGGGTTCTATCATTTGATATCATAGTACATTTTTAGCATCTTGCTACCCTTCCACAACCATTCATCAGCCCTCCACAGCTGCCCAAAGCAATTCCCACAATTGCTTAAAATATCATCGCCAAATTCTGCCGTCATCTCCACCACCACGGATCATCCTTTGATCTCCCAGTGAATTGCAATAGGTTCTGGTTTCCTACCTTACTACTGCTGCAATTTAGTTATCTTTATTTGAAAATCCAAAAATAATTGTTCCTATATTGCTGCATAAACTTTTCGTCGTAAAGTTTTCATCTCTACGACGAAAGATACGTTGCAGAATTCCAACCGCATAACATAGTCTATTTGATCTTGCTATTGCATTTTTTCTATCTAAATCTCTACAAAATTTATATGATAGCTTTGATACTTCCTAATAGTGGATTTTCCTTTGGTTTCATTGAAAAATTCTCAATATAAACCATTGACCTTTTATGTCTAATCTGCTAAACTTGAAAATATGTGCTGGAGAAAATTTTGCAATCCTTTTTTAATGAAATTTCTTATACAATTCATAGATCATCTTGGCTTTCATCTACTATTGATCTATTGAGGAATTCATCTCTAAAAATATTTTTGTGTTGCTGTAAATTTTCATCGCAAGCCGTTGAAATTTTTCGATGAGAATTCTACTATCGTAACTTGCACCAATTTTCTTGTTGTTATACTACCAAAATTTTTTTGATTAAATTGGACATCCTTACTGTTATATAAACTAAGATTTTGCTATCAATTCCCTCCTCAAATCTCTCAATTTTTGATGGAAATTTTGTCGAGAAACCGCTGTTTCTTCGATGATAATTCTGCTCTTACAAGACAACACATACCTGTAGCAACTTCCACTAATTTCTATCAAATCTTTGCTACCATCTACCACAAATCTAAAACTTTCATCCACAACCCTAAAACTCCACCAAACCACACCCTCAAACTGCACCCAAAACAACCACAAAACAAGCCTAAACTGTAGCCTACATCCACCAATCCACCAACCCTTTCGAACATCACTTCTCTCAACCTATATATGCCTTTAACCCGACAAAAAAAGAGAGATCTTAACATCACAAATTTGGAGGCATATACTATGGCATCTAAGGAGGCAATTAATGCTAAATTCAAAGCCTTCGAGGCATGAATGGAGGATAAGATTCGGACTCTCTTTATCGAACTCAGTTTGGGCCAACCACCAAGCCTGAAAAAATCACATCAAAGAGAGAGCTCTAACCAATTGCACCAAGTCCAAAGAGATAACTTCTAAGAAGGAGAGGCTCTATGACTAATCCCAACTATCCATGCATGTGGGTGTACTTCCCTAGATTGGAAGAAGGAGACCCGATTGATTGGACCTCACGCGTGGAGTGATATTTTTGGTACCACAAAACCACGGACGTATCTATGGTGGAAATTACAAGTGTACATCTATCTGGAAGGGTATGCTATATAGTGATTTGACTAGTTTTAGCACACTCATGGAGTCCTCTCATGGTGACAATTCAAAAAAGGATTGCTGATCTGCTTCGGACCAACCAATTACGAGAATATTGACGGACAACTAGCAAAGATCTAACAAACTTCCACCATTCAGGAGTACCAAACTAGGTTTGAAAAGTAATCTATCAAACTTGTGATTAGTCTAAAAAATAGCTATTGGGGACCTTCATTGAGGGCTTAAAGCCAAAGATCCGAGGAGAAGTTAAAGCAAGACAACCATACATGCTTATGGTAGCCATCTCTTTTGCAAGACTTTAAGAGGAGCGATTGAACCATGAAGCCCAGAGGACTAGGATCGCTCCTCGACCTGCAATACTGAAGCCCTCAGCCCCCCTACTATCAACCAAGTCCCTGCCCCAAAAAGGTTAATAAGAGAAGAGCTTCGAGAGTGATCTGTGAAGGGGTTATGTTGGCATTGCAACGAGCCGTGAAGCCGCGAGCATCGCTGTAGAAAAGGGAGACTTCTTATGATTGAACCAGTAGAAGAAAATGTCATTGAACATCTAGAAAAGAACCTTAAACATGAAAAAGAAGATGAGAAAGAAGAGCCACAACCGACAGACATTATGGTACACGCACTAGCCGGCTACTCAAACCCACAAACGATGAAAGTTGGAGGCCTTCTCAAACAACAACCGATCACTATTCTCATCGACATGGGCAGCACTAATAACTTCCTAAATAGTAAGGTTGCTGCTCGGATGGCACTCTACATTGAAGGTTGCAACAAGTTGGACGTAAAGGTTGCCGACAAAAGAATCCTAAAGTGCGACCAAAGATGTCCATATGTGAAACTATTACTGCAAGACCAAGAAATTATCACCGACTTCTTCCTCCAACTAATTGATGACTATGAATCTGTGCTTGGCATAGGATAGCTGACAATACTATGTGATGTCTCTTAGAACTTCTCCAAATTAATTATAAAATTCTACTGCAAAGGCAAATAGATCATCCTACGTGGAAAGCACGGAAGCAACGTAACCACCATTTCGACCCAACGAATGGAGAAAGTTTTGTGCAAGGTAAATGGTGGCTTTTTTATGCATTTTCAATAGTAACTAGAGAGGAAGAAAATAAAAATTGAAGATTAAAATCTTGCCCAATTGCTTGCTGAATTTACCGACATTTTTACTAAGCCGCACGGTCTTCCTCCTACACGGCAACATAACCATCGGATTCCAATACTTCCAGGCAAGCTACCAGCGAACACTCGACCGTACTAATATCCTTACCTCTAGAAGGATGAAATTGAAAAGATCATAAAGGAGATGCTTGAAACAGGTATGGTTCGGTCAAGTCGTAGTCCCTACTCTTCACCGGTGCTCTTCGTACGAAAAAAGGACGGAACATGACGAATGTGCATTGATTACCGAGCTCTCAATGGCATAAAAACCATCAAGGATAAATACTCTATTCTAGTAGTAGATGAATTGCTAGATGAAATGGAGCACAAATCTTCACAAAGTTGGACCTTCGATTCGGGTATCATCAAATACGAGTATATGAAGAAGATATACCGAAAACTGCCTTTCGAACACACAACGACCACTATAAATTTTTGCTTTCTTCAACTAAAGATGGAATATCTTGAGTATATCATAGCAGAGGAAGGTGTGATGATGGACCCCTCTATAATTGAAGCAATGCAGAATTGGCTGACCTCAAGGAACATAAAATTGCTATGTGTCTTTCTCGGTTTAACAGGCTACAACCGTAAGTTCGTGAAAAACTATAGAAAGATCAGTAAACCACTAACTTCCTTGCTAAAAAAAGATACTTTCCAATAGTCGGATAAAACCACCATCACCTTCGACGAACTTAAAGCCACAATGATGATAATGCCTGACTTCGACAAGGCTTTTGTTATTGAAGCTGATGCCTCCCGAGTCGGAATTGATGTTGTGCTAATGCAAGATGGCCACCCTCTCGCTTATACTAGTAAGGCGTTATCTCCTTCCTATCTCAAGATAACTATTTACGATAAGGAGATGCTCGTGATTGTGCATGCGATGGCCAAGTGGAGACCGTACTTGATCGGATAATGATTTCAAATTAAAACTGACCATAGAAGCCTCAAGTACTTTTTGGAGCAAACGATATCATCCCCTAAGTAGCAAAAATGGGTAACCAAACTTCTTAGATTTGATTATGAAATTATTTACAAAAAGGAGAAAAAAATGTTGTTGTAAATACACTCTCATGGCTACCTGAGCAAGCTAAGGTTTCAGCCATCTCCCTTCCTACTACTAGTCTCCTCGAGGACATTAGGGAAGAATGAAAGAAGGATCCAGAGATCAACAACATCATAAAAAAAAATTGGAGGAGGATCTAAGTGCAATAGCCCATATTTTTACGGGTCCTATCAGATCATAGAGCGTATTGGAGCCATAGCATACAGACTTAAATTGCTTAAGGATGCCAAAATTCACCCTATCTTCCATGTGTCATGCCTAAAGCCTAAGTTGGGAGAACACGAGTCACCCTAGATCCAACTGCCCAATACCACTAAGGATGGAGTTATTCAAGCCCAACCACAAGCCATCCTCGATTGCAGGATTGTGATGCGTCGCCGATGTCCCTCTACTAAAGTACTAGTACATTGAAATAATTTACCACTTGAAGATGTCACATGGGAATCATATAAGGAGCTGAAGACCTAGTTCCCTAAGGTCATAGAATCTTAGCCTCAAGGATAAGATTGATTTGAAGAGGGCAGGTCTGTTAGGACTCTAGCTAGGAGAGTCCTAATTGAGAGGGGCATTCATGTAAAACCTACGTAAGCCAACCCCTATTAAAGAGGTGAAGAGGCCAACTAGGGTTAGGAGGTTATTTCTTAGAGAAGAATTAGGAGTTGTAAAGGAATATGAGTCTTGAGTAGGAGTCTTATTAGGAGTTGGTTAGGAGTATGAGTCCTATTAGGAGTAAGGGTTTAGAAATCCTATAAATAGCCATATATTTATCCTCTTTAGATAAGCAATAGATGAATCTTTTATGCAGCCTTTGAGTAGCAATTTGGAGGAAGGAACCCCTATAGAGTTCCAAGGAGGCCGATCCCCTAAAGAGATCAACCCCAAGCTTAGAATCTGTAAGGGTTCTATCAAAGAATTTGATGTTGGGCCGGAGTGAACATGTCAGAAGATTTGAGAATCGAATGTTGATCCACATAGCAAGGCTGCGAGCTCCTCCAATCGCTGCTCAAATCTCCACACCTGCTATTTGAGGAGGAGAAAGAGAGAGGAGAATAGGAGATGGCAAGCCTCTAGCATATAGGTATTTAAATTCCTCCTATTTATGGAGGACCCTTGTCAACTTAACCCTAATGAATCTTGCGCTATTGGGTATTTGATCTCTATCCAATTACTCAAACTACTTAGATTAGTGGATCTATATCCAATAATCTTTCATTGACTCTTATTGAATTTCATTCATAGGATCTAATAATTTATTGCCTTATTAGATATCCAATAAGATAGGGGATCCGGCCGATATCTTATATCTGAACCTTTACTCGTCGCAACGCCTACCATATTTGTGTGACCATCTATGCCCAATCTCGACCTAGCCATGAGTCATACCTATCAAAACTCTGTTTTGTTCAGTGAATTATTATCCCCATAATAATTCACTCAACTTATCGACTACGGACGTATTAGGCCACTACGCCATAGTCACCAAACGATATAGGGGAATCCAATCCATTGGACCTATCTGTCCTTAGTTATCATATATCTATAGTCCTTCATCTATCTAATATCCCAAAAATCATATATCATACATGGTGTCATTAGACCCATATGGTTTCTTCTCTAGTCTCGCTCTAATCGGATTCACTTGGAGAACTCTCTCTCTCTCAATTCGAATGACTCTGGTCAAGGATTTGTCTGAGCAAGAATACATATGATATTCCTCTCATGACACCGAGAGTGAATAATCCTCTATCGACACTCAATAGCCCTCGTAAGGTTGGCTACTACTCCCGATGACCAACTATACTATATCTAAAACTTTCAGATCTATAAGTCTGGTATCAAAGATTAAAGTACTCATATAGGACATCCTTGGTATCTCAACTTTAAGGACCAGATACACCACTGAGACTACAGAATCATTGTCTAACAATGAGGTATCATTAACCATCAAATATATTGTGAGCGGATCAATCAGTGAATTCATTCTCTAATGAGCACCTGTACTATAACCCTAGTGTCCCCACAGGAGCAGCTATGAGACCAGCTACCTCCATCATATGGACGGATATATAGTATATCAGTCTGTCCGGTTATCTCGATGTCTCTCTCGAGTAACCTATGACTAGGATTATTTAGGGTTTATGTTTAAAGGTGAATCGGTCTCATTATTGTGATCTCATCACGATCTAATTCTCATTACATAAATTTGTATATATATATATATATATATATATATATATATATATATATATATATATATATATATATATATATATATTATATTTATATTTATATTTATATATATACAACAAGTAATATAAAGTGATAAAATGTCAAATAATATAATAAGATAAAAGAATGTGTGTCATATCATACGTACCATCACTCATGTAATTTGCTTATAGGACACATATGATCAGCAATCTCCCACTTAACCTAAATTCAATCACCTATGTGTCTAATCCTCATCAGACCCGTATGACGCTCAAAGACAATCTAAGACAATAGCTTTGTCAATGGATCTGTAATGCTATCTTCAAATGAAACTCTTTCCACTTTTACATCTCCTTGGGCCACGATCTCTTTAATAAGCTAGAACCTCCTTAGAACACTTCTGATGAGACGCGGGTTCCCTCATTTAAGCAATTGCCCCGTAGTTGTTGCAATATAAGGGAATTGGCTTCTCACTGCCCAACACGACTCCCAAATCTATGATGAACTTCTTTATCCAAACTCCCTCCTTTGCTACCTCTACTATAGCAACGTACTCCGCCTCTGTAGTCGAGTTAGCAATGGTATCTTGCTTGGAATTCTTCCAGCATAATGCTCCTCCATTCGGGGTGAACACATACCCCGAATTAGACTTGTTGTCATCGACATCAAATTAAAAACTCGAGTCCATGTAGCCTTCAATTCTGAGGCTATTGTCTCTATATATCAAAAGATCTATAGTCCTTCTCAAGTACTTAAAAATACATTTTACTATTTTCTAGTACTTCAAGCTTGGATCTGTCTGATACTTGCCCAAGACACTCAGTGCATGTGCTATATCAAGCTTGGTACATAGCATGATATACATGATAGACCATATTGTTGAGGCATAGGGTATCCTATCTATGTTTATCCTTTCTTTAGGAGTCTTTGGGGACATACTCCTATAAATTGATATCCTATGCTAAGCATTTTGACAATGGTGTCTATGTACTTGGACTAAGACAAGCCAAGCATCCTCTTGGATCTCTCTCTATAGATCTGAATATCCAAGATATAGGATGCTTCCCCTAAATCCTTCATAGAAAAGTGTCTAGATAACTAAGTTTTTACTATATATAGCATTCTTACATCATTCCCAATAATTAGGATGTCATCCATATATAACACTAAGAAGATGATAGCACTCTCACTTACCTTCATGTACATACAAGGCTCATCTTCATTCTTAATGAAGTCATAAGATCTTATCACCTCATTAAATCTTATGTTCTAACTTCGAGAAGCTTGTTTCAGTCCATAAATGAACTTAAGTAACCTACACACCTTAATTAGGCAGTTCTTGGACATGAACCCCTCATGTCATATCATATACACCTCCTCAAGGTTTTCACGTCCATTTTGCTAGTTATAGGTGCCCCGCAAGCTAATCACATGAGTGATGGCACCTATGACTTGACACCCAATCTTTTTGCTTATTATATTTTGATATTTTATCACTTTATATTAATTGTTACATATACAGATGTATGTATATTGTGATGTCCTTGGATCTGTGCAATGAGAATTGGATCGTGATGAGATCACGATAATGAGACCGATTCACCTTTAAACACAGATTCTAAATAATCTTAGTCATAGGTTACTCAAGAGGAACATTGAGATAACCGGATAAACTAGTGTACTATATACATGTCCATATGATGGATACAGTTGGTCTCATAACTCTCATGTGGGGACACTAGGGATACAATACAGGTGCTCATTGGAGAATGAGTTCATTGATTGATCCACTTATGGAATGTTGGATGGTTGATGAAGCCTTATTGTCAGATAGCGATTCCGTAGTCCTAGTTGTATATTTGGTCCTTAGACTTGAGGCACCAAGGATATCCTGTATGAGTGCTCCACTCTTTAATATCAGACTTATAGGTTTGGGTGTTTCAGATCTAGTATAATCGGTCATCGGGAGTGGTAGCCAATCTTACGAGGACTATTGAGTGTTAATAGAGGATCATCCACTCTTGATGTCATAAGAGAAATATCACATTTATTCTTGTTCAGATAAATCTCTGGCCAAGGTCATTTGGATTAAGAGAGAAAGACTTCTTCGGGAGAATCCGATTAGAGCGAGACTCGAGTAGAAACCAAATGGGTCAAACAGCACTATGCTCGATATACAGTCTCTAGGATATTAGATAGGTAAGGGACTATAGGTATATGGTAATTAAGGACAGATATGTCCAATAGATTAGATTCCCTTGTATTGTGTAGGATTGCGGCGTAGTGGCCCAGTACATCTGCAGTCGATGAATCGAGTGAATTATTATAGAGATAATAATTTACTGAGTCAGAAGGAGTTCTGACATACATGACTCACGGCTAGCTCAATATTAGGCCTAAAGAGTCACACACATACAATATGCATTGCAATGAGTAGAGGTTCAGATATGAGATATCCATCGGAGCCCCTATCTTATTGGATATCCAATAAGACCCTGAATTATTGGATCTTATGGATGAGATCCAATAAGAGCCAATGAGAGATTGTTGGATAGAAATCCACTAATCTAAGAGGCTTAAGTAGTTGGATGGAGATCCAATACCCAATAGGGCTGGATCCATTAGGGTTATGTTGACAGGAGACCTCTATAAATAGAAGAGAACCAATGGTTCATATGCTAGAGCTTCTTGGTTGCCTTTCCTACTCTCCTCCCCTTCTCCTCCTCAGAGCAGGCCTAGAGTTTTGAGGAGTGTCGTTGCAGCCCTGCTGTGTGGATCACCGCTAGAGAGAAGGGTGCTTGACCTCCTTCACCCTCTCTTAGAGATCTATAGATATTGAGGGATATATGATCTATCTAGATAACACAATCTATCTTATACGTAATTTTAAGTTTGTAAGTTTTTGCGTACTAATCTTCGCATAACAATGAACACATATTTGGGAAATTGGGGATTTTGTTTTAATATTCTTCTACTGCGCCTGTGATGCCGCCCCATAGATTTCCCAACAGAGGTATCTGAGCTAGGTTGTTTGTGCAAAAGATTGGTTTTGAACTGCATGTGTTGTGTTTTGTATAAGCTTTTAGCATTAAAATCATTGATGTAAAAGCGAGAAAGGGCAACAATTGTTGCTGCCATCTACGTGCAGTAGGCTTGCTGCCGGTGGCCGGCAACCCGCTGGTGCAGCCTCCAACCGCTAGCGCTGCCACTAGCAGCCCACATGTAGAGACGCCCCGGGGCAGCAGCGCTATAGGGAAACTACACTTGTAGCCGCTACGCCCGCGAGATGCGGTGCCGCAGGGTAGCGGCACCTATGACCGCTGCACCCGTGGGGTGAGGCGCCATAGGGCAATGGCGCTTGCGAGTAGAACCACTTATAGGGGCGGCAAGCCCCATAGGGGTGATTGCTCGGCGAGGTAGCACCACTTGCGGGCGTTGCCCTGAGGGCAAAACCATGCGCGGAGGCAACGGCGCCCGTGGCCACACCGCCCACGGGCAGGGGCGATGCCCTGCACCCCTTACTGCACAGGCCACCGTCGACATGGTGGCAATGGCCGCAGCAAGTAATGCGTGGAGGGCAGTTAGGATTTTTGGCAAAAGACAGCTTTGCACCTCGGAATTTTAGAAATTTCATATTCTATCCTTTGTACAAATTACAAAATACTCCTAGAATTTAGAAAATTCTCTATATGTCACCAATTTCAAAAAATATTAATTAATTAAAATATTTAATTGATTATTATTTTTATTATTATCTAGTAGTCCTACAAAATAATATTTACATGTGATGTATGATGTGTGGACGGATGATCATGAACCGTGTGATGTGTGTACTTGTGATTATTATTATTGGGGCCTGCGAGCCTCCATTTTATTTCTCGTTTATTATCGGACCTATGTACCTATGATTAAGTTTAATCACATGAGGAGGCGTAGCAGGATCATGGATATGATAGTGGCACCCACGAGACGGACGATCATGATGCATGGAGAAGCGTCGAGATACCGATGGAACCGACGAGGACGAGATTGATGATCATAGGGCATGGAGATGCACCACTACATACATAGATTTTGATATGAGTGATTAAGCTCACTAGCTCGTGCCTGATCACATTAGGCTATGGTCCATGATTATCTGGTGTAATTGTTCATATGATGTGTGATTGTTTACAAACCTACTAGATATGTATATATATTTGCATGTGATATAGATATATATTAAATATGTATGTGTGTAACATGTCATATTAGGAGACCAAATCAACAAAATTCCCTCTCTCGATAATATTAAGTCGGTAAACGTGAGGCAATTAGATTGACCCACATGGCCTTCCATCATTATAGGTAGGGACCGATTCTCAGTATAGGTTGAGTTGGTCGAGTCCCTCAAGGCTCACCTATATCATGATTCACTATCTTGCCTACGACATAGAGATGTCACCAGTGACCTGAGGACATGGTATGCTTGGTCGAGTCACTCGAGGGCATATCATTGAATTAAACTCATCTTGTAATGATGGTGTTGACTTAATTGAATATCATGATTGGTCGAGTCCCTCGAGACCATGGTGGTTTGGAGGCCGAATAGGATAAAAATAATGAGTTGTGATCGACAAGAGTTGCATACCATTTGGGTTTAGTGTGATTGGTCGTGTCTCTCGAGGTTACACTAAGATGCTGATTGGATCTTGATCCCTATTAGAAATCTATCGGAGACTTTCGTTTCACGTGTTAAGGGTGTCGCATGACTCGCCAGTAACATAGTGGGAGCAGATTAAGATAGAAGTTCATATCTTGATTGTTTATTTTTGTAAAATCTGCATGTTATTTATTTCTGCTGCATCTTTATATTCAAAAAATGTCGCTTTCAAATCCATTATATGGCATACTTGATGTCAACCGCCTCACTAGTCCAAATTATATAGATTGGCACCACAACTTGAGAATTGTTCTCATAACGGAGAAAATCACGTACGTCCTTTATATAATGATACCTATGCTCGAGGAAGAGGCAAGCGAGGATGAGATCGCTCGCTACATGAAGCACATTGATGACTCCACTCTTGCTTAGTATTACATGTTGGTCTCCATGACTCTTGAGTTACAGAGACAACATGAAAAGATGGATGCCAAATCCATTCTCCTATATGTCCGCAAACTATTTGAGGAACAGGGAAGGACTCAACGATATGAGATATCCAAGAGCCTCTTCCGCGCTAGGATGACTGAGAGGACACTTGTTCAGAACCATGTCCTAAAGATGATTGAGTGGATAGAGAAACTCACAGGTCTAGGAATGGTCCTAAAGGATAGCTTGTGTGTGGATATTGTGCTTCAGTCCCTTCCATATTCATTTTCATAGTTCATAATGAATTTTAATATAAACAAGCTTGAGGTGACTCTCCCTAAACTCCTAAATATGTTGAGGGAGGCAGAGAGCACTATCAAGAAAAAGAAGCTAATTCTCTATACTAGTGAGACCAGAAAGAAAGAAAAGCAAAAAAGTCCTATAAGAAGGGCAAGGGCAAGGGTAGACCGAGTAAAGCAAAGGTTGCTAAAAAGGACCCGGCAAAGGATAAAGGCCAGTTCTTCCACTACAACAAAGATGGGCATTAGAAGAGGAACTGTAAAGAGTATCTTACAGAGAGGGCGAAACAAAAGCTTAGAGAAGCTTTAGGTACATTCATGATTAGTCTCCATTTGTCAGACTCTTATGATAACACATAGGTATTTGATACTGGTAGTGCTTATTATATTTGTAATTCGTTGCAAGCTCTAGCAAGACTTAAGAGATTGGCAAAAGGCGAGATAGACCTCAAGATGGGCAATCAAGCAAGAGTTGCTATAGTAGCTATTAGTGAGATCACCCTACATCTGCCTGGTGGAGCTATTATTGCATTAGATGCATGCTATTTTATTCCTTCTAGTATCAAAAATATTATTTCCATTTCATGTTTGACAATTAATGGATATAAATTAGTTTTTGAGAATAATGGTTGTTCAATATTATTATATGATGAGATCATCACAAGAGGAACATTGCATAACGGTCTATTTATGTTGAATATTACTCCACATATCATGAATGTAAGTGTGTCCAAGAGGAAACGAGATGAGGTGAACAATAAATACTTATGGCATTGTAGGCTAGGTCACATCCATGAAGGAAGGATTTAAAAGTTGCTAAAAGATGAATATCTAGATCCATTCGATTGTGAGTCATATGCAACTTGTGAGACTTACCTTCGTGGAAAACTGTTAGGACCTTTTTTCTAAGCTTTTGAATAATGTTTATTGAGTCTGTTTAGTTCAGTTGTTTATTGAGTTCAGTTAGAGTCAGGTAGAGGTTTA
This sequence comes from Musa balbisiana, assembly GCA_004837865.1. Lineage (NCBI taxonomy): Eukaryota > Viridiplantae > Streptophyta > Magnoliopsida > Zingiberales > Musaceae > Musa > Musa balbisiana. The sequence goes on from CM017197.1 coordinate 19,976,876, forward strand.
TTTAATATTTATTTATTATTAATAGTTCAAGTCCTAGTGGACTCTAGGTGGAACTCTATAAATAGTGATGTAACCCTTTCTTTTGAGAATCAATCAATCAATGTATGAAATGTTATTTCACTTTGTGGACAAACCCTAGGAGGCCTATACCCTCGTAGTGATCAAGGAGGGTCGATCTCCTCGAATTGATCGAGGGTCGATCCCCTCGAAGCAATCATTATCATTCCCTAGAGCCTTATCATTTCATCCCCTTTTCTCTCTTTTCTTCTCTTTCTTCCACAATAAGAACTTAGGGTCTTATCCAATTGGTATCAAAGCATATGATAAGACATTAGGATCTTATCAATTGGTATCAGAGCATACGATAAGACTTTAGGGTCTTATCCAATTGATATCAGAGCATATGATAAGACATTAGGATCTTATCAATTGGTATCAGAGCATACGATAAGACTTTAGGGTCTTATCAATTGGTATCAAAGCCTACGATAAGACTTTAGAGTCTTATCATTTGGTATCAGAGCCTTACGATAAGACTTTAGGGTCTTATCATTTGGTATCAGAGCAGCGATCCTCAGCTTTTCTCGTTGCAGTTATCTTCCTCCTAAAAAAAAAACTACAACCACGCCCCTACTTCCCAAGCCGCAGCCACGCCTCTGCTTCCGGCCGGCCCACCCGCCGCCGTTGCTCTCCGGGCAGCAGCCACCGCTGCTGCCCCCCAGCCACCAACGTCTCCTCCACAGTCGGTGTTATTTCCTGGCTGATCGACCACCGTCGCCGTAACCCCCCCGGCCAGTGATCGCTTCTCCTCGCTTCCCCATCTCACTTGAGCGAGAAGGACCACCGGCGCCATTTCCCAGCCAGTGAACCACCCCTTCATTGCTAACACCATCACTGACGCTGCCCTAACCGCTCTGCCATTGTGCCCCCCTTGGGTCATAGTCGTAGCCGCCGGTTGCCTCCCTCCTCGCGACGACCGAAACAGGGCAACTCGGCTCTACTGCCCATGTTTCCAGCCGCACCACCACCACTTATCTTCCCCTCGAACATCATCGCCTTCCAACCGACCCACCACCGCTGCCAGCCACCGTGTGACGACCGCCGCTCGCCTTCCGGTTGCCGCATCCCCTCCTTGCAGCAGTTGCAGAAATAGAGCTTCCTCTGTTGTCGCAGCCCCTCGTCGATCCCAGCCAGCGGACCACCCCATCGCCGCTTCTACCGTCGGTGACACTGCCCTAGTCCGCCATCAAGCCACTGGTTGCAGAAACAGAGCTTCCTCTATTGCCGCAGCCCCTCGTCAATCGCAGCTGCAGACACCGATTCCTCTCCTCCACTGGCATCAACAACAGAGTATCCTCTGCTGCCGCAGCCGCCGGACCCTCCGCTGCCTCTCGACCTTGTCAATGCCGCCGCAGCCACCTAGTCTTCAACCTACATGTAGCCTCCCAACCCTCAACCAGCAACCTCCCCTCCTCGTTGCGCCGTAACCGCCACAACCACATCTTCTCCCATCTGAAGCCCATTTGGTCGAAAGGGGCCCCTGCCTCCCCTGCTTTCGACCAGCTCCACCACAGCCACTACCTTCCGGCCAGCGACCACCATCGCTGCTGCTTCCCGGCCAGCAACCTTCCCTCCCTGATGCTCCATCCTGCTTGAGTGAGAAGGGCCGCCGCCGTTGTTTCCCTGCCAGTGGACGAACCCCCTCGTTGCTTCTACCGTTGGTAACATTGCCCCAACCGTGCCACCATCGTTGCCTCTCCTTGGGTCGCAGCTGCAGTCGCTTGACCATCCCTCCTCGTGGTGATCAAACCAAGGCAACCACGACCGCTGCATCACTATCGTTTCCTCAACCGAACGCAATCCCTCGGCATCACCAGCGCCTCCTTCCGTAGTGCGACAGAGACAAAACAACGCTGCCTTCCATCCGCGCCGTCGTAGCCACCGCAGCGGCGAGCCCTTGGTGGCGCTGCTCTAGCCACACCACCACCGCAGGTTGCCATCACCGTAGCCTCAACCCCATTGCTCGACGATCACCCCTTGGGTCTTGCAGTTGTAGTCGCATCGACGCAGTCGCCTTCCAGCCCCGGTGCTCTCACCCCATGCAGCGATAGAAATAGGGCAACAACTCTTCCTCCAACACAGTGACCACAACACTGCCCTCGGCGTTCACCTCCTCGGCAACTTCGCATTGACAATACTGATGCCCTTGACCGACATCAAAAACAGGAGTTAAGAACCCAGATTTGCAGTCTTGCGCAATGGCCACCGATAATTCAGTAAAAGCACAAATGGAAGCATGGGAAATTAGAATTGAGAATCGACTACAAGAAACACTTAATGATTTCAAAAAGAGCCTACTGGAGAGCCTCAGCAAATTTCAACAAGATAGGGGCTCAAGTTCTACGTTGCACAGATCTGAAAATACAAGAAAAGAGCCCCAAAATTGTGACACAAACTACTCACACATGAAGGTGGAATTTTCGAGATGGAAAGATGGAGATCCGACCAGTTGGATCTCTAGGGCAGAAAATATTTTTCATTTTCACAGAACCCCAGAAGAATCCAAGGTAGAAGTGGCCTCAATCCAGCTCAATGGAGATGCAATCCAGTGGTACGATTGGTATGAAAATTTCTACAGAGTTCCTTCGTGGGAGCAGTTCAAAAGAGGGCTTCTTGTTCACTTTGGCCCATCCGAATATGAGAATGTTGATTGCCAGCTCATCAAAATTCGTCAGACTTCTACAGTGTTAGAATATTAGAGTAGGTTTGAAAGATTATCAAATCAAGCTAGAGATTGGTCGGACCGACAACTTCTGGATACATTTATTGAAGGGCTTATTCCAGAGATCCGGTGTGAAGTTAAGGCTCGTCAACCCCGCATTATGATAGCTGCGATCTCATTTGCACATCTACATGAGAAAAAAATTAGCAAAGAAAGATCAGCAAGGGGTTTGTACTATGATGAAAAATGGAGTATGGAGCATCGATATAAATAAAGGCAACTTCTGATGATTGAACCAATTGGAGAGGAGCCGAAAGCTAAGAATGTGGACTCCAATCATGAAGGTATAATTTCTAATGAAGATGTTGAACCTACCATACATACAATGCTGTATACATTAGCTGACTACTCTAACCCGCAAACTATGGAAGTTGGCGGAACTCTAGAGCACCAGCCTATTAGAGTTTTGATTGATATTGGTAGCATTAACAATTGTATAGACAGTGAGACTGTTGATCGATTGACCCACCATAGTGAAGACTATGACAGATTCGAAGTAAAGATCATTGATGGACGGATTTTCACTTGTGATAGCAAAGGTTTAAAGATAAAATTGATTATACAGGGCCAGAAGTTTCTTGCAACGATTACTATACTGAAAGGCCGACCTATTGCTTACACTATCAAAAAGTGGATACCATACTTACTTGATCAACGGGTTGTGATGCGTTGCAGATAGTTTATGACTAAAGTGCTCAAAGAGAAGCTCCCCGAGATTGATGCTACTCAGCCTTGAGGACAAGGCTGATTTGAAGAGGGAGGAATTGTTAGGACTCTTTTTCTGAGCTTTTGAATAATGTTTATTGAGTCTGTTTAGTTCAGTTGTTTATTGAGTTTAGTTAGAGTCAGGTAGAGGTTTATTTAATATTTATTTATTATTAAGAGTCCAAGTCCTGGTGGACTCTAGGTGGAACTCTATAAATAGTGATGTAACCCTTTCTTTTGAGAATCAATCAATCAATGAATGAAATGTTATTCTACTATGTGGACAAACCCTAGGAGGTCGATCCCCTCGAAGTGATCAAGGAGGGCCGATCCCCTCGAAGTGATCAAGGAGGGTCGATCCTCTCGAAGCGATCATTATCATTCCCTAGAGCCTTACCATTTCATCCCCTTTTCTCTCTTTTCTTCTCTTTCTTCCACAATAAGAACTTAGGGTCTTATCCAATTGGTATCAGAGTATACGATAAGACTTTAGGGTCTTATCAATTAATATCAGAGCATATGATAAGACTTTAGGGTCTTATCAATTGGTATCAGAGCCTACGATAGGACTTTAGGGTCTTATCATTTGGTACAGAGCCTACGATAAGACTTTAGGGTCTTATCAAAAACTAACCAACTCTCCATTTAATGGAATTGGAGAGAGAGCCACTAAGCTATTGAAACTCATACATAGTGATGTATGTGGACCCATGTCAACTCATCCCATTGGTGATTACTCCTACTTTATTACCTTTACTAATGATTTCTTAATGTATGAACATGTGTACTTAATGAAGTGCAAATCCAAGGCCTTTGAGAAATTCAGAGAGTACAAGAATGAAGTGGAGAACCAGACTGAAAAGAGTATTAAGACTCTTCAATCAGATCGATAAGGTGAGTATTTAATTATAAAGTTTACCTAGTTCCTCGAGGACCATGGGATTCTATCTCAATGGACACCTCCTTATACACTTCAACTCAATGGTGTATCTGAAAGGAGAAATCATATTTTGTTAGACATAGTACGATCCATGATGAGTTTCACCAACCTACCCATCTTATTCTAGGGATATGCCCTAGAGACCGCAGCTTACATTCTAAACAAAGTTCTAACTAAATCGGTAGTGTCTACACCATATGAGATATAGAAAGGGAAAAAGGCCAATCTTAAGGTTATTAAGATTTGGGCTACCCTGCCCATGTTAAAAGACATAACCCCGATAAGTTGAAATCGAGGATAAAGCGGTGAAAGTTTGTGGGATACCCCAAGGAAACTTGTGGAAATTATTTTTATCATCCCGAGGACCAAAAGGTCTTTGTAGCCAAGAGAGCGGTGTTCCTTGAGAAGGAACACATTCTTGGCAGAGATAGTGGGAGCATAATAGAGTTGAGTGAGGTTTAAGAACCTAGCTCAAGCACTACTCCACAGCCCGAGTTTATTCAGGTACATACACACAAATTCCAACTTTACGTAGGTCCGGTAGAGTATTACATCCTCCTGAGAGATATGTGAGATATATTAGAGGAGAGAATATTGACGATATAAATTCGCAGACTTACGAGGAGGATATTATAAGTATAGACTCTAGGAAGTGGTAAGAAGCCATGAATTCTAAGATGGATTTCATGTATTCTAACAAGGTTTGGAACCTAGTTGATACACCTGAGAGTATTGTACCCATCAATTGCAAGTGGATCTTTAAGAAGAAGATCGGAGTAGATAGAAAGGTAGAGACCTATAAAGCAAGGCTAGTGGCTAAGGGGTATCATCAAAAGCAATGTGTTGACTATGACGAAACCTTCTCACCCATAGCCATGCTAAAATCCATCTGAATTCTATTGATTATTGCAGCACACTATGACTATGAGATCTGACAGATGGACGTGAAAATCATATTCCTCAATGGCAACCTTGAAGAGGAGGTGTATATAATACAGCCCGAGGGATTCATATCCAAGGACTACCCAAATAAGGTGTGTTGGTTGCTTAGATCCATTTATGGACTAAAGCAAGCTTCCCGAAGTTGAAACATAAGATTTGATGAGACAATAAGATCTTATGACTTCGTTAAGAATGAAGATAAGCCTTGTATATACAGGAAGGTAAGTAGAAGTGCTATCACTTTCTTGGTGTTATATGTTGATGA